>JAJIRX010000742.1:0-322193 GCA_023853785.1 Psilocybe azurescens | reverse complement strand
CAACCGACCTCATCAAAGCCCTTCGTGATGTCGATGATAGTATCCGCCGAGTGGATTGGCCGATGGCAAAGTTGCGAGTGTAATAAAGGAGAAGAAACATGAAATTTGGTGAGAAATCATACGCTGTTACAAGTAAAATTCACTGAAGCGACCACTCAGCGACGATATTTGAACTTAATTGTAAAACCGGTCCCGAAGTGGCGCATTTGCAGGAAGTCTTCGACCAGCCGATATTTTTCTGGAGCTTTTTGAAAGCGTGGAAAGAGGTAAAGCAAGCTGGACGCACTCCCGAATTTCTGAGACAGCACATACAAAACATGGAGGCTTTTGACAAGATGGTAACGGGGCCGATGAGCCGCATAGCCACTGCAGTAGCAACGCCGGGCACGATATCGCAACCGGCCACACACTCAGTCGTTCAAGACGTGCCTTTGAGAGCTGGTAACACATCAAACAGCGACGCAATGCGTAGAATACCATCAGCCCAGGATCCACAACAACCAATGGATGAGCAGATTACCAGACGCGTCCGTCGTCGGCCGTCACGGGTTCGAACTGAATCGCCCGAATACGAAGTGAGCATCGCGCATGATGCTCAACGCCCACAAATTGAGGCCACCACAGCGAACTATATGGATGGCCGAAAGGATTGTTGCCGAAGAAGAGGATGCCACGGACGCCCGAACACCAGCGCGAAGAGCATCGGGGCCGCGTAGTCGGGACCGATCGGCGCCGTCGTCGACAACGCAACTCAAGTTCAGAATACAGCGAGCATCGTGAAGCACCACGCGAAGATTCTTCCGAAATAGACGAGCTTGTTGAAATCCAACCAAAGCCGCTACAGGGCAAGCTGAACCCGATACCGTGCGATCGGTGCCGACGAGCAAACGCCGACTGCTACGATCGGGTTCAAGGACGTGGAGCATGTTTTGGTGCAATCGACAAAAGGTGAAATGTAGTCTCGGAATTAGAGCAATTAGCCACCGCAATAGACGAAAGTCGTCGACATCGAGGAAGCCGAAATCTCGGCGCATCATTGAAGTATCGGATGAACCATCGGCTGAGGGGAGGGAAGAGTCACGATGAAGACGAAGATGTACAGATGGATATTTTGGAAATCCCTGCTACTGCAGTCGTGGCAGAATCATCGAGGTCAGCGCGGACACGGGCAGGGACGTCGGCTCGGCATATTCGGGAGGTATCGGCACCGTCTGACGAACATTATACGGGCCGCTTTTCAGCTATTGAAAAGGGAAAAATCGTGGTACGTGTCCTGTTTATCTTTTGATTTTTCATATTTTACAATAACCAATAGACCTGCCCGAAGCCACCGACAATGAAGAGCTGGCGGCTCGTGTGGACATATTGTCGACAAAAGTTAGACTTCGGTCACTGCAGATGCCGCCTCAGCGTTATCAATGGCATACGATTGCAATCTAGCTTGTGTCGAGTTGGAGAAGTCGGCAGCGCACAGACCGAATACCGGTCTCGGTCACCGTGTCACTCAGCTGGAGGGCAAAATGAACGACATTTTGGGGAAATTGGATATGTTTGAAACACAATTTTCAGACATTTCCACTATTCTCCGCAAGTTAAGTGCAAATGGTATGCTCATTCTGAATCAAGGAGTGCATCGGGGCCGATCCAGTCGGTAGAGGACGACCTCATCGGCAACGATATGGAAGTGGAAAAGGACGCAGAATTGGTATCCGATGGTCCATGTGAAGCAAAGAATGTCGATGCCAATTCCATCACGCAGACGGTGGAATTAAGTGCCAACATCGGGAGAGCGTAGCAGGCGGTGAATCGGTACCGACAATAGTGCCGATAGTTGAACCGCGCCGACAAGACGATTCGGATTCCGGCCCCTATGTTCCGATATCACCGCCGATGGTAGAACAGCGCGGGAGGATGATTCCGTTTCCGGCCCCGATCCCTCAAACTCGATGATACGCGTTAACGACGCACAGGAAGAACAACGAGAACTTATCTCGTCGGTTCGTAAAGATTTTCCTTCCGTGCAATTGATTCCGCCAACACCCAATAACTCGCAGGAGCAGGCCACATACAGTGCCCACATTATTGTAGCCGGTACTCATCAAGCTGCTTCAACGGTGCCAGGAAACGCCACTTCAGCTGAGTTGGCTTCATATACCACACACACTTCTCCCACCTTGCAAGCACTCGAAAGTCTGCTGAACTTGGTTGAAACATCAACGCATTTGGGACCGATTACTTTCGGTCCCGATGATGTCAATGTCGGGTCCGAGGTCGGTAATGGCGTTGAATTGTCGGTTGCCGGCGGCTCCGAGTCGGTCGATATCGGTAGAGAGTCGGCAGATATCGGTCCCGAACCAACTTTGTCGGCTGCGCCTCCCCTTACTCTTGTTGCAACGCAGTCTCTTCTTACTCCGCCTCTACTATCACAGAATGATACAAATGACTGTCGCCCGTTCACCACGTCTCGCATCACCCCGCCCTTCGCCAATGGTGTCCCGTAGTCCAACACCTGGACGACCAGGGAAGCGTCCACGTACTGACATTTCGCCTGCTACAGAGAAAAGCAAAAGACCTCGTCAGGGATAGTTCCAGATCTCAGTACATATCATTGTTGGGTCAGATGTAGATTTTTTGTAATGCCTTTCACTGCTCTTATGTTCAATAAATTTGATTCTATTTTGTTCATGATAATATAAGGAAGTGCAGTTTATCTGTGCCTTGTACTGCGTCTAACTGGTATCCCAGCCGTTAATGTGGCTGATGTTGATCCTACATCGCCGGCCGCTTTCTTTTGTTTTCCTTTCTTTTTATGTGATGTAATAGGAACAATATGGTAACTTTGTGGTTCTGTTTCGACTTCTATCGGGACCGATTTCGGGGCCGCCTGAGTAGAGATCGGTGTCGGCATGTAGCGTCGGGACCGGTGTAGGGCTCTGCATCCGCACCGATCTAGTGATCTGCGTCCGGGGGCCGATGTGTGGATCTGCGTCGGGACCGGTGTAGGGCTCTGCATCCGCACCGATGTAGTGATCTGCGTCGGGACCGATGTAGGGATCTGCGTCGGGACCGATGTAGGGATCTGCGTCGGGACCGGTGTAGGGATCTGCTTCGGCACCGATGTAGGGATCTGCGTCGGGACCGGTGTAAGGATTGGGATCCGGACCGCTGTTGGGATCTTCGGCACGGTGTAGAGACTGGTGTCGGTGTTGCCCTTGGAGTGGGCATAGTTGTACCAAGTAGCCTTGGATCAATATTACTGTTGTTAATGGCGTTGGTTGCTCCTACGTGTGGATAAACTTGAATCCAATAGGTACATAGGTATACCATCTGTGGGACCATTCACTGGGAATTGGTGTTCAACTCCAGATGGAAAAATTGACATTACTTCTTGCTGAGTGGCATAGACATCCTCTCTGAAGATTAAATTTGGGATGTCTTGCTGGATGCTTTCCATATCTTCATGAATTGCATCCTAATTATTATAAGATTGTAAGATAGTGGTTCGGTATCAGCAATAATCGGGACCGATACACTTACAATCTGCCGGACATCATGTCTCGTGCCCGATATCAATGTCAAAGTTGGTTGATATTCTTCAATGTTTGGCGTGATGTGCATATTGGTCAGTGCTAAAGTATTTTCCACTTGATCCGACTCAATTTGGCATCGACTTGTTGTTTTATTTCGACGTTTATTTCTTGCTTGACGTCGGCCCCGATCGGCATCGGCAACGGTGTCGGGATATTCTGAGGGAGCGGGACCGTCTTTATGTTTAATAGACCGAAAACGAAAAGTGTCTTGTGGTTGATATAATTGCTGTCTTTTGATCAAGTGCCCAAAAAGCATTGTATGCTGTCTTTATGGAGATTCCGGGGTTTGTAAATATCATGTTGGGAGGTAAATATTTCGATTCGATAAAGGTCAGCCTGAGCGTGGGATATTTGAGTGTATGGAACTTTCTCTGTTTTACCACCAGTGGCAAGGTCTATCTATAATTCAGGCAAATTGGACTCGAGGCATGCCTGAACTAAACTCACAGTAATGATTATTCACGTACAGACTGAAAGCTTCTTCCCAGTCACTTTTTGTCCACTCTTTATCTGGCAAAGGGATAGGTATGATTGGGAAACCATTACTAGTTTTTCCCAATGTAAATATTGGCTTCTTTGCTGTTGCTCGGTTAACCGTGAATGCTAAGTGAGGGTTTTGCTTGAGATTTTGCAAGCCCGTCATATAATCCAATATGTTTTGTTTCATTCGGTCGACGTCAGCCCGATATGTACTCATGAATGAAGGGGCGGGAACACCCATCAAGCTGGCAATTTGTTCGTATCTAAAGCATAATCAGCTGTGTTTTTCAATGAGTTGCTGGAATATGCCGATCCAACAATTATGTCGGCCCGAGAAAACTTCGGCTGTTATCTGCAATCACGTACCCATCGACTGCGACCTTGCCATCTGCTAATGGGAAGCAAACAAAAACTCACACTGGTCATCCCCATCTCTTTATATTGGTCATTCATTGTTTGATCAATCCGCCTGACATGATATTTTTGGCCAAACTGTGATATAATTGTTAGGTCGGCCTCGGACACGGGGCCGTATGACCGACCTTGCTTGTGTGTGCTCGTCATACCCCGCATTGAACACCTTTCTACTTCATCGTCAATGTCCTTACGTTCATTCTCAGTCATCTTGTCCCAGATATTCTTCATGGCGACTGTCCTGTGGCCAAACCAACCCGAGGTCTCTGCTGAAGCCTCTTCAAGACCCATAATATTTCGCGATTTCGCCCAAATTTTTGATTGATGATTGTACCAGAGTACATCTGATCTTTTTTGGGCTGAAAGTGGTTGGATTTGCGAGCCATTCCTCGTTCAATTCGCCAATTGTTTGAGCACCAGGTGATGATCTCCTGAATTATCTTCAGATACACAGCTCTTCGAAGTTGGCTACATATCACCTTACCTTTGTCCAAAGGCGACTTTCGGTGTCATCCTTAGCCCTTTTCCCTCGACTGGCCCAGTAATTGAATATTGCGACCAGTATGTGGTTTGTTAAGATGAATAGGCGTTCTTTGACTGTCCTTGCTTTCACAAAAGTTTCTTTGAAAGGCAGAATTTGCTGTAGTTCTTCGACACTGAACATCTTCGCTTTCCGTTTCTTGTTTTGTAATACTATGGTTGTGGTCATATTGTTCAGTGAAAATACCTGTAAAAATGGCACAATGCAAGATAAAGAAATGTGGATGTGATTAGGAATGGACCTGAAACATTCACAGACTGTGAGTTGCGACAACATGCCTCATGGAAGCCTCATGTTCATTTAGTGCCCAGCCCCGTGATGACCACATACATCTCGCTTTTAGCCTTCAACCATGAACTCTTCCAGTGGACCAGCTAACAAAAGACAAAGAAAGTCAAAACACTTGGTTCAAGGAAGTGTGGAAGCCTCTCAGGCGGTTACCCACCTCTCCGATGTCTTCAGCGGTCCCAAATCACAGCGAAGAGTGTTAGTGCCGCTTGTGACAACTATCGCAGAAGATCCAACGTTGAGTGACCAAACTAATCCAAGAGAACATATGGTTAACCACAATATGTTAAACGATGATGGAGTGTCAACGGAGCCCTTGAATACGACCCGTCAAAAGAAAAGCAAGGTAACCGTTTATTAAATGAAGTACAACATTTTTCAAACAGTACTATGCAGACGCAGCAAGAATATATGAGAGAATGGGTAGATAGAATAGAAGACTTACTTCAAGCATCACTTGCTCGAGAGACCTGGCCAGCTGACAAGCAGCACTGCCAATCTTGTCCAGCTGGCTCCTGGGCCATATGGAGATGTATAGATTGCACACTTGCAGAGCCACTTTGTCGCCAAATGTATGTGAAATTCACATCGGGTTGCACCTTTCCATCGAATTGAATGCTGGGCACAAAGCGCACTTCCGCGCAGAGCCCGAGTTATGGGAAGTCGGTTGTTACATTCTTGTCCCACATTGTGCAGGGATTGCTATATGTGAATCACTACTGTTCCAGATTAAATATTTGGAAACTTTACAAGAATATCCAGACCGGCTAGAACAGGAAAAATTAGATACATTGTATGGCCCGGCCGGTTCGGGGCCGACTTTCACTAGTTCGGGGCCGAGATTTACATATACCGGGGCTGACAGATACTAGCTCGGGGCCGACAAACACTCGCTCGGGGCCGACAGACTCTAGGTCGGGGGCCGGCCGAAAAGTTCGGCATCGGCTAACTACACGGTCCCAAAACAAAAGCGGCATTTGGTGTACAATCTCAAGCGTATCCAATGGACGTCAACAATGAAGAAATAAAGGATGGATATTCTTTCCATTTCTTGCACCATCGCAACGTAGATGAAGAAGATGATCCTGACAGCTCAATTGACAAAGACATGACCGAAGACGATGAAGGTGGTGATCCTGAAAGCGGATGTTGAAGGATTCAGTGAATACCTAGTCATTGGCGATTTGACCAACGAGCTGACTGGTGTCGGGGCCGATCATATGCCTGAATACCGGGCTTACAGCACGGCTGAACCTAGGGCCGATTGTACTCCCTGAACACGGGGCCGAGTACATGGTGAGCATCGGGGCCGACACATTTTCGGCATACACGGCTGATCATATTGACATTCAGAATGAACTTAATACCGATAGTGTCCACCCAAGCTTCCCAGTGGCTGATGGTTTAAATAATACCTATGTCAGGATTTTACACACCAACGGTATTCATCATATGGCCATGGTAACTTGTCAATGCCGAGGGAGAATTCGGTCCCGATGGACCTGGTTGCCTGCCGGCTCCTCCCTGCCAGCTTTAAAAGATACGGACCCTCTTCTCTGTTCAACTCATGGATCATTTTCGTCTTTGTAATTTGGAGCTGAAGGCGACAGCCTATCAGTTTTATCAACTTATCCGCAGAATGACAACACCAATCGGTCGGACCGAAATTGTCAATGTTTATCATGAGTTTACGCCCGTATTTCTCGGCTCTGGAGGTGGCTCAAGAAATTAAGGTGGGCTGGGTATGGCCATAAAGCAGAAGATCCTCGCAACCCACCAGCTGGTTCATTGTCTTTGTATTGCCCTACATGCCCTCAGCCTGGTATAAACTTACCCACTGATTGGAAGGATGATCCGAATCGGTTAGTACAATTTACATCTTATAAAATTTTGTTTCTAACCTGCTATCAATACAGTACAGTATACAAAGCGTATGTTGCCGTGACAGATGGCAATTTCAAAGCCGACCATGTTCGGCAAAAATATAACAATGATATCTGGCTGATGGATGGGTCTGGAATGGCACCCAATAAGGATGATTATCTAACTTTTTGGAATCTGCAATAGATCGACTGACGGTATGTGGCGTCCGGGGCCGATACTCGGCCGACACAATTTATCTGATGGCTGAGTTTCAGAAAGCACCATGTGAAAATCACGTTCAGAGCAATTACAAATGCACTACTGTCAACCAAAGCATGTGATCGCACAGGAAAGGTAGCCTTTGCATGCGCTCGGCATGGCTGCTTAGCGCCCGAATTCCTTGGCGGACTTGTTCAAAGGTGAACAACAAAAAACATTGATTATGCATTACTGCAGGCCATCAAAACCACACATGTAGAGCCCGAACAAGGGCTATTTCTCATCTATGACATCGTCTGTACCTGGATTGTCTATCTCTATGACCGAATCGGCCACTTGCTCCCTGCCGGTATTATTATTGATCAGGCGATTGATTTATTCCATGTTCATGGCCACAAAGACGTATGTTTCTTTCGTTTTGCCACAACTTTTGTCCCCGGTGCTGCAGTAGTTGCTGGTCAAATTCTTGAATCACTATGGTCAAGTCTCAATGTAATCTCGTCTTCGGTCCGGACAGCAAGTCTCGCACACAGGGAAGAAGTACTCGACGATCACGCTACAGATTCCAACTACAAAAAAATGCCGGAATTACAGACGTTCTTTGCAACAGATATACCGATGCAATTATTATGGTGGGGCGGGCCGACTCTTATTTCCTTGAATTTTCAGGGGATATTGCACAGGCAACACTTAATGAATGGGAAGATGAAATTCAGAGTGTTGAGGCAATGCGATTAGCTGACATCAAAAGAATGGACATTTATGGCGCCCGGCTGCCGACATCTTCGACCGATGATACGGGTGAGGAACACGGCACCGATACCGGTCCCGATATCAATTCCGGTACAGCAGCTGAGATGTGGCTTCGATTAGCTTTGCTAATTGAAGAAAAGGGCTCTGGAGCCGTGTCTGGAACACTTTAACACCCCAATTAGGGTGTTAATTTGCATAACCACAATTTAACAGCCTAATTGGGAAGCTGTCAAAATTAACACCCTAATTCGGAAACCCATCAAAAATTAACACCCCAATTCGGAAACCCATCAAAATTAACACCCGAATCGGGTGACTGACCCAAAACGGCTGTTATTATTAATAATTGCTGGCCGCTGAATTATAGTCCCTTATTTAACTATTTCATCTGTCCCTCATCCCTCACCATCCAATTACTTCTGATTGTTGATATATTGCCTAATCTACTCAACATGTCTGGTAAAAGGCTCAAAAGCCAGACAAACATAGCTGGTCAGTCTGCAGGTGGAGCAAAAGCAAGTTTTGGCAAGAAAAAGCAAGATAATAATTCTCAACCTGTTGATGTGGGGCAAAGTATGTTACTTTGGAAAATCAAACTCTGAGAACATTTAGCTGCATATTAAAAGATTTGGAGTGAGCACTGTCAAGAGAAGCAAACAATTTTACCAAGTCAGCCACAGAGAAAACCACATGAGAAATGAGTGCAGTCAGATAATCATGTTTCATGTGTCCTTCCTGCAGCAAAAAGACACCAGCCAAGAGTCATGACTTCTCATACTATGCAGGTTGAAAGTACCTCAATTTCTACAAGAATATTTGTCACTCAAGATGTGCCAATGCCAATGCAAAGTGCAGAGGCATCTTCATTGTCAACATTTATTGTCCCAGATACAGTAACACTGGGTATAGATGCACCTTCATCTGAATTGATATCCCAGGATGTGACAATGCAGGACCCAGAGGCATCAACATCTGGACTATATTCTATGCCAGGACCATCAGGTGATATAAACATGAGTCAATCTTTTACTCCTGGTCCACTCTATGCAATTTGGGGTGATGAGAAAAAATGCAGATGCATGGTGTGTGTTGCTGCTGGCCTTAAAGGAACAAACTGTAAAGGAAAGAATAACCACAAATGTTGTGAATTTGTAGCCAAAGCTTGAGGTATGTTTACTGATTTAATTAATATGTTATTGCCTGACAAAAATTAATAGATATAAATGTAGACTGTGTAATAGATGTAAAGCTTCCTCTCTAAAAAAAATCAAGGCTGTACAATTAGTTGTTAATAAAATAAGAATTTTAGAATGATTTTCTGCAAGTTTATAATGTTTGCAATGATCAGAAATTGAACTTGTGACATTCCTAATTTAGAAGGCAAAAAGCGCACACAAATCATTTATAATTCTACATATTTAGTACTTCATAACCACATGGTTTTGAAAAAAATCCAAATCTGGACTGTTCCAGACATGACACCAGAGCCAAGAAAAGCAGTAAGTGGAGTCACACTTTTATTTTTGCTCACAATGTGATCACTTTCATGTCAGAATTGAAATTCAAGATAAAGTTCGTCGGTTAGGCTCCGGCGCTCGGGACCAAGACCAACAAATAGTTATGCAACTGCATCAAGCGTTGACTATGATGCTTGCAGAACTTAAAACACGACAACAGCATGCTGGGGTGCACGATATTCAATGTGGGGCGGCCAAGTATGCCACTCAACAGTGAGACCGAATACGACGACATTGAAGAAAATCCCGATATTCCTGGTGGACCGGCCATGCAAGACCGTTCTGTTCCTGAAGATCACAGCCCTCCAACTCCAACAATCCTGAGTGTTGAACGCCAAATACTTTCATTACCATCCAATCACAATGTTTCAGCAGGCTACGAAGGATTAGAAATGGAATTGAGAAAACAGCAAGCACGCAATCATATAACGAGGATTCGGGACATTGTGGCCGATATCTCGTTTCTATATCGATACGTGGTGAAGAGAGGGACTCGAACCAGCATTCGGTCTAATGGTCAAAAGAAAGTGAAATCTCTGAATCACGATAAAGTATTGCATGCCCGCATATATTCGGCATGTCGGTCCCGCCTTGTCGCACTCGGCTGTGATCAAGAATTCCTTTCAATTTTCTGTCTACTTACACGCAATGACCTCAAGGCAAGTACAGCTATATGGAAACCAAACTTAATGGGATCTTCCACCTTGGAGTTGTCGTGGATTTGGAGAACTGGCCGATGGTATTTGTTCGGGAACATGACCGATGCCGATGCCGATCATCGCATCGGGCCCGACACATTACAGCGATTTCAACTTGAATGTACGTAACTTATTCTTATTATGTTTCTGGAGTAACTTTCAACTGATTTTACAGTCAATCGAGTCCATTGGCTTCGTGCTCGGGCCCAGAAAAATAGGTGGCATGAAGAAGTTGTCTTAGTGGTGTATGAAATGCAATGGACTGTTAGATATTTTATTCATCGTCGAGAAGAGTGGGCCCAAGCCGCTCAAATGGAGGATATCAATTCGGGCCCGAGAGCCTACGCCCTATCGGCAAAGTACTATGTGGTATAAATATGCGGTCATAGCCGATCATGCCTTTAAAAATAGCAACGACTTATATTTATCCCCGTTTATTTAGTTATGTAATTAGGCACTACTATCAGATAGATTATCTTTGCACACCGCCCCTTGAAAACATTCCATCATGGCCAATAAAGAACTTTCAATCTACAACCCACTCACTTCTGTGGCTGGTGCTCGTTATTCGAACCATTTCGACATACAACAACTCGTGTACTATGCTGAGTCTAGATTTCGGGCCGCACTGCTTGCGATTTCTGAGTCGACAAAAGAACAACAGGCGTGGAAACAAAAGTTTCTTTGTGCTGAAGTTGTATGTACTGGATCTATTTCAGAAATTTGAAGCTTACCCGATTATAATATAGGAGTTGATTTTATTTTTTATTGGCCAAGCATCAGCGCTCGGCCTTCCCATAATCATTCCTATCATCGTTCGGTCATTGGCGGCTTCGATTCTTGGCGTCCCCCTTGATCAATATCCACTCAAACTGTCGAACGATCTTTTGCGGTTATTGGATGCCGGTGTGGATAAGGACAGCCCGGTTCGGCTGGTGGACAATTACCTACATGATTGGTGGAATAGTGGAGCTGAAATTTCCATGGATTACACTTTGAAGCCAATTGTCATCGCTGGCCGCTTTGCGAATGCATGCAGGTAGCGGCTTGCAGAAAATCGTAACCGACTTCGTTGCCTAAACCATCGGGCATGTCGGTCCCGACTATATCATGTGGCCGATGCAACAAATACCTCAATCTTGCCATTGGACTCCGTGAAGACCTCATGACAATTTCATCATCTATTCAAGCATCACAGACCAAAGCCGATGCCGACGCCGAATTTAGCATGCGTCGGGCAGCCGGGTTTCATCTGGTGCATGAAGCAGTTGTTCTGAAAGAACAGCAAACAGGAGATCCCGTTCCGATCGACGAAGAATCGGCGAAACGATCGGCGTCGGGTCCGTACAGCCGAGCAACGAGTAAGACTTATCCCGATAGCTTGGATGATGTTTTAATCACTCGACGATCACGGGGCGTATGGCCATGAATGCTGCGGATCAATTATCTACGCTCAAGTCGCTCCCAACTTCATCGCAGAAGTGGACTTGGGGCGCTGAACTTACGCCAACCGACCTGATGGCCCTGGCAGCGGATCCGTCGGCACGAAAGCTTCCTCACTCTGGATATTCACATTCACTGCCTGAAGGTCGTATTCATAGAGAGTGGTCTTCCGACCCTACACATCCAACAGAGTTGTCAGTTGCGTCGGCTATCGGGCCGAAACAGCCGACTTGGCGGCCATCCCTTCCATCCCTGATGTTATCGGTTTATTGCCCACAATTCGCCACACTACTTGGCAGAATCACGGACTCCATAGCTCAAGTCAATCGTACAGTTCGCTCACATTCAGTGCCGATTCAGACGGCCACGTCGGTACCGACGGCGGAAGTCTTGTCGGCACCGGTGGCGGAAACTTTGTCGGCCCCGATGATGGAACCCACGGGCGGTGCCGATTGACCATATTAGCAGAATCGGGATTCAATCGACATCGGTCCCGAATCTTGACTTTGTGGCTTCTGCCTCAGACGCTGCCGCAGTCTGGAATACATCATCTGGCTCCAGCAATAATAGTCTTAATGTCCATCTCCGCGTCTCACCCACAACGATGCCATCAAATCACCCGAAGTCGCTCCATGGCCGCACAGGCAGCTGCAGTTTGGTTGCGCGACTCATCCGATAATGAGTCGTCCACCAATGAATCTGAAGAAGCATCTCAAGTGGATGCTGCTGATTTTGCAGCTGCCTGGGCGATTTCTTCTGATGATAATCTCGCTTCTGACGAAGCCGATCCAGACAATGCCCGTTTTGTTGAGTCGAATAATCCGGCCAATTCACTTGAAAATCTGCACATTGGCAGATTTATAGGTCCCTCGGCATCGGCTGCTATGTGGTCCGATTCATCCGATAGCGGGCGCCCGAAGACGTTTAGGGACCGATTGCTTATCCCGGCAATACTGATTCTGTCGAGCTCAATGATCCAGCTCATTCATTTGAACATCCGCACATTGACAGACATGTAAGTGCTTCGGAAGCAGCTGCTGTGTGGTCCGATTCATCTGTTAGCGGCGCTGAAGATGTTTCGGGACCGGTGGCCGGCCAACAATCAATTAGTATACGTACTGGCTCCATTACCTTGCCAATCGGACCTGCTGAAGTTGCGGATGTTTGGTATTCCTCGGACGAAGATGAATCTCTTGTTTCACAATTAATCGCTGCCAGCCGACCGGCCTGTGTCTCCAGCCGAATCTTCAATGAGTGTGGTTTATCAAGGAACTAATGTCGATACTGTTACTCCCACTCGAATCACACTTTCTCGTCCGTTCTCCCCCTCGTTTTTTGGTTTTGTCGACGACACTTGGCTTCCAGCCGATGATTATGCCGATGGTTACAGCGGTGAAGAACAAGATGCAGATGATGAGGAAGGTGGTGAACTGACGTTTTAAATGATTTGATGGAGCCATATATTGTCATTTTGATAGATTTGAATTGCATCTCTGTTTTTCTGTTTGCTTCATATGCTGATATTGTCTGAGGCCGAGTTCTCCTACCCGACCATCCTGCCGAGAAATGCATAACGGGTTTGAATTTCAGGCGGTTGACATTATATTCACTCCCAAGCAAGTCATAGATCATAGCTGAATGTATCCTCTACTGAGCAAACTACTTTGGTCAGCTTGTGGCGGATATCTTCGCCGCCGACCCTACCAGCATAGAATTACACAGCATCTACCGATTTGCTACATTTGTAAGTAATTCCCACCACACTAAAATGTACGTGGTTTCCATAGAATTCTATGGCCCCGTGTCACACGTATACATTGTGTGCGTTCTACGGCCCATGTCACTCGCTACAATGTAGCTGCCCTATGTGCTCATTAAGGTCGCCATGAATCACAGGATGAACATTCCAAAGGCCGGTAATATTTCTCTTTGCCTTCTTCTTTGCCTTACGTTAAGTAATCAGTGATTTGTGGCTTAGGCAATATGATTTTGGGAATTTTTGAGAAGGAACGGCTCGATGAAATCCCATCAAACTTAGGTATTATCCCACTCTTTGAAAAGTAAATCGATTCCGCTATTTTTCAAAATTTTACCAGTTTTTAAGGATCCGACCAATATTTTAGGGTATGCATTCCTCATTGGTAATTTAAAGGGGAACGTTCGGCTCGATAGGATAAGCTGAAAATTGGTCAGGAAGCCTCTTAAATGGGATTCTACCGATTCCGATGGTTTTGGGGCCATCAATAAAAGTTGATTTTTTTAGTTGAGTTTGATTGTCCGCGACTGTACCTAAGAGTGATCAGGAATGAATAGGCGGGACTAAGTAAGTTGAACCACGAGCTAAATGGACGTGTATTTAGTCCTCTCTTGGACTTACCTCCGGGACTTGAGATCCTTCAAACCTGTATAGAGAGATATATGTGTGCCTTTCAGTCGACAGCGAGAGCTTAGTGAATGAAAGAGGTTGTATCAGGGTTGAGTCAGAAAAACAATTGCTGATAGTATAACGAGGGGGTTATAGAGATGATTAATATTTTTCTACTATTTACTGAGCATAAAATTCTATCTGGATGCTTTCCAAATCTCTAACTTTGAACCCCGATCGGCGCGGGCGCGAAGCGCGAAGGAAGTTCAAGAGCGACGCGTCAAACACGTGACCTTATTTTATAATTCCCACGGTTTACTCTCCTCGTCGCTCGAGCTCGAGTTTGCATTCGACTTCTCTATCTTGACTTCACACTCCATGCTCTATCGTTCTTACTTTTAAACGCCTTTTCACGCCCCTACGAAATACAGACTTCCACAAAGGTCCTTTGACAACGCTTCAACATGGGAAAAGGCAAACGGAAAGGCGGACTGACCGGTGTGTCAAAGTTTGTGTTTGAGTCGATGAAGTCGGATTCTGCAGACGGGAACTCTCACGATGTCGCGAGTCTGAAGGAGACAACTGTTGAAGAGACTAGAGACTATCCTGTGAAGAAGAAGAAAAAGAATGATGGCTCTGCTTTCGTGGAAGAAACTGCCCTTCCGGAAACCCGCTGGGTCGATAAATACGATGCGACTGGACTTGTGCCACATTACACACATGCGTCACAGGTTCCTGAGCATCTTCAAAAGTGTGAGTATGTTTATCCTTGTCTGTGTTACTATGTATCTTGCTGACAGGCCCTTCTCTTAGATTTCTCACAACGGCGAAGGTTTTTCTCTTTGTATTCAACCCTTCCTGGCTGCCTCCTCGATGAAGAAGGCTGGTATAGTGTTACACCAGAACTATTGGCGGATCAAATTGCAAATAGATGTCGATGTGATACTATTCTCGATGCGTTCTGTGGAGTAGGAGGAAATTCTATTGCTTTCGCAAAGACCTGTCAACGAGGTAAGATCTAGTGTTATGAAATGGTAATACTCTAATTACGTTGATACTCAGTGATTGCTCTCGATACGTCGCCAACGCGCCTGGCACTCGCGAGACACAATGCCCAAATCTACGGTGTCGCTGACCGGATCGAGTTTATTCTAACAGATTATATTTCCTTCGTCAGATCACAGATGTCCCTTCCGTCTTATTCCGATTCAGAAAGCGCAGATCATCAACAGCGTCGCAAATTTGACGTTATCTTCCTAAGCCCGCCTTGGGGCGGTCCCTCATATCTTTCTGGGTCGGCTGGCGACATCTCTGCATCGAATGAAAATGGCGCCAGTCCTCCGCCATCGACAGCTCCTGAGCATCCTTCCTATTCATTATCTTCCATTCAACCTATTCATGGAGCTGAATTGTTCGATCTTACTAGAAAGATCACCAAGAATATTGCTTATTATCTTCCCAGAAATACCCGGCTGGAAGAGATCAGTGAGTTGCTTTTGCAAGAGAAGAGTCGAGCTCCGGGGGTAGGATCGAGTCCGAGCGTCGACGAGAAAGTTGAAATCGAGGAGGAGTGGATGGGTAACAAGCTCAAAGCCTTGACCTGTTATTTCGGGGGATTGGCTGCCGGTCAGGAAGGTATGTTTTGAAGAATATCTATAATGCCTTTGCCCAACCATGGGTATTGTTGACGACGACATCGTATATATCCCTAAAATTATTACTTTTCCTTCTACATGGGCACCCTCCTATGTCTAGAAAGAAAGAGGTCACTGAACTTTGTAAGCTATATCTGTGGACCATCGGCATCAACCAGCAAGTTCCAGAGAAACGAAACATGGCAGAGCACGTCTTGATAGGAATCAGCACTGAGTAGTCGCCAAACCGGATATCTCTCGGCTTCCCTATAGGGGACAGCACCTGCACTTCTTGAGATTTTAGGGTGTTTTGAACTGTGTCTCGCGGATATTTTCTTTCCGACTCTATGTAATGCCGGTCAGAAATGTTTTATATACGTTTGGTCTTATTCCAAGGTTGATTAAATGAGACCATTCAGGCGTACAGGCCTGAGCGGCCATGACATGAGAGGGCCACCGTCGAACACCCTTAATTTTGGATCGGCCGGTTGATATCCGCTTACCTATGTTCTTCCCTGTCAATGAGATTTGGCGCGTCTTGAGAAATTCTCGACAATACATTAGTCATGGGCCCGGATAGTGATCTATCTTAGGCATATCGCTTGCTAAATCAAGACCGCAAATACCGTTTTTGCAAAGCTTGCACAACTCTCATTTGATCGTGTACCGCATACATAAATCCGTTTATAACCCATAAATCTAAATTCTTGTTCCTTGGTATTAAGCCTTTTCGTCGAACATCGAAGCAGTTGTTATTCAATAACTGACAATGCATCAGTAAGTATCCATTGCAATGAGAGGAGTGACGGTCGTGATAATAATTCATTGATCTCTATCAGCTTTCTTTCAATAGTAGCCCAACATTTTATCATCCCTACGTCTTCTTTTCTCATTTTTCATTCTACGGATTGTTGAGACCGTCGACTCACAGGAAGGACCCGCCACTTTGACTAAAGCAGTTGGCTAAATAGCATTGGCCATAACAGAGGCCTAATGGTATTTAAAGGAGGACAGTTTGAAGTGTCAATGTCATCCTCAACGGTAGCTCATCTCAAGACAAGCATTTCTCAACACTCTCAATTGACAATATGAAATTTACCAAGGTCTCCACCTTCGTCTCTGTTCTCCTCGTTGGTTTGGTCTCGAACGTCTCTGGAGCAGCCTTGGATGTTTTCGTACCACCAATCACCAAACCTGTGGCGGGCGATGTGTGGACCTCTGGACAGCAACAGCTTGTCACCTGGTAGGCTGTTCTGTAATTCTAAATTCTCTTACAAATAGGGCTAACATATTGTTTTTGACTGCTAGGGATGTCTCTCATCCCCCTGCTAGTATCACCAACAGAAATGGCGTCCTGATACTCCGCAAAGACGACGTGACCACACCTCGTAAGTTTCAAATACCAGTGGCATCTTGTGCATGCTAATGTTTCTTGTATCTTCAAGTGATCCTTGCAGAGAACTTCGATATTCTTTTGGGAAAAATCAAAGTTACTGTCCCACTGGTGGTTGAAGGAAGCGACTATTCGCTTGTCTGTAAGTTGACATTAGTAGCTTTACAGATTTACACAGTAAATTTCTCACAACCCATAATCTTCGTGCTCACAGTATTCGGAGACTCTGGAAACACTTCGCCCGAGTTCACCATCACGGGCTCCGGTATTAATTTCTGAAGGTGGATCTTCTTACTTCCAGCAAGCGTTTGAGCCAACTGTAACGCGTTGTGGGGACCTCCAATTAGTCGCGAACTATCGTCACTTTGGATTTTTTCTTTTACCAATCACGTCTTTTCTTTTCCCTCGGTATTTCTCAGATTAGTACATGACTCGTCGCAATTTTTCCAGCCAAACATTGTAGCGCGTACACTGGCATACTTGATTCCTTATATAGGCATATTTACTTATATTAGTACTCAGTATTCCGATTTGTACTTTTCAATGACATACGTTTAACTCCATTAACCTGACGACTTACTTCATGAGAAGTAATTGTAAGCCTGGCGCCCCAGTCTTACCACAGCCCCTTTCCATATTATCTTATCTTCTACATTTACGTACACGTGACGGCGATTCCCAACCCTTTTCCTTCGACACCGGCTTCTCTTTACACTATGCACCGTACACACCTGTAACCCAGTCAGTCATTTTATCGATATATCGTGGTCCTATCATTATCCGCGTGACTCTCAGTGAGCCTGGTGACGCCAGGCTTTCATAATCGCTCTTTTCGATGCAGAGCATCCGTGTATTGGGAATTGAATGACATCCATTTTTGATGAAGAAAATAAGCACCCGCCCCATGGCTTCAGGTCGGGCGACGGCGCAAATCAGTCGAAATGCTAGGTATCAGGACCAGTGATGTGCCAATGTAGTTATGGTATTTATAGTGATCAATACGTTTGCCAAGCTGGGTTGAGCGCCTCTCTGCAACTGCACGTGACATAAGAGCAGTACTTTGTACGACAACGCTCTATTCTTAGGGCAAGCACTTTGATTACCGTCTGGGTGTAACGATTGCTTTCATTATAGCCTTAAATGATATCCCTTTATTTCCTCCTCAGACTGTTCACCGTAGCAGTAAAATTTGCAGTGGCTTACATCTGCGGATAAGTAACTTCCAATAACCCTTGTCAGATGACGACGGTATTACTTATTTTTTTAGTAAGAAGGCAGAAATCTTCATTTGAAAACCATTTCTCTCACAGAAAATAAATGCACTCCCCTGTCCTTTCATATCTTCTCCTTTATGATCGTGGTCTCTTCAAAACTCTTCTACTATGTTTGTAAATTCATTTAATTTTTGGCCAAGTCCAATATTTGCCTCTATTTAAAAGATTATGAACCGGCTTTATCCGAGAGCAAACGTATTCTTCCGAAGTCCTGCCCAAAGCTTGCCTTGAGCTTGCCGCCGGACTACGAGTTCGAAATATTTCACAACCTCAAGCTGACAACGTCCACTTCTCCTAAAATGCTTGAAGTGGACAGAATTTTGCAAAAATACAAGTAGTCATCCTTCAAAAATGGTGTCGTTTTGGTTCAGCATCAACGGATTCCTCACACGGGGTACGATGACTTCGGCGAGCCTTTTACGCATTTATGAAACCCGAAAATCGACTAACCAAGAGGGTATTGAGTAAATTAGGTGTCAGTGCCTCTGGTTAGACTGCTCAACTTTAAGCCGTCGGAAGATCACACGTAGCCCAGCCAGACTTGTCTTCTCTGTGTTGGATGACGGCCATATCTTGCCGTCACAGCCATTCAGTGCCAATTCTGCGGATCTTCCTAGTCGACGCCTGTCTTTTCGGAGCTCGGCCAAACTCAGCTTTCTCGCTCCAGCCACTGCATTCTGGATCTGCGTCAGCACCGTGTAGCCCTGTTTATCAGCCTAAGGTGGTACTTATCATTTTCTGATCGATCTAACAAGTTTCAAAGCCTTCATGAGTAAGAAGTGAGATCCTTCAGTAATGTTTACCGCCTTGCATCTTTGAATTTGGCGCAGATTCTCATATCTTCCACGCGGATCCTTCTGGAAGCTTCGCTCTTCTTTACACTTTTTGGATTGAAGCGGACAGTTGATCCACGAGGAATTGATGCTTGTGACCTATTCTTTTCGCTATCGACAGTGGAGGTCTGCCTTCTCAAGGATGTGAAGGTACGGAGAACGTCTAACCCGATGTCTTACGGATGCTGAGGCCGGTTTTTCATAGAATTATTACGCACCCCTACACACCCTCAAGACCCGACCTGGCCGAGACCGGGGCCAATCCATTGGGCATACGGGGAATAGATGCTGATCTTATTTATGATAGGTGACGTATTTTTGGTATATATACGAGCCAATTCTCCCTGTGTGCTTCCCATCTTCAAAGCTTCAAAGCTTCAAGACATCAGTCCCCACTAATACATATAACGATAACGACCTCATCTCCTAATATCTTAATACTCTTCACAATGAAATTCACGAGCGTCACGACCCTCGCCTCTCTCCTCTTCGTCGCCCTCTCTTCTAACGTTTCAGCACTGCCGACAAACACCTTGGAGCAAAGGGATATTTTCGTTCCTCCAATCCTGGACCCTCATGCTGGAACTGTGTGGACCTCAGGCCAGCGTCGCCTTGTCACCTGGTAAGTCGTCCGCAAACACAGTATTCTGTTTCTTCGAACTCAATGCTCGATTTCCAGGGATACCTCTAACCACCCAGTTAACATCACCAACAAAGTTGGCCGCATCTTCCTTCGCATGAATGACCTCACAACACCATGTTAGTATTTACCACTGCAATACATGATCGTTCAATAACTGATTGCTCATCCGATCACGCAGTAATCCTTGCTCAAAACTTCGATATTCTTCAAGGCAAGGTCCAGGTTACTGTCCCTCTTGTAGTCGAAGGAGATTATCAGCTCGTCTGTGAGTGATCTGATTGATTCAAAGAATGTCGCGTATTGAGTGCTCACCCTGAATATATTTGCGCAGTATTTGGCGATTCTGGAAACTTCTCGCCAACATTCAAGATCAAGGGATCCGGTGTTCAGTTTTGATTAAGGAGCATAATGCTCCATTGGACTTTGAACGGACTTTAACGAATGTCACTCAATAACGGACCCTTAACGTGGCAATGTACTCCTAATTCGCGTATCATTTGACCCATTACTTCTATCCCTCGCCATTTGCATTTTCGGACGATTGTACTTATCCCCATTACTCACGGACTCTGGCATAATCACTTTGTTGTAAAACATTTACGTACTTCGTTCAAATTCATTCGGGCTTCGTTCAGGTTTTCTGATGTTTCTTTACACATGTACATTCCAGTGACAACGACCTTTAAGCGAAAATCTCCTTCAGAACTGCGATGATCTTGTGCACCTCCTCTACTGTGTTATAGTGAACTAGGGAGATTCGGACGACACCATCGTCTGTATCCAGTTTGGGCGATAATTCATCAACCAGAGTGTGCGCGTAGAAATGGCCATATCGAATGCCGATCTGCAAGATCAGATGATCATGTCAAAAACCTAAAGGAAATGGATGACGAGATAGATCACTCACACCACCATTCTTGTCAAAGATTCCAACAATAGTCTTGCTCTTTATCGGCTTCTGCCCGACCACGACGAAACTGATAGTGGGCACTCTGTTGAGACTGATAGTTTCTTCGCCAACAACACGAACTCCACGCTCTCGCTGGACAGGATCGGTAAGGAATGATAGTAGAGGTTCGATTAAAGTTTGCTCATGGGCAGCGATCGCTTTGAAAGTTGCTTTGAGGTCGTTATGAGGCGTCAACGAAAGCAGGTACGGGATAACCCCTGTCGCTCCGTATACGATTTCATAACCCGGTCCACCTGGTTGGAGCTTGTATCCCACCTTATCCGCTTTGATGAAGTGGTGCACAATCGATGCGACTGAGTGCTCGAGTACCGAAGAACGGACATACATGCCGGAGATGTGCGGTCCGTACACCTAGAAATAAGCAGAAAAGATTATCGTTAAACTTCTCACCGACGAAGGCGTCCTAAACTGGAGAGACAATAGAAGAAGGGATGGAATCTCACCTTATAGAAGGAGAACGCACAGAAGTCGACGTCCCAGTCCTGCACGTCTATCAATCGATGAGGCGCATAAGCGACACAGTCGACAGATATCTCCACTTTCTTTGCGCCTTTGCTTTTGGCTTCCTCGCGAATAGCTTTGACAACTTCTTTCACGGGCACTATAGATCCAAGAATGTTGGAGCAGGCCGTGATGGCAACAATACGCGTTTTGGAAGTGATAAGAGGAAGAAGTTCCTCGATCTTGAGTTTCACTGAATAGGGGTTTTCCGGGACGGTAGGGGTTGGGCGCCAGTGTTTGATGACTGCATCTTTACGGATTGCCATTTTCTTCCATGGCCCAACATTAGCTAGATCAGACGAAACGATAGGTCTCATTGCAACCAATGTTATAAGGGATGCTTTCGACATACCTTCATGTTCTCCTGTCACAATGAATTCATCACCAGGGTGGATATCGTCCTCTAAACTCCTAGACAGGTTCTCCAAGTTGAGGGTGGAGCTGCTTCCGAATACGACTTCATCGGGGTATCGAGCGTTGAAAAGTTTCGCGGCCTCTCGTGGACCATCTACAAGGACACGTGTGTTGCTTTTCACACCAAAAGAGTAATCCGCTCCAAGTTGGACGTTGGTGTTCAGGAGGTAGTCACTAATCATGTCAACGACTTCCTTCGCCGCTTGAGATCCCCCCTGCATTGTCCGCGAAGATGAAACCAGACGCGAGAATAGGGAAGTGCGATCGCGCTTTTTCGACATCCAATGTAGCCATACTGAGAGTGATTGTTCGGAAAAGATCTCCAGGAGAAGATGGCAGTGTGAGTCTTATACGATTTCCGGTAAGATAGAGAGATAGAATACCTTATCCGATGGCGAATGCATGGCGACCGTCCAATGAGAGGAAATATCTATCATGTGCTTGAATGTTGGCCGATTGGTAGGAAATTTCTCCCATACATGGGTCGCAAAATCCCGACATAGGAACTAGTCCTGATATAACGACCAACTAGCTTTCTCAATTCAACGGGAATGAATGAGAACACCTGGACTTATTAGACATTCGTACTGGTTCGGGTTGAAGTTGAGTCGAAGGAGTGGAAGTCTGGTAGAAACCCTTTGTCGGAGTTTGAATTAGGCCTTGGTTCATTTTCGTCAGCATCGGCCTCGGATCGTTGCTTCAAGTTCTTGAACCGAACCTCATGGTGACCTCATCCTCTTCGATTCCGATACACAATATATGCCTTTAATTCCCTTATCCTTTATAGCAGGTCTCTGGTAAACCATGGGCCTTGCTAATGTCTAAGCATGGCAGTTACTGACTTAGGCGAGGGGCATGGTGCAACTGCTACTGTAGTCAAAAGGACTGGACGTCAGTATTTCAGTCTGTGTCTTGAGTACTCGAGTATCTTATGAAGGATTGAACGTATCAGTGCGTAAATTCTTTGTTCGACGGTGTAATCTCGAGACTCATCTTTTTCGCCAAATTTCACTCTTCAGCGTAAGCGTGTTGAATTCCTAAACATTCCGTTTCAAGACTGGAAAGGCTCTAGATCGGACGTGGCATTAGCGGTTACTTGTATCATACTATGGTGAGTGAACAGCTTTCTCATGATATGAACGATTCTCAGGCTTGACTGCCTGATTTTTGTAGCTACTTTTTGCAGATCACAACCTATCACAACATGGGGGTGGAAGCAGTCTTTATCCGTTATCTCATCTCCATTTGTCCCCGTTTTAGAAGCTGACCAGTGACTTGCGAAAAATACATATGTCAATTTGCAAGTCGGCAAAGCACACAAGCGGTGTAGATGAGATTGTAGCTGTGATGATACGATTCGCAAAATTCTATATTGATAGCCGCTAATAAGGTGTATGCGTCGGATAGGTCCCTCCAAATAAGCTTCACGTTGCTTTGATGCGTTTTTCAAATTGCAGAACTGAAGTCTCAAGGTGAGTTCCCCACGCATTATACTGCTATGTTTATTGAAGTATTGTCTCGGTAGCCTTGTATTACTTGTAGGTTTCATTGCGAACCTCAAGGCTCACGGACCCGTGACAGAGGGAACGCTTCCTGCAAAGCAACCCCAGTGCCAGCGGCCTTGTGGCTGACTATGACCACCCAATCTTGGCTAGTCGTGAACTTTGGCCGGTCGTGCTGACCAACGCTGTAGGGGACAGTAGAGCGTTCACAGGATATATGTAATTCAAGATTGCATAAAGGCAGTCGTCTATTAGGCATGATACTCCATTAAGAACAGTATTTCCCCCAGTCTGCTATGTCTATCCAACTCGAAGAAAGACTTTTTATCGGTGACAAGGTATGCCTTGGACTCACTTCTACTCCGCGTTTTACACTTACGATTTAATAATTACCACATTAGTTTGTTGAATGTAACGTAAAAAGAACTACAGTAGTAAATCCAGCTACGAACAGAAAATTGCTTCTGGGCATGTCGCTGGTGCAAAGAAGTGGACGCAGCAGTAGACGCTGCCGAGAAGGCCTGGCCAGCATTGGCAAATGGTGATCCAACAATCCGTGCAAAGGTGTTGCACAAACTGGGCGATCTCATTGACGAGAACGCCAAAAATCTCGGAGTGGTGCAGTCGATACCAAATGGGCAAACCTGTGGAGCAGTTGATGTGAGTTTCTTCAATCTGTTTACTGCTGCGAGATCTGACGTCGATAATGCAGTGGCGAGGTTCATTATATTGCGTATCTCTTTCGGTACTTTGCCGGCGTCGCGTGAATGTACAGGATTGGGTATCAAGGCTTACACAGGGACTCACACACTTATTCCAATTGCAGAGATAAAATTCATGGAAAGACCAGTCTTGACGTTCCTGGTTTTCTTGGAATGCAAATCAGGCAGCCTTATGGCGGCATTGATTTGTTTTTGACTTTTCAGAAGTTGCCCCTAAGCGCGCTCCTATTTGCTGATTTGGCCGAGGATGCTGGGTATGTACATCTCTATCCTTTCAAAATTGACAATTTAGCACCTCTTCAATGTAGTCTTCCCGACGAAATCTTGAGCATCTTGAGCGCTGCACAGAGACTGGAGAGCTTCTCGCATCTCACTTTACGGGTTCGACTGTTACAAGGATGGTATCCCAAGCAGCTGCACAGTCCAATCTCAAAACGGTCGCTCTCGAGCTCTGTGGTCAAAGCCTTGTCATTGTTTTCGACGATTGCGACGCCGAGGACGCGGCCACCAGGTAAGCCAATTTCTCTTCCCTCTTTCTATGTATTCTGAATTGACGACATCCTCAGGTTACTGCGAAAATTCACTCAAAATGCTGGTCAAAATGTACGCGGCGGCTACAAGAGTCTACATCCAAAATTTTCGATTCTTTGCCGGAAAACTGGTCGTTGCTGCTGAAAAGCTTAAATTCGGTGATCCAAATGACCGGGAGGTCGACTCTATTCAGATATCAGTTACCTCAACGCCTTTCACCGAATCCTCGGACTGATTGCCATTAAGCATAAATGCATCTTGAAATACATTGATATCGGGAATGAGGAAGGCCAAAGTGTCTTGACCACTGATGGTGTTGTCCATGAAAAGGTTTGAGTGCCTTCTTGGATCGGAACGTATGTCTTCGTAACACAAATATACAGGGCTACTATATTAAGCCTACGATCTTCACCAACGCCAAAGACGACGCAACCATTTGGCATTAACCAGGAAGAGATCTTTGGCCCTGTTGCTGTCTTGCACAGATTTTCCACAGAGGGAAAAGGTGTGTAAGTCTCAAACGGTTCTCGGATCTGATAACCAAAACATCTTTAGCGCAAACGATAGTGAATACGGTCTGGCGGCTGGATTTTGAACACTTTCTCGGATGACAGCATTTACACGAATGACACATCTCAGGCAATCCGATTTGACAAAGGTCTAGAGAGTAGAACAGTCGGCGTTAACACTTTAGTCATGACACATCCAAACCTTGCTTACGGAGGCTGGAAAGGCTCTGGGATCTGGCGTGAGCTAGTGGATCATAGTATGTTTTTCAATCTCATAACGAGGTAGGCTGTACGATCTCATATCTTATTTCTTGCATTAGCCATCGAAGCATACATGGGGGTGAATGTTATCTTTATTCGATGAGGATTTAAATTGGAAAGACTTTAAGCAGTCTAACGTCGCTTCGAGTCGTATCTTGAAATTACTCGTAATGTTTCTGAGACTGGGCCAATCATATTCTTACAGCTTAAACTCAGTGTATAATCAAACAGGGGATGGCCGTCGAATGTGTTTGATCGAGAAGATATTTAAAAGTGTTTAACAGACGAAAAGTTTGGTTAGATAGCCATTACTCTACCTGGAATGCTGAAACAGCTCTAAGCCCATCTTCTATTATAAAATTATTTACTAAGATTTCCCAGTTAAAATATATGTCATTCCGGATAAGAATTTTAGGAAGTGCAAAGACGCAATAGCGACATCTGACTGACTCATCTAACTATGATGAAGACATTGGGAAGCTCGGGGTGTCTTTGATGTCCGATCTCTGATACTTCCAGGGCATTTCGAAGATATGAATGCTAACCGAACAAGGGTGTCCTGGTTCACTGGGTCGTAGTAGATGGGATTCTCACTTGGGTCCCTCCCTCCTATTGCCCTCGCTCAATCTTATACTAGTTGAATCTCCACCTATTCATACTTTATTGTCCAGATTTACCCGATAAAGCAAGCGCTTCTTGCAGTTCTTTTCGGTATAAACACCATCCCAACGGGGCCCGCTCTCAACTTCGCTCACGCAGCATGAAAACGTCCAAGTGTTCATTCACAGCAACTTGATATCTTAACTGTATTTCACGATGATACCATACCGGCTCAGCATCATCTTATGGCCTACTTGAGCCCCAAATAGGACACAATAAAACTACTTCTCCTATTTCTCTTCGCCAACATCGCCGCTCGGTGACTATTATTATACTTCGGGGTCCGGTTAGTAAATATTAGCCGTATTGCCTGACGATGTAGACAAAAGAAATAGCTTCCGAGGCCGTTTCAATCTTGTGCTGAGTGCTGCTTCAGAACACATGATATTCCTGGGTGAAAACAGAGTCTACATGAACGTTGATCTGATATCTTGTTGCCATGAATGTCGACAATTTGGACAGGGGAGACTTGATTTGGTTGCAGGTTGGTTGGATATGGATAAAAGGTTGATAAAAGGTGTCTCTATCGGTTGCGTCGGATAACGCACAGTTTTCAAATGTCTTGGGTGAGTCACTTCCTCTTTGATAATATAAGTTAGTGCTCTTAATAAATCAGTGGCTCATGCAGCCCCACATAATACGGCATTTGTCAACATTACTGGCCCTTCTTTCCGACGGACAAGGACATCCAGGCTTTACCTCGCTCATTTCTGTATTTCCTCTCGGGAAGTGAACGCTTTGAGAAAATCCACTTCGGTGTCGGGTACTATTCTAGAAAACCAGAGCATACGCACTACTTGCCGAAGCTCCCTCTGACGTGCGTAGATGACCATGTGAAAGTGACGTTTGTGGGCAAGAAGGCTATAAAAAGTCACTTCAAGGCTCACTCGTAAATCCATCGATAAGGAACACCATTACTCTCCATTATGTCAATTCAGCTTGAAGAGCGCCTGTTTATTGCTGGAAAGGTCAGCTCATATCGCCCTCATCCTTGTGCACGTACTTAATTCGCTGCAAGTTTGTTGAAGGAAGCGGAGAAAGAATTGATGTAGTCAACCCTGCGACAAAGGAAAAGATCGCTTCTGTGCACGTTGCAGGACAAAAGGAGGTCGATGCAGCAGTTGAAGCAGCAGAGAAGGCCTGGCCTGCATGGGCTGACGGCGACCCTTCTACTCGAGCGAGAGCCATGCACAAATTGGCTGATCTCGTTGACGAGAACGCGGATGCTCTTGGATTGGCGCAATCGTTGGAAATGGGGAAACCTATCAAAGATTCTGTGTACGTATATGCGCTATCAACCCATGAATACAAAGAAGTAAATCTCAATATCTCTGGTTCCCAGCTTTGAGGCCCATGGTGTCGCATATGTATATCGCTACTTTGCTGGGGCGGCGTAAGTTTTTATTTTGGTTTTCCACATCCCATAAGACTTCCTTACGTTAATCTTCGACCACAGTGACAAGATACACGGCAAAACTAGTCTCAACGTGCCTGGATTCCTTGGTTTGGAGATCAGACAACCTTATGGCGTTACAGCCGGAATCATCCCATGGTGAGGATTGGTCTTGGGCAATGTTTCATGGCCATTAGCTGAACGTTTACGCATCTAGGAACGGTCCCCTTGCCATGTTAGCATGGAAAACTGCCCCAGCTCGTAAGTTTTGCGTTAGCTCCTATCGCATATCTACTAGTATTGAATTTCACAATGCGTACCAGTTGCCACCGGAAACGCGAGCATCATCAAAACTAGTGAAAAGTCTCCCTTGAGTGCTCTTCTTTTTGCTGGCCTTGTAGCAAAAGCCGGGTAAGCCTCATATGTCCCTTTCATAACGTATCCAATTCCTAATGGCCAAATATAGTATCCCTGACGGTGTCCTCAGCATCCTCAGTGGCGCACGAGAGACTGGACAGCTTCTTGCGTCTCATATGCGAATTCGCAAAATAGCTTTCACGGGTTCTGCTCTTGTTGGAAAATCTGTCGCAGTGGCCGCTGCTCGCTCCAACCTGAAATCATGCACTCTCGAGCTTGGAGGTAAAAGCCCTGTCGTCGTTTTCGAGGACTGCGATATGGAGGATGCGGTGACCAGGTACTTCTTGACTTACATGAGCAATTGAAAGCTTGCTCACTGCGGTATATCATTCAGGGTATTGGGTGGATTCAACAGGAACTCTGGTCAGATCTGTGTTGCTGGTACGAGGGTGTACGTTCAGGACACAATCTTCGACCAATTTTCCCAAAAGCTTGCTGCAAGCGCCGAGAGCTATAAGGTCGGGGAGCCAACTGACCAATCGTTCTCGTCGGGGCCACAGGTCGATATACTCCAGGTATAATAGTCGAAATCTTGGCTATTCACGCCCAGTGATTAATCTTTATACTAGCACAAACGTATCCTGCAATATATCGAGACTGGGAAGGCCGAAGGTGCCAAAGTTTTGACTGGTGGAGCTGCTGGAGACGACAAGGTATGTGTATTTTATCATCTTTACTTTGGGACCATCTTATCGTTGCGGTGTTTTAGGGCTTCTACGTGAAACCTACCATTTTCGTAGATGTCAAGGATGATGCGACAATAAATAAGGAAGAGATCTTCGGTCCTGTTGCAGTACTTCACAAATTCACCACAGAGGAAGAAGTATTAAAGAGGTTGGTGACAGTCTGTTGGTATTCTTGAGGTCGTCGAATATTGACGTGAATTATAGGGCAAACGACACGGAGTATGGTTTGGCAGCTTAGTGAGTCGCTAATGCTCTTTTTCTAATTGACGGTTGTGTCTAACAGCCTCCCCCCTCATAATAGTGTCTTCACGAAAGACGTATCCCGAGCCATCAGATTCGCTAAGGGCCTCGAAGCCGGGCAGGTGGGAGTGAACACCACAGGAAACGCGCATCCAGATCTCGCATTTGGAGGCTGGAAAGGTTCTGGAATCGGGCGTGAGCTGGGAGATCATTGTGAGTATCGAAATTTAAATGAGAGATCGGTGAACCGGATTTAATTTTTATGCCCTCTCTTGTTGTTAGCTATCGATGCGTATACGGAGGTCAAAACAATTTTCATTCGCTGAAATCGACAAATTCGCACCGACATCATGTATTTGTGTACAATGTATCGTTGTGCTGCCCGGCTTGCAGTTGTACTTATAATGCACAGAACGGTTATCCATACACTCAAGTTACCAGTGTTTGATATGTTAAGATATTGGATGGTGTAATGGCATGCTACTTCCAAAAATTTCAAGTCTCACCAAAACACGGCTATGCGTTCAATTGTCTGGTGCGTCGTTTATCATTCCATTAATAAATATTTGATGTTGAACCATGGCACTATTGTCAGATATCTCATTATTAAGCCTCTTTCATCACAAGTCTCCGACATTCATTACGATTGCTCTTATTTTCATTGGTTTATCGCCAAAATCAACTCTGTCGAGACTGCAGGACAAACATAATCTGATCAGATACGCCCTATTTTTTATTTTCCTTCCATATTGCACAAATCCTGCCTTTGGCGTCTTTCCACCTGTCCCACTGTGTCAGACTAGTAGATTAGGGGCGCATACCGTACCCCACGCGAACCACCATTGTTATTTCCATTGCTGGTGCCTCCGTAGCCGTTTCCGCTATAGTGACCTCCATTTCCAGAGTTCGTGTTCCCGTTGTTACCATGTCCAGCGAATTGTGGCTCCGGTTCACGGTACCACAGGCGCTGCGGCCCATAGGTGTAACTTCCGTACGCAGTCCCACTCAGACCACCATTTGCGTTTCCATTAGCGGTGCCGCCGTTGCCGTTTCCGCTACCATCACCTCCATTTCCAGAGTTGGTATTTCCGTTATTGCCATGTCCAGCGAATTGCGGCTCTGGTTCACGGTACTGCAGGCGCTGGGGGCCATAATTGTAACCTCCGTACGCTGCCCCACTCAAACCACCATTTGCGTTTCCATTAGTGGTGCCGCCGTTGCCGTTTCCGCTGCCATCACCTCCATTTCCAGAGTTGGTGTTCCCGTTATTGCCATGTCCACTGAATTGTGGCTCTGGCTCTGGCTCGCGGTACCGCAAACCCTGGGCGCCAATGTTTTTACTGCCGTTCGAGTTTCCATTGTTGATGCCTCCGTCGCCATTTCCGCTATGATGACCTCCATTTCCAGAGTTCGTGTTTCCGTTATTACCATGTCCAGCGAATTGCGGCTCCGGTTCACGGTACCAAAGCCGCTGCGGGCCATAACTGTAGCCTCCATACACTGCTGGACTCACACCACCGTTATTGTTGCCGTTGCTGGTACCTCCTCCACCGTTTCCACTACCGCTACCTCCATTTCCAGAGTTGGTGTTCCCATTATTACCATGTCCACTGAACTGAGGTAGTGCAGCAGTCTGAGAGACGAGCGCACAAGCGACCAAGGCGGTAAGAGTCAAAGAAGGAAACATTTTTGACTGTTGAAAGCGTCAACAAAGACGATGTATGCGGTGTTGGGGGTCAAACACGTACTGATTTAAGTGATATGTAGCGATTGACGATGCCTGCGAATATGTTAGGAATGCGACTGAAGGCTGAGGTAGAGATGGCTCACTCGATTGTAAATGAAGCTTTGAGGAGTTCACTGGAGTTCAAGTCGAAACACCAGTTATTATATAGGTAAATTGGACAAGCCAAGTGACTACTATATATGACACTCGGTTCCGTTGTGGGACTTCTATCGGTCTATTATTTGAGATACTTCTGCGAGTAGGGACCAGAAGCGTACAATCAGTACCTTCTGTTTGTCTGTAGAGCGTAATACTAAGCTACTGCTAATCGGTAATTCCCAAAAAGGCACTGCAACTTCCCAAAGAAGGTGTTCAACCAACCATACCAAATAAAGCCTGCCACCATTGAAGAGGTGACAGGCAATTAGTGCTACGGTCGCGCCTGAAATTCTAACCAATCAAACGCTTATGATGTTACAGCTTGCCTAGTAGAGCCCCTAGACTGACGCCGTACTGCTCGGAATCGGGTGTGAATTTAAATTGTACAGGAAAGGTGACTTTCAGTATCAGTGAGTATAGAGTTGTTAGTGGGAACCACTTGGCCTTGCACAACAAGCTCAAAATAGCGCAAGTATGAGGGTGTTATAGTAGATATGCCTAAAAGAACTGCTCCAGAGCTCCCAATCTGTCGGATGTGATCAATCGCTTCACGATTGCGACTACAGATGTTATATTTGCATTGGCATTGGCATTGCTTAACATTATTCAACATTGGAGTTCTACTAATCTTTCAGACAAGAACCTTATAAGAAGATAAGATCATTAGAAAGAACGAGGGTGGGGTTGGGAGTGCCAGGTTCTGAATAGTATGATCATTTCTTCTGCCCACACAGCAGCGCACTGTGTTGATGATGCACACCTGCAGTTTCTCAGGTTACTGTTACTGTCATCTGAGTCGCTCACACAATTATTGAGTCCTTATCACTTACTGTTCCCTAAAATATCCATTCCAAGGCGAACCTCGGGCCTTAGGTCTATATGTATCAACGTATGTAGGTTGGACGTAGGCGAACTTCGTGTATTCCGTTCGTTGAAGAAATCACTCATGGATGATCCATGTTTTTGTGGAGCAAGCAATCCTTCCCCTACATGTCTTGGATGATCTGTGTCAGATCGGGATCTCATAATTTTTGCTAATTTTTTACTTGCGAGCAGCAATGGAATAAGAAGTTTCAAGATTAATTTCACATGAGGTACAACAAATGTGGTTAATGGCGTCTTTTTCTTCTATAACAAGGATTATTCCTTTGCAGGGTCTACATTTTGCAGAATGAGGCGAGGAAAAGAAGCAGGTCTGCGGCTTAGAACTCACCCTTCTGCAGTCAAACTACTGGTGCGGCCGTAGACTGAGCGACAGTGGTGCTGGGAGCTAGCCTGTTAATGAACGTCAAGAACCGAAGTTGATGAGTACCTCGGTCATATAATAAATGTATCCCTTACGTCCAAGTAACTGTAGACGTCCTTTCCACAATGAAAGGGGGTTTGTTGATTATAGAACGATAGATTCTCTTTGCGGTAAAAACAGTCGGCGTCTCCCTAATTGAGAGCTATGATAGATATGAAATCTACTGCTTAGCAACAATCCGCATGACGACACTATTCAGTGACTTATACACTAACCGCAGAGACGCCACAGAAACTGGCATGAACGAATAATACGAGAACAGCTGTAGAAAAAGAGCGCATATTGGTGACAAGGTTTTTCATCCAAAACTAGAGAGCTTATATATCTGGAAACTGTAGGTTAGCGTGGCAATTACCACAGGCCTTGAGTGCACCTCGCGCTAGTTGCGTGCTAGAGTATGACCCCAATGCACTTAAGTTCCCACAGGGTGCCTTCTAGAAGCACGTTAAAGCACTCGTCCCCTGCGCTTTCAATCAAGTGTCAGAGTCTGGTTGACCTGTACGCTATTTTGGTCAATTGTACATTCTGAAGACTGACCAATGACTGACAGACGCCCAAATGCTAGAACGTGGGAATTTTGATATGGGTCTTCCAGAGGTAACAAGTTCTATTGATCCGTTATGATACTCTCACCTCGTCATAGTGCCTTTAAAGCCTTTGCTACTAACAGTCTACTTTTCAACTCGCTTCAAGCAAGGCTTTTGATTGCACTTGAACTAAAACATGATTTGCGTGCTCTGATGTTGTCGACTGGCATTCGAGCTGCTTTTATAGGGCCATTTTGACAGGAGCCGACGCTGTGTTAGTGTTGTATTACTAACCACTTATCAGATTTTCTTGTGTCAATTCAAGGAAGTCAAAGGCAAACTAATTTGATTCTTTCGATGATATGTAATAGTACTATGGGAATAATGGCGGCCGTTAGACAGACCACTGCTTAGCCCTATCCCTCATAAGAAGAATCAAACTTTCCTCTGCATAATTTCATCAGTTAAAGGTTTGATGGGGTAAAGCATCGAAGATGGGACAGAGCTGATCCCAATCAGCTAGACAAAAGAATTCAACATTTTAGTTCACGATAGCAAAATGAGAGCGTACGAGGATGCGTGCTGGATCTTATAGAGGGAGTATCCTCTGCGAACACAACAGACAGACCGCTACAAATACAATGAATTCAACAAAACCTCCATTAATCCGGACTGCATGCAGTGGAGAGTTACAATTGATGCTTACGCTTCAAGGTGCCAATCAATGTGGCTTTGTGGTATGGAAAATGAGCACAGGAAGAACAATAGATGGCAATAAACTACATACCAATGCATGATCCAAGGGCCAGAGTTATCGGTCTTGAAGCGAATGGTAACATTGTCAGTAGGCTGTCGTCCGAGGTTGACAACATCACGTTTCACAGGATTCACGTAGTTGTATTGCGCACTACCGGCACTGCGAATGACAGAGAAACCATGCTATAGTTACCAGTCTCAGTGGTTGCTTCACGTTTGAAATTCAGATACATACACCATGCAAGTGCATAGGATGCTATGTCATCTAGTGTGAGAATGGAGAATATTACGAACAACAAGGAAGTGGCTTACCGGGCTTCCAGTCGTTCCACCGGGCATAGAGAGCTCTATGACCTTATTAGAAGGGAGCGTGTAGACCGATCCAGCGGGGAGCAAATCGGTAGCTGCTTGTGCACCGCTGAGAATCTGGAGCAAGACAGGGACGTTAAGCTCATGGAAGGTAGCACCATTAACGGCAAATTTTCGCGTTGCATTGTTAAATGAAATATCCAAGTTGATATTAACATCAGCGGCCCCGAGGGTTGGAACACCAGGAGCGGCGGGATCTGTAAGAGGACGGAGATTCGTCTCAATTAGAGGGTTTTTTCTAGAAGATGTTGTTCCGGGGTCGATGGCGGGGGCTCCTAAGTAGCGCAGGATAGCAGAGTTAATGCCTCCTTCAAAGCCTTGCGGTCCATCCTCATCGGGGTGTGATCGAATCCAGTAATTTCCGATAGGCATGATGGTGTATAGAATGAACGAATAACGCTGACCAGCGTAGAGGGTGATTTCGTCAACGATAAGAGGTTGAACATTTTCCGAGTCAACCTCGATGATAGTCTAAGAGGAGTAAATAGAATGTTGGGATGCCGGAGAATAAGACTGACCATGGAGTGTCCATCGATCGAGAAAGTGAAAGCAGGATCACACGAGATGGAGATTAAACGGAATCGATATCGTTTATTGGGCACGACTGTTATGACTGACAATGGAGTAGCTGGACCACCAGGATAACGGCCTTTACCATTAATCAGGGTTGCATCTATTGTAGGGATAAGTCCTGCGACAGGCGCTGGGGTGTGATACCTTCAATAGAAAATAGACTTGAGGTATGCTTCTAAGATATTAGGCCGTTCAAGAAAGCTTACCAGTCGGCAAGAGTAATGACAGTCGACTCTGCGATGTCAAAAGAGTTCAAATGAGAATGCTGGAAATACTGAAATGCAGTATAAACTCGTCTTACCATCGTCAAAGTCATACCTAAGAGCCATAACGATGAGCACAGAAATAAAACCATAAGAAGAGCTCAAGCTTACCGGCCATAGTAAGGGTCAAAATGGTCGTAAACAACCATTGGTCCTCTGAGGCCATCACAGTATTGTGTCGCTAGAAATTCCCATTAATACCATGCTATGAATGACGTAGAAAGAGACTAAAATGGGTGCATACAATAGTGAGAATGATACCAAAAGGATCCCGCTTGGTTGGCTGTGGAGAATTGATACAAGAAGGAGTGGCCAGGGGCAATAGGACACTGAGTTACACCGACAACGCCATCTGCCCAACTGCTTCCTTTCTGATAAAATCCGTGCCAGTGCTGGGGCATCGAAACTCAATCGTAAAAACAAAGTGAAACGGACAAAAACTTACGATGCTCGTACTCTTCAACATAGTGGAATCAGTTAGTTGATTCACGACATTCAGACTGAATGAATCGCCCTGTTTTGATAAATGAGTAAGGGGACAGATTTGCTCATTCCCCACAGAACAACATACCCTAGACTTGAGAGCATAAATCAGTGGTCCTGGGAAAGAGAGTGAATAGGGAGAATCTCCGGCTAGAACAGCTCTATACATGAAGATGTTCAACAGGGAATAATAGAAGATATAATCAAATCCTTACGATCGATTGAACCCATCTGGTGCAATGACCTTGTTGCCGATAAAAATATTTGCTCTGGGGCCAATGACGGCATTAACGCCCAGAACAGATGCGAATCCGATGATGTTTGACAACGAGCGCATTATAGTTTCAAGGATATAAAACTCTCGAAAAACAATCTGAAGCTACTTTAAGACCAAACGAGTCTTTATATCAACTCTCGAGTAGTACTGCAGACTGTTTTGGGCGAGGGTACCGGGTTTCTAAGAATGGTAACAGGAGAACCTTGTGCAACAATAGCGCAAAGCTATGCGCGCCTTTCTGCTAGCGCAAACTAGCCTCGAACCAAATAGGAAACGCCGAGGGATAAAGACTGGCGCTACATGTGTTGACTAGATGACGAGGTCTCAGTTTTGTCTACTTGTGCAGAGTCTAAGTGTGCTCAAATCCGTGAGCGCACGGTTAGAGTGCAGAGAATGCGAGATTTTGCGCTAGCGTAGACCATGCATCTGCATGCGTGCCTAAAGTGCACTATCACCATCCCGCAAGGCTCTATCAATGCGCCGACGCCCCTAATCCGAAATCTGTATAAGGAACGATTGATGACTCGTAAGGAGAGTCTGCAAAACGCTAAGCACGCCTTTCAACTAGAGCGAACCAGCCTCGGACCAAACAGGATTTAAACGCCGAAGTATAATGCAAGGTGCTATGCATGTTGACTAGATGAAGTCTAGCATTAGCTTGTAGTCCAGCTGTGTACGATGGGGAGAGCTATTGGTTTTTTCGATATTCCTGTTGTTGACAGTTGGGGTCCAACGTCATTTTGAAAGCGAACACGTCACGCGTCACCTATCGCCTATACAATTTGGGAAATTGGCCGGTCCGCCCACAACGGACAGCCCGAGGGCTGACAGATGTTCAACTTAGTTCCTGACCAAAGGGGCCGATGGGGACAATCACCAAGGGGCATTCAGTCACTTCGTACTCGATTTCATTTTATTAACCCACGATAACAGTGAAAAAATGAATTCGGGCATGCTGGGACCTCTACGCTAGCAGGTCTCCTACTGTTTATCGTGTAGAGAGAACCAAAGAGGGTGCTCGTGGGGTTTATCGCTGGAGTCATCGCTGCCGCTCGCTCTAACCCTTAAGTCATGCACCCTCGAGCTTGGTGGGAAGAGCCTTGTAATCGTGTTCGACGTCTGCGATATGGAAGATACGGCAACAAAGTACTCATTTGTACTTTATTTTATACAATGTTCTGTGAAAGCCTGGCGTCACCAGGCTCACTGAGGAGTCACGCGGAAAATGACAGGACCACGATATATCGATAGAACGATGGACTGGCTACAGGTGTGTACGGTGCATAAGGTCTAAGTGTAAGAGAGAAGTCGACGTCGAAGGAATGGGTTGGGGATCACGGTCACGGTCACGTGTATGTAAATGTAATAGATAAGATAATGTGGAAAGGGGCTGTAGTAAGACTGGGGCGCCAGGCTTACATTCTGAATATCAAACATCATCTTTTTCAAAGTAGTGAACGGATTTAACAGAAATGCCGGTCAGATTTGCATACCGGGCACTAGGATGTATGTCCAGGACGCAATCCTCGACCAGTCCTCGAAGGAACTTGCTGCTAGTGCCATGAACCACAAGATTGACGATCGGACTTGAAGCTGGTCAAGTTGGCGTAAACACGTTGGGTAATGCGCACCCGGATCTCACATTGGGAGGCTGGAAGGGCTCCGTTATTGGACGCGACCTCGGTGACCATGGTGTGTATAAAAAGAGACGCAGTGGACTATGAATTATGGTATGGAGCTTTCTAGCCCTGGACGAGTTTACAGTTAAGGTCAAAACCATATACATTCGGTAAGGCACGACAATCTCGTGAAAGCAGCATCAGGGTTGTGGATTAGAATGTAAATTTATTGGTGAATACGAGTATAGCTTTTCTGTGTTTTTAGAGTTCTGTGGGGTATTATATTGTGCATCAAACGATATCATTTTGTTTCCTTTAACTTCTCTTTGGTGCCTCCAGCCGTCTCTGTAAGCTGCATTCAATAACTCTCCGACCGTCTGCTATACCGCTCGACTCTAACAGATCGTCATCCTGGTCATAATACAGACCCCAAACCCCGGGCGACTCTTCGAGGGCAACGAACCCTTCCCAGTCTTCCAACATCATCCCCCTCTGATCTGCCGTCCAATCCCATGGACCGTGTATATGATTCATGCTAGCGGTCTTGTTTCCATACTTCAGCTCAAGGGTGTCGTCGTCGGCATAGATCCAGTTGAGTTCCGGAGGATCACGAGAAATGGTGCTGACTAGAGCGAGAGGCTTTTTACCCACTGGATATTCGAGATAGAACCCTGAAAACGGATGTCCGTCGCTGAATATTCGATATTCCGGGTCGGCTGCATCAAGATATAGCTGTGCAGCCACATCGACTCAGTAATGTAGAAACATGGACTCGAACGAAAACACTCACTTTGCCTTTACGGAGGACCACGATCTTACCGTGTACCAGTTTTGAAGGAGATGGCCCAGGCGATGACACTGGTGTTGTGCATTCTGCCACCAAGTTGAACTTTGCAATTCTGGGATCGGATTTGTCTGGTTCAGCTGCAGATTTTCCACCGCCGCCTTGCTGTTGACCGTTGACTCCTTGAGAAATGCCAACTACAGCCGTAGAAGCGGCTACAGCTGCCAAAGGAATGGATATCGATCCAGCTGCTACACCAACAATTCCCAGGACCTCCATGGTATGTTTCGACGAATAGTAAGGGACGCTTAGTTGTATATTTTGTGTGAGGATTCGATAGTTCTAACAGTGAGTTAGACGTGTCTTCGAAAAGGATATGGCAATAGATAGGGAAGAATGGGTTTTTCGACTTGAATCACTAACTCGGCGAACACGTTCCCAAAAGTCGAGTAAAAGTCAACGACCGGGTTATGATGTCGTGGTGATATCATAGTTACTTTGGTCATGAACGTGGTTATATTTGAACCCTGGGAGATTGTACTTCGGATGCTATAGTGTAGTTTGCCATAAGGCAAAAATAACTATCACTGCGAGCCTGAAGGGGAAAGATTGACATGAGGACATGTCTGGACATGTGGGGACTAACAATGATGATGCAAGGAGTCGGAATGACGACAATGCAGGCAATGAGTTGGTTAAGGCAGGTTCGACGTCAAAACAAGGACTCTCAATGGCTCTGGGGGCCACTCGCAAGGTTAGATGACCTATATGATGGGGTTAATTAAAAAGCGATCAGCGATGGCCGACGATTTCAAATTCATTTATCGCGAATTTATTGTTATTTATTATAGCGGAATGTCCGTTCCTGGCACGTGAGGGTTGTCAGGGCGCTTATTTTGGGCCCTTGGGAGTCTGGTCGGATGGCATCGGGGATGAATCTCCAAGATCCACAAAACAGGTGCCATCCGCGTAATAGAAGTGGAGATTATGACATAGTCGAATATGCTTGAATCCGCTACAAATACTTTAACAGCCGTAGCCTGAGGTTCTTTTCTTCAAAACTTCACTATACAAAAGTTTGCATACGCTTAACTCATACTACCCTCACAACAATCATGTCCGACGAATCACGCTCTCGATCCGCTTCTCCCAATCCTATGGAGCAGTGGGAAAACGACAGTAACGCTCCCCAATCCCCTCAGCCTCAGCCTCAACAGCAGCAAGCAGCTGCTCGCCCTAGCCGCCGTCGCGCTCAACCACCACCGCAGTCACAGCAGCAAGTTCAACAATTCCAACAGCCTCAGCAGCAGCAGATGGGCGGAGGCGCCAACCAGCTAGCTCAGCCGGCTGGCCAAGCCGGACAGCTCCTGGGAAACACCCTCGGCCAAGTGACTGGCGGCCAACAACAATCAGGAAGTGGCGGCAAGGACACCCTCAAACTTCGATTGGATTTGAATCTCGACGTCGACGTCCAGATCAAGGCTAGAATCCATGGCGATGTTACCTTATCTCTTCTGTGAGTTTGTCTCTCTTTGCACTGAATTCTAGTTATCAAACTGCAAACCTGAGGCAGTGACTGAAATACTTGACCGACCTAGTAACTAGAAAGCGGCCATTGACGCGACAAGACACCTCCATTGAAGACGTCGTTTCAGTTAATTTAGAGAAAGATAATTATGAGAAGAAGATATCTTATGATCCTTTTACGAACACTACCATATCACACATGTATTCAGAATCACTCGATCTGGAGAAGACGATGGAATGAGGCGGACTCTATTTCAAGGACAATGCTTAGTTACAAAAATAACTTACCATTGTACTACCCTGAATATATCATTTCGATATTACTCCTTTCTTCATTTCTATCTCCTTCGTATTCTTACTTGCCCACGAGACTGACTGATAAAATCATCAAGAGGACTTGTTATCACAAAATGACAGTGTCAATGGCGTCATGCTACAGTATCCCACTGGGAGCTATTGGCATTGACGTATTGTGGGTGAATAAAAATATATCAGGTACCTAGGAGAATTCTGCAATAGCATGTAGAGTAACATATGGCATAAGTGGATGCTGTATGCTGTATGACATTTGAGTCTATGGGGAAAGGGAAAATATAGCTTCGTTGGGGCTTTGGAGCCGGTGTTCAGAAATTCAAGCGTCATAAATTTCAATTGGCCCCACGCCTACTATTATGAATCATATGTCAGGGGCTCAGATGAATATTTTAAGGATGAAAAACAAAAGTTTCACGGCGTAGGAGAAGCAAACAGTAGTAGCATATGTTTTATACGGATATCGTTACAGTAGTCTAGGAATGTCCAATAATAGTACAGATAAGGAATCCTTCGCGTCATGCACTAAGTCCTTGAAGAAGATGAATTAACGTGATGATCGCAATTATCTGACACGACATGGGATGGTAGATCTCCATCTCTATCCACTATTCGGCGACAGTCTCAGTCACTTCCTGGTGTTGGGATCCAAACGAACAAAAATGTGACTTACAATAGAGAAAGCGTAACGTCGCCATGAATTCTAGCCTTGATTTGGACGTCGACCTCGAGGTTCAAGTCCAGTCGAAGTTTCAAGGTATCCTTCCCCCGTTGCCGCCTGACTGAGGCTGACCTCCTCCCATAACCTGCCCGAGTGTATTGCCAAGAAGCTGACTTGCCTGTCCGGAAGCTCCTTCGAGTGGGTTGCCGCCTCCGGTACTGGGGACAAGTCCTTGCTGGTTTTGGGGTGGCGGTTGCTGCTGCTGCGGTGGTGGCAGTTGTCGGGGATGACCACGGCGACGACGACCAGGAGTTGGCTGAGGAGGCTGAGAGGGGGTTGGTGGCAGGGACTCTGGCTGCATCGTAGGCTCAGGAGAGGCAGATCGGGAGCGTGATTCGTCAGACATTTGTTTGGTTAGAGCAGCGTAGTATGGGTAAGAATTTGAAAATTCTCGAAAGGAAAATAGTGTTTACTTATGTACATACACGCGAAGGTGTAAATTTTGTGGTTAACGGGGATACTGTCACTCAGTACTCAGCACCCACTATGATGTCATCGAAAGTTATGTGGCGTATGTAGCTATGGGAGGCTATATTCGCTGCTTCAGCGGCTGGTATCTTGCACCATCTTTCCAAGAATAAGTGGAGACAAGAATTGGAGCCATGAGGTCATATTATTCTATGTTTGCAGCGACCGACAAACTCTTACTTCTGATGTCATTGAATCCATAACTTCAAGTAGAGCTACTTTCCAAGGTATGGCCCTCCAATCTTTGATATCGAAAGAACCCAAAACGCTTTCACGAATATCATGTCTTCCTCCGATCCTCTGATTCGCTCTGATTCGCTCTCCATCATCACTGTACTGTGCCATAAAATCTCTGACGCAGCAAGGTTCTACGTCGGCACACTCGATTTCAATATCAAATGCGACGAGGAGATCAATGGGGAGCGCTTCGTCGTCGCAACACCACCCAATCTTGTCGAATTTACCCCAACCGCCTCTTTGAGGTTCAGAGAAGCGAAGACGGAGAGAGATAAGCGGGCAGTAGGCAACCAAGCTGGGGATGGCATATTCCTTCAAATCGAGACCGACTGCTGGAGACAGGTATACGAGAAGATCAAGACGATGGGGACAAAGATTCTAGATAAAGAGCCGAGGAAAGGGATGGACTACCAAGCAATCACCGTGCTAGACTCGTTGGGAAATAAGGTTGTCATCATCGAGAAAACGACGACGACTTTGGGAAAAGTGTTCACCAAGGACATCGGACATTAGATATTATTTCAAGAGCTTTAACGGACTTCTTTCCTTCAGAATATGTAGTCTAATTACACTTCAATAGTTATCAGATTTCCCGATGGACCATGCGTTTCTCATTCAAGCACGTAGCTTACAGTCTGGTATCATATATAATGGCCCTGTTTTGGATGGCAAAACACGCTTAGTTGGGATGAACATAACAGAGTATTAAACCCACGCTTCGCTTTGCTACAGCAACTGGAGCTCAAATTCTCATTATATTTTTGGGACACAACCAACAAAAATTTATGGGATGGAGAGATACTAATCAGGGTCATAGAAGAGGATCCAAGCACCACAAAAACAAAAGAGCGATGCGTTATTTTCCTCATAAGGAGGAACAGAACAAATATGTACATACGAAATGGTAGGATCTCTTTCATACGCTAGGTATGGGCACAGGATTGTGGAGGTGCAACAACGCATTGCAACTACGTCAGCGGTGAAGGACTCTCCACTGAAGTGATAGAATTCTCAGAGCAGTTGGGAGTAATAGGAGTCAGGCTTGAGTTTAGAATTCATTAGATTTGAGATAAGATTGCAAGCGCTCAAAATCAATATGACCACATGCATGGCAAACGCCGGGGTAAATTTACATGGGCGTGCCTGAGTGGTGCCTGACGCAACGCCACGCCTGCCCGGTGCCACTCACACAAGCTCACACATTGCCTTCATGGGGATCCTCAGCAAAGCCTCGACCCGTAGTCGCGATGGTAAATGACATAGCACCGCGACCGACAGTACATCTGTCAAATTTTGGAGTAGAATCTCCAAGCTATTGTCATAGGCATCGCATATATCAACCAGGTTACTCGAGATTATCTATTCAAAGTTCATGGGCGCATGGAACTGTTTCTAATAGTGGACGTCGATACGCCACACTATGATGTCATATTCAATCTACTCATTGCTTATAAGGCTTTTGAAAAAGCACAATTTCACAACAAAACATCAAACCAACATGTCCGAAATCGCAGAAAATCTACCATTCAACGCCGGCAACCAATCTGAGCACGGTGAAGCGCATGCTGAGCAATCTCAGAAGCAGACTCAAACAGACAAAGAGCTTGCTGTGCGTCTTTCAGCGCTCATCGAAGATGCCAACTCTCGAGTCACGCCTTTGTGCAGAATGATTCGCAAGGTGAGATTTCCTAAGTACCCTACTCGGCTAAACTGACATAAATTCACATAGAACATCGAAAACTTCGAGGCACAGAAGCAAGAGGACCGGGATGAAGGTGCTTTGGTCAAACAGGTTCGGCCACTGCTTGAACAAGCAGAGAAAATCCTGAACGAGACAAACGGCGCCGTCAGAGGTGCAGACCCTGACAATCGCCTCTCAAACACGGCGAAGCGCAATATGCAAGACCACAAAGCTTCTCCAGAGGAACAACGTCTTGCCGAGGCGCTCAAAGTGGTATGTCATATCGTTTTCTTCAGTTGACCATTCTTGGTAAACTTTTTGTTATCTCTCCAGATGGTCGAAGAAGTCGGAGGCACCATTGAGTGGGCGAGAGACAAGCTCAATAACTTCCCTAAAGCAAAGAGGGATCTCGGACCACTGCTCGACGCTTTGGGACGTAAGCACAATTGTATCTTTCGATGTGTTTAGGCCTGAGCTGACTTTATATCCAGAGCCCTTGACGCAAATCATTGGAGGTGTTGGGCTCCTTCTAGCAGGCGTCCTTAACCTAGTTGGCAATCTTCTCAAAGGCCTCGGCCTCGACAGTTTGTTGAGAGGGATAGTGTCTGCTACGGTGAGTGTTTTTTGGACATACATACAACGATCATGATCATCGTAATGACATAAAATCTCTCCAGGGTCTCGACAAAATATACAAGGGCCTTGGTCTAGGAAATTGGTTGAACATGGGCAGCAAGAACTAATTATTAACGCTCAAGTCGTTTTATTTCCTGTCGAGGGCCACGTACCGTTCACCAAAGTTTTATTCACGTATTGTATATACTAATTGAACAATTTGTAAATCTTGTAGTATGTACTTTTACGTAAACATTGAATCTGATCAACGGTCATTGAGCTGGATCATCTTTAAGCCAGTCCTGAGTCGTAAATTTGGCGTTGCAGAGAATGGGGTCTTCGGTTCACCGACATTTCTAATTTACTTGCACAGTGAAGCGCTAACGTCGGTGACCGGCCCACGTAATTTGTGAGCTTTGCAAGAGCTTTGTAATGTGGTTGTATGCCGCTTACGTTGAACTCAGCCTACTGCATTGGATTTCGTAGGGCTTCGCTCGGCTGCGGTGCGTGTGCTTGTTCTCGCCGGTTCGGACTTGTCAGCTTTACCTAACGTTTACCATTCAGGAACCCAAGTTTTGCCTCAGAGTGTGCAAACGCCGATTATGTACACGCAAGAGGCAGATTTACACCTATCGAATTACACTGTTCCTTTTGTTCAAGGACGTACACTTGCGTTGCCGATAGAGGTCGTCACCCCCTTGTCAAGACCCGAAGATACTTGCGACAGGATTTCAATGCGAGGCGAGTATAAATGCCCCCAGTGCAAACTACGTTGAAAGCAAAGCAAGCAAAGCAAGCAACATCCCCTGTCAGAATGTCATTCAAGTTTGAAGATCGTCTCTTTATCGCTGGAAAGGTAACTATTTCATGCTGATGTCATCACGACCTGCTCACGATGTCCTCTAGTTTGTTGAAGGGAGAGGAGAGAGGCTGATTGTAACCAATCCGGCAACCAAAGAGCCGATTGCGTCTGTGCATGTCGCCAGCTCGAAGGAAGTCGATGAAGCAGTGTTTGCTGCTGAGAGGGCATGGCCTGCATGGGCTGATGGCGATCCCGCACTTCGTGCTAAGGCACTGAACAAATTGGCTGGTCTGATGGACGAAAACGCAAGCGCTCTGGCATTGGCGCAGACCTCAGAGATGGGGAAGCCTCTGACGATGTCCGCGTATGTCGTCTCACCTCTTTAAGCTCGGAATACACTTATACTAACGGATGTTTCTTTATTTTAAATCAGACAAGAGGTTCACTACTCTGCACAAATCGTCCGTTATTTCGCTGGATTGGCGTGAGTTTCCACTCGTTCACGCGCAGTTCTGCTCACTGACACGATACGACGACTTGTAGTGACAAGGTTCATGGAAAAACAAGTCTTAATATACCAGGGTTTTTCGGGTTAGAAATCCGACAACCGTACGGTGTGACCGCTGGTATTGTACCCTGGTGCGCCACGACGATGCTAATGTAAACCAAAGAGGCTAACGCTGGTTAAATGATACAGGAACGCTCCCCTCATGATACTGATACTTAAGATCGCCCCTGCTTGTATGTGAATCCTCGTCAGTTGCGTTGCTTTCTTGACTTTTGTTTTAGTGGCCACTGGAAATGCAGCAATCATTAAGACAAGCGAGAAATCCCCATTGAGTGCCCTATCTCTTGCTGGATTAATTAACCAGGCCGGGTAAGTGCGTCTCACGTTGGTCCAGAACCAATTTGATGTGATTGGTGTGAAGCATTCCTGAGGGTGTTTTGAGTATTCTAAGCGGTGGACGAGAGGCAGGAGAGCTCCTTTCATCGCACATGCGAATTCGGAAGATCTCGTTCACTGGGTCTACTGCGGCAGGAAAGGCCGTAGCTCAAGCGGCTGCCCGATCCAATCTCAAGTCAGTCACTCTTGAGCTCGGCGGTAAAAGCCCAGTCATTGTTTTCGACGATTGCGACATGGATGATGCATTATCTCGGTATAGAGTCTCTTGTTTGGTTTGCTACATAACTGTCAGTTGACGACATACGATTATACAGAATCATAGACAGCTTCACCCAAAACTCGGGGCAGGTGTGCGTTGCTGGTACCAGAGTATACGTCCAAGATACCATTTTCGATCGGTTTGCACAAAAACTTGTTGATGGCATACACGCATTGAAATTCGGAGATCCGACGGACCAGACTACTTATGCTGGACCACAAGTTGATAATCTCCAGGTGAGTCTAATCAAATTGCTCAGACAATTTTGACTGATGTTCGGCTTCAGCACAAGCGCGTTTTAGAATATCTGGAAATCGGAAAGCGAGAAAGCCGTGTACTAGTCGGCGGAAATGCCGGGGATGAGAAGGTTTGACTACTTCCTCCCGAAGGCGGACGGTAATAATAATCCTTGGTTGAACAGGGATACTACATTACGCCTACGGTCTTCACGGATGTCAAGGACGATTCCAAGATCAACAAGGAAGAGATATTTGGCCCCGTTACTATCCTTCACAAGTTCGCTTCGGAAGAGGAAGTGCTGAAGAGGTATGTCGTCGCAGGTTTATTTATAGTCTGGGATCCATCTAATGAGACGTAGAGCAAACGACACTGAATATGGTTTGGCTTCGTAGTAAGTAACTGATATATTCAACGAAGAGTCGAACAGCAATTTACGAGTCCTTTATGGTTGATTTAGCATATTTACAAAGGATATCTCTCGTGCTATTCGATTTGCTAAACTCCTTGAAGCCGGTCAAGTTGGAGTAAATACCACCGGCATGGCAGACTCCAACCTAGCGTTCGGTGGCTGGAAAGGTTCAGGCATTGGTCGTGAACTCGGCGAACATGGTATATACCCCCTATCTCCTAATATATATATGGGACGCTGAATTTATATTTGTAGCCATTCAAGCGTTCACGGAGGTCAAGACTATCTTTATTCGTTAGAAAGGTTTGACTTGGGTCGAAAAAGTTGCGATTGGCGTGCCTCGTTTCGATCAGTATTGGTTTTCACCTTTGAAATACTACTATGCACTTAGTTTCTCTGTCAATGCTGGAGTTTCTTACTATCTCTTGTCTTCTCTGTCAGATTGAGTTCATTTCGTCAGTCGGTAATATTTACCGTGTTTGGGAATTCTGATAGCTCGAGGCTGCTCGACCTAAGCCCTCAGCTGCGCCGGCGTCCCGGTCCTAATTCTGGACCCTCTTGATAACTATTCTTCGAGTTCGGGTGCCACTCATTCCTGGACTATGCTACTCCTTGGTAATGAGACAGTTTATCCGAAAGTCTGGTCTTTTTTTGACGTCATGGTTTTGTTCAGTTAGATAAACCAGCGAACGAAAGGTCAACGAAATGTCTTCGACTTTGTTTCACTTTAACCACAATGAGCGCTCCTCCTTCTAAACCAAACGTTCCTGCCAAAGGAATTCCATACTTTACGCCTGCACAACATCCACCGGCTGGTACGCCTGTATCAGAAGGTGGCATATTGCCCATACTGTTTCAACCAATTCAGATTCGAGGGGTGCACTTTCAGAACAGAATATGGGTCAGTTGACTCACCAAGCATGGTTCACTATGAAAGCTGACGCGATGCGGATAGGTCTCGCCGATGTGCCAATATTCAGCAAAGAATGGACATCCCACTGCATGGCATATTGCTCATCGTGAGTTACTGTACATCTCGGTTGGAGGCCCACATCTTACCGAGACATAGTTGGCGGAATATTTATCCGTGGACCCGGGCATACCATGATTGAGGCCACCGCAGTTCTCCCCAACGGCCGCATTACCCCTGAAGATTGCGGTATCTGGTCGGATGATCATATCCCCTCTCTGACGAACCTTGTCACATTCGCGCATTCGCAGTCTCAGAAAATCGGCATCCAACTTGCCCATGCAGGACGGAAAGCCTCGACTGTGGCGCCCTGGATTGAAGGTAATCCTACGGCATCGAAGGATGTCGGGGGTTGGCCAGATAATATCTGGGCTCCTTCGGCTATCCCATATCACGACGATTACCCTCACCCACTCGCCATGACAAAAGAAAACATCAAGCAACTGGTCGATGGATTTGAAGCTGGAGCCAAAAGATCTGTCAAGGCGGGATTCGATGTGATTGAAATACACGGTGCTCACGGCTACCTGATATCAGAGTTCCTGAGTCCAACGAGCAATAAACGTACAGACGAATACGGCGGCACATGGGAGAACAGGGTGCGTCTTGTTCTTGAAATCGTCGACAGGGTTAGAGCTGCTATCCCCGAAACTACGCCTCTCTTCTTGAGGTGCATTCTAAAGTTATTTACTCTCATGATATCTTGAATTCATTTTCCGATGTCTCAGGATTTCCGCCACTGAATGGCTAGAGAAATCATTTCCAGATGAACCGTCATGGCGGCCCGAAGATACTGCACGGCTTGCTCCTATTCTTTATCGACACGGCGTCGACTTCATAGACGTGTCCTCCGGCGGGAACAGCCCAAAGCAGAAAATCATTGGCGGACCTAGTTATCAAGCACCATTTGCGAAAGATGTTATGCATGCCATTTCAGCCACTTCTCCTTATCCTCCACCAACATCACACCACCCCGGTGGTCAACCATCGCGTCTAGTGGTTGGCACGGTTGGTGGTATTACTTCGGGCCTTCAAGCAAACAAGCTTTTAGAAGACGGATGTGCAGATATCATCATTGTCGGACGTCAGTTCTTGAGGGATCCTAGTCTTGTGTGGAGCTGGGCCGAGGAGTTCGGAGATGTTGACATCCGGCTTGCTAATCAGATCAGATGGTGTTTCAAAGGAAGAGGAAAGAAAATTGGCGCTGGAAAGGCCAGTCATGGTCAGAAGACTATACCGTAAAATTTTGATACTGGATTGTAGTGTTCGTTGCATTGGTAGACTCTGTGGTAAGAGTTATGACACCCAGGACCATAACAGGACCAGCCGCAGGATAACAATGCGGAAATTCGACAATGTCTATATTTGGCATATGTGGAACCAAAATCGGAGCAAAATCAGACAGCATTTCCGATTCTTAGTATACGAGCTGTTTGCCGGTGTCCTTTCCTCTAATTTCCCACATGTCGGCGAGGATTCGTGAGTGAGATTTAAACCTGCCATTTCAGGAGACGTTTTCGCCTCTAAGCAGCATGGTTCCTGACAAACATCAAAGCAAAGGCACCAAGGATTTATGGCCATGACATAAGCCGTGTATGACCGAGATTTGCTTGGCACTGCCATTATTGACATAACTGCTCCTTATAGTTATACAGGCCTTTCCAAGCTCTGCCAGTCGTTGATCTAACGGAGTTTACCCTTTTGACTTTTTGATAGAGATCTTATGGCATTTATTTTTGAAATATGCCGCATGATACGAACAGGTTGATTCAGAACGTTGAGCGGCTAAACAAATAATCCTCGAATCTTGTTGCAACACTGTGCGTTCGAATCGGACAAAGATATCACTTTAGAACTTGTTAGTCTCTCCTGCTTGCCCTCATCTGGCCTGACCAGTTTCTCAGTATTGGAATACTGTTCTCTGTAACTTGTACCTAGCTCGAGTCCATCTCGAACCGCCGGTCGCACGACGTCCGACATTTTGCCGACGTCGTTTTCCCGAAAGCAATGGATTTCCGTGACAGACATCGAAACATGAGAATGTGCAACGGTGAAGGAGATGAAACAGCCCTGACTGAAATCATATGGGTACATTGCAAGGCCGTTCACAAAATATACCGGATAACGTTTACATGTATGCATTTTGACAGAAAGTGCAACAGGTAGAGACCCGGATCGCGGTATGAGGGCCCTTCATATTTACCGATGACTCCGGAATAAATGTTGTATTCTTACGCTCAAAGCATACTGATCGTCCTATATGCATTATAGAAACTGAGTCATTGCCTCGAAGAGTGTAGTTAATGATCGCCATCACCCAGCACAATTATCTCGTCAGTGTTGATTTCAGTCGAATTGTGCATGGCGTAGGGCATCTTAATATTAATTTAACTTCAAACATGATTAGCGCTCTTGAGAGAGTTTAGGGGTTATCAATCGTCCCAAGTATACTCGCGAGTCGTCCACACTTGTCGGTGCATAATTACCATCGCCGGCTTGAACAGCTCACTTGGGATAAGCAATTTTTATTTTCTATTTGAACTTTCGTAAACAGGTGGAAGGAATGCAATCCTTGTCTTTCCCAGCTGATCTGACTTGACTGTTCTAGAAGTATCATTCGGGTAAAACCCCCTTTGGAAACAAACTTGAGAACTTTCAATACACCTGTGTCTGTCACCTGTGAGCCTGAGAGAGCAGGATGGTCGGAAATTGCGAGATGCAGTGATGCAAAGGGATGCAATTCCATTGGGAGGCAGCCCGCAAGTGCGCGAGTAAATTTCAAGTATAAAGCATTGGCCACTGACTGACAAGTTTTCTTAAGTCACCTCCTTCACAGGTGGAATCTTACAATGCTTTCCATTACGAACGCCTTGACACTCTTGATCGTCACTGCTTCTGGCGCGTTTGCCGCCATAGGTCCGTCGACGGACTTGTACGTTGCCAACAAGCACATCTCACCAAATGGCTACAACCGCTCGTATGTGTTTTCAACGCCTATATAATACTTTAAATGTTTATGTTGGTATATTCCCATAGTGCTGTTCTGGTTGGAGGCTCTGCGGGCTCTCTCCAATTTCCTGGACCTCTCATCACAGGAACAAAGGTACTCACCAGACCCTCGTCGTCTGCGCATTCATATTTATGAACGCCTTTGTCCATCAGGGGGGATACGTTTGCGATAAATGTAATAGATCAATTGACCGACACGTCTATGTTGACCAGCACGAGCATTGTGCGTACAAAATCCCGAGTTCTGAGTCAGCTGATTATACCTACACCACTAACTCTTGCATCCTCAGCATTGGCACGGATTTTTCCAAAAAGGAAGCAGTTGGGCTGACGGTCCAGTTGGCGTTACTCAGTGCCCCATCGCACCCGGTCATTCTTTTTTATATCAATTCGCCGCCCCAGACCAGGCAGGAACGTACTGGTATCATTCTCACCATGGTAAGATTCGTCATAGCCAATCTCAGCTCGCAAGACACTTACAATATCCCGTTAGAAACACAATACTGTGACGGCCTACGAGGACCGATGGTCGTTTACGACCCAGACGACCCCCATAAGTCCAAGTAAGCCATGGTCTACAGATCGTGAAGTGATGGCTACTGATTATTATTTAATTTCATCAGGTACGATGTTGACGATGGTATGTTATAGGATCACAGGAATTTCTCCGCTGCCACTAAGCATATTCTACCTGACAGACTCAACAGTTATTACCTTGTCCGACTGGTAAGACTTCTGCAAAGTAGTGTGTGAAATCGCTGACTGATTTTTGGATAATCTAGGTATGAGAAACCCGCTCCATCAGCTGGAAATTTCCCAACGCCCAATGCAACCCTTATAAACGGTCTGGGTCGCGCTTTTCAAGGAGTGCAATCGCCTCTTGCAGTAATTAATGTGAACCAATCCACACGATACCGCTTCCGCTTGGTCTCAATGTCTTGCGATCCCAATTACAATTTCTCAATCGACGGCCACACAATGGTATGGGTCACTCTTCTTGCTTCATATCCAAAATTAAATGGTCTAATATAACATGACAGACCATAATTGAAGTAGATGGAGTTAGCGTCCAGCCACTCGAAGTCGATTCTATCCAGATATTTGCTGGCCAGCGGTACTCCTTTGTGTTGAATGCCAACCAGCCCGTGGGGAACTACTGGATCCGCGCCAATCCTAACCTCGGCCATGCAGGTTTTGAGAACGGCACCAATTCGGCAATTCTGCGGTATTCGGGTGCCTCGGAGGAGGAGCCGGACTCTGACACCCCGGCGCCTATCAGCACCAACGCCTTGGTGGAGACTTCGTTACATCCTCTAGATGTTGGATCCGGAGCGCCTGGAGTACACCAGCGAGGAGCTGCTGATGTTAACATGATGCTGAATATCACGTTTGTCGCTGCGCAAAGCAAATTCACTATAAGCAATGGCACGTATACTGGGAGCTTCACGCCTCCGCCTCTGCCGGTGCTGCTTCAGATTTTGAGCAAGAAGTATACACCTCAGGAACTACTTCCGGCTGAGAATGTTTATGAGCTGCCGCCAAATAAGGTTATTGAAATTACCATGCCTGGTGGATCAGGTGGAAGCCCCGTGTGTATCTTTTCTTCTTCTTTGTCGCTGTTCGAACCCTGACTTGTCATTGATTTATGATAGCATCCCATTCATTTGCACGGGGTGAGTACGATATACAGCTACATATCTTGTATAGTGAAGCAATATCTGAACTTTTCCATGTAGCATAACTTCCACGTTATCCGAAGTGCAGGAAGTGATGTCGACAACTACGACGATCCTGTCATACGCGACGTCGTCAGTCTTGGCTCTCAGAAGACCGACAGTGTTACGATCCGCTTTGTCACTGACAACTCTGGTCCATGGATCATGCATTGGTGAGGGAGATACTATCCCCTCTCTCCTCCTAAAGTGATATTGATGATACATTTTCCTTTAGCCATATCGACTGGCATCTCCAATTGTAAACTCCCTATATTCCAATTCTGAAGCGCGATGTTTTTTCTCTAATATGTTTCTGACTCTTAGGGGCCTGGCTGTTGTCTTCGCCGAGAACATCCCCGATATTGAAACCTCCACTCCTCCTCGTACGTTCATGCAGCATTCCTCCTAGATTAATCAAAACAGCTGATACATACGCGTCCATCACGTTAGCTGCCTACGACGAGCTCTGCCCGATATATAACGCCTTACCTCCTCAAACCTTCAATTAGGAATCGATAAGAATATCGCACGCTCTTAGGGGCCTATGGAGTGAATTTGGGAGTCGGAGTCCTTTTGATGTTTGAGACTCTATTCAAACTGTTTTTGGTGCATTGAAATTTGAATATCAAATAGATACTGAGATTCAAGAACATGTAAATGAATGGATTTTGAATTGTTGCTAGCACCACTCATTTTTGGAATCTTAAAGGAAATGCATATATTGAGTACGTATTGTTTCATTTATCCATCTCCTTCATGTCAAGTAAGTGCAGCGTCGCGTGGTAGGTTCAACTTGAACAGACTAGCTACCGATTAGAACGCGTACTATCACATCACATGTATTAGTCACGGTCTCGGCCATAGTTCGAAATTCCTCGAGTCTTTCATTGGGAACTTGGAAGCTAGAGTGGCGACCAGCCCTTATTCGAGGACGTGAAATCCTATTGTTTCGAGGGTTTGCACTCATACTATGTCACAGGTCTACTTGGACGCAGGTACCAGGTACCAAGGGCTTGAGTAAGATTTCAGGTATGAAGCACTGACCCCTGACCGACAGGTTTCCTCAAATCGCCTCTTTCGCAGGTCGACTCTTACAATGCTTTCATTGAAAAAGTCTTGGGACTCTTGACCATCAACACATGTTCAGAGATGTTCAGTCGTAGGCGTGATGACAGGTATTCTGTGGGATAGAAAGTAATGATGCGTGGGTGGGCGGAGCGGTCGAGGCAGTGCACGGTTTCCCCGCGGCGCACGTCAAATAGACGGGGTTGTCGAGAGTACAGATTACGCTGTGATCACTAAAAGTTGGACCAAGGATCAATGCAAAGCAAAAGGAACGCATAGGACTTTCGGGGAGGTAAAAAAGATAGAACCTACCCCTGGGCTAAGCAATACTTGACGTGGTCGAGCGTCGAGTAGATGACGACACCAGCATCATCCCAAGCTCCAGACTTGACGCGAATAGTCTCATGAATGAGGCTATGCTACGAGAAGTTCTTGTTGGCAATTGTGATAGCTGGCAGAATTAAACAGGCGCATTTATCCTTCTCATTCTCCTTCAACTATCAAATGCCGAAAAATACTCACTGTGTTTGCTCATCAGAGCAACCAGAGACGAATCATTTCTCCACACCACATATTTGACCGGATGGCTATTGATCTCCCCAATCATCTTCTGCTGCTGGATATCATACAACACGACAATCTTCATACTCGATCATAATGCTATTCGTATGTACGCATGTCGTTACACACTAATCTATCCAAGCGTTCTTACTTAGTAACAAAACAAAGTGGAATGATCCATCTCATCGTCTTTTTGAGTCTTCTTCCACCACCAACACCCCTTCTTCTTGAGTCTCCTCCAGTACCACGTATCCGTCGGCAAATCTCCCACATCTTTATATAATCACTCCAAAGCACCAACATGAGCATCATACGAGAGAATCAATGCTAATAGCGCGGACAGGAATGCTCACATCCTGAACGCAGCATCACTGCATCCCGCAATTTCCGACCATCCTGCTTTCTCGGGCTCACAGGTGAGAGATACAGGTGTATGGAAAGTTCTCGAGTTTGTTCCAAAACGCAATTTTACCCGAATGATACTTCTAGAAGAGTCAAGTTAGATCAGCCGGAAAAGAAAAAATTGCATTCTTTACGAAAGTGCAAGTAGCAAATGAAAATCGCATATCCCAAGCGAGCTGTTCAAGCCGATGGTAGTAACTATGCACCGAGAAGTGTGGACGACTCGCGAGTATACTTGGACGATCGATAACCCCTAAACTCTCTCAAGAGCGCTAATCATGTTTGAAGTTAAATTAATATTAAACCTAAAGATATCCCACACCATGCACCATTCGAATGAAAGTACCCGCCTGCGGGTAAGAAGGAGACGCCGTCACGTGTATTCACTTTCCCTAACCTTTTTCACTTTACTCACTCTAAGTCGTATTACCACTACCGACTGCGTAGCCAGTCAACCCAATTCATCTTACCCATTCATTACCTACCGAATTTCTCTAAAATCCCACCCACACATCACCTTAATTTTCATATAATTCTTATCTTATTCACAAGTCTATACATATAATAGGTAGAGTAGAGTATTGTGGTGATGCGAAGAGGGAGTCACCCTTCAGCATCGCTATCGGTCCTCTACGCCCTGGAGATAGTGCGGCCGACTCTACCTCTTAATTATAAGGTGCGACGCACCATCCTCGAGATCAATACTGACGAGATAATTGTGCTGGGTGGTGGCAATCATTAACTACATCCTTATTAACGCGAGACAATCCATGCGGTATCGCTTCCGTCTGGTCTGGATGTCTTGCGATCCAAGTTAAAACTTCTCAATGGGCACACAATGGTATGCGATCCTCTTCTTGCTTCATATCCATTGAATCCCAAGGGGCTAATATCTCATTACTCAGACGATAATTGAAGTAGACGGAGTCAATGTCCAGCCACTCGAAGTCGATTCTATCCAGATATTCGCTGGACAGATATATTCCTTTGTGTTGAATGCCGACCAGCCCGTGGGGAACTACTGGATACGTGCTAATCCTAACCTCGGCCATGCAGTTGTTGAGAATGGCACCAACTCGGCGATTCTAAGGGTACCCGAATGCTTTGGAAGAGGAGCTGAATTCTAACACCCGGCGCCTATCAGCACCAACTTCGCTGCATCCTCTGGATGTTGGAACAGGGGCGCTGGAGTGCATCAGCGGGGAGCTGCGGATGTTAATATGCTGCTGAATATTACGTTTATTACAGAGCAGAGTAAGTTCACGATAAGCAATGGCACGTATACCGGGAGCTTTATGCCTCCACCTCTTCCGGTGCTGCTTCAAATTTTGAGCAAGAAATATACGCCATAGGAATTTCTTCCTGCAGAAAATGTTTATGAGCTGCCGCCTAACAAGGTTATTGAGGTCACCACGCCTGGTGGATTAGGTGGAAGCCCTATGTGTTTTGTTGTTCTTCTCCGTCTTACGACAGAATCCAATTCATTTGCACGTAGTGAGTTTGATATACAAAATCAAAGACTCATACTGGAGTGAGACCTGAACTGTTTGATATGGCACAACTTCCATGTCGTCCGGAGTGCTGGAAGTGATGTCGATAACTAGGACGATCCTGTCATACGCAACGTCATTAGTCTTGGCTCTCAGAACACTGACAATGTCACCATCCGCTTCGTCGCAGACAACTCTGGCCCGTGGGTCATGCATTGGTAAGGGAGACATCCGCTCTCTTCTATCGTGGTCAGATTAACTTATACTTACAATGTCTTTTTTTTTTAGCCACATCGACTGGTATCTCCAGCTGTAAGCTCCCAATTTTCTTTCCAGTCCAACTTTGAAGCACGATATTTCTCTGAGATGTTGACGACTCTTAGAGGACTTGCTATTGTCCTGGCAGAGAGCATCCCTGAAATTTAAACCTCCACTCCTCCTCGTATGTTCAATCCAGTCATCCATGAATAACCAGAACCCCTGATATGTCCATTCTGCTAGCTGCGTACGGCGAACTCTGCCCGATATATAACGCCTTATCTCCTCAAACGTTTAATTAGGATAAGGGCCGTGTACATTGTATACATTTCAGGGTTGTAGGGAGTGACTTGTCAAGGTCTTGTGAAATTTGGGACTCAAATTCAAACTGTTTTGTGTCATCAAGAAGTAAATATAAACGAACCAAATTATGCTCTCTCTTATCATTAGGTAGCACTACTTACTACTTAGTACTCGTCATGGGGCAGTTTCTCTCGAGTCGCTAGCGGCTAAATTTTTGGCAAGTGCAAGGAGGGTATTGACCTCAGTCTGGTAATAATATCGAGATGGCATCAAAGGAGACCCGTTTGTTTCATTTCTCAACCCAGAAAGTTCGAGAAATCGCCACGTTTAACCCATGATCAAATAAATCGGTGGGATTAGGGAAACTCTTCCTTCTTTGGTATGTCGGGAATGTCGGTGGAAGTAAGTAGGACCCCGGAAGCAATGATGATGTCGCTGCTCCAGTATGGAAGCCAATTGACGGCAAGGGTTGGTGGGACCATAGTTGTCGACTCTGTGCATTCTCTTGTATTTTCCATTTTTACTTACATAATATTGGCTTGGTGGCAACAGTCTGACACGATCATTTCTATTTATCAGTGCACGTACCCTGGTGCCACCTGTAATCGCCCCCTTTGGCGCGCGCGCTCTTTACGGCAGCGGCGCGCATTGGCCACTGTGTGACGCTTTTTGTTTCATTTGCTCCTTCCATGCTGCCTCTGAGGGGGAGGTTGAGCGCAATTTAATATAGGCCGCATCGAAAAGTTTGAGAGAAGTAAAATGAAATCTGTAGCCATTTACGTGTACAAGTGTCTTGTCGTATCGCGCAAAACTTGTCGTCGAAGCTCGGACTTGGGTAGATAGTGGCACAACTATTCATAAAAGATATGCAGTGATCTATGAAGTCTTCTACCTATGGCCTAGAGGCCTAGCAGCTAGCCTAACATACATTCCAACTCGGCTCTCTACTGCGCCGCCGGTCTACGCGCGGTTCTAGACGAACGATAACCAACCCCGACAAACGACTCAGATAACACCATGACATCTATACTTATGCCACTCCTTTAAGCTCTTCCAATGGCCACTAGCCGATACGATAGATGACGATCACTAACCGGAACGGTGTTGAAATTAAGGATCCCTTACTATCATCGATCATGAATCGCGTAAATTCGCATATGACGGTGAATGAACACCACTCTGCGGCTCTGTTCGGGTGGTGACGACATCGCACCTATATGCGCAATTTGAAATAAGCCATCTTCTACCTTGGGCACGTCGGATAGAAGCTCGAAAACTCGAAGATGCAAAGAGAATAAAATTGATTGGTGGTATACTGTCGTGTCTCGTTCATGCAAACATCAAGAGGAATTTATGAAAACAGGCATCGTACTGTAAAAAGAGGTATATAAAGTCCTGGAACGAGAATGAAAGCTTTTTGAATCTACTAGTAGAAAGAATAGAGAGCCTCTCCTGTTTTACGCCTCCAACCAACCAGAAATACGGCGACAGAGAGCAGCAAGAGACGACTGACGAAATGTCTAAGCGTTAAAATGAATGAAAGAGTGGCTAAAAAAGAAAGCAAATTGATGGAAGAGAGAACAATGCTGTGTATGGGACGGAGAAATAGGTTAGGAGTGGGTACCAATGGTCCAAAGTCAGTTAAGTATAGGTAGTTCATAAATAGCAGTGGGATGGGGACGTGTAGTGGTGCAAATCGCATCGCAAAAAGAAGTCCTTGAAGATTGTCGTTTACGTTTATGTTTAGTTGAAGAAGAACAAAAAGTCCAATAACGGCAAAAATCAATCAGTAAGAGAACACCATTAGCCAGGGGTTGAGTACGATCTGATGCCGCAAAGATAACATAATGATAATGAGCGATGGGAAACGAAAACAAAATATCCATGCATGGGAAAATATGATGCTTACTGGGAACAGAATGTGGCATGCGGCAGAGATTCTAAGGTAGAGGAGCGGAATCCACCGTGATGTCAGCGCCTGGGTTCGTGGAAGAAAACGATCCTTTCACTCACGAGAGGGGTAAAATAACAGCCCACGCAGAGCCATCGACTTTCCACTGGAAGGGCACAAGTGAGGTCGATAGAATGATCATGCCCGCTATAACCACGATAGAGAACAGCATCGGGAACCAGAACCTATACCATACATACGACAAGTCGCACAGGAAAAAAGAAGGAAAAAAAACAATCAACAGGTGAAATGATGCACGGCAACGCCCATGTCCCGACATACCTTCGCGCGATTTTTGGAATCTCTTTGAAGAAATTAGAACGTTCGACTTCCTTGATAGTGGCTGACCATTGGATGTTGTGCGAAAATAGATGGGCTAGGATCGCCTGGGTGACAGGTATCGAGAGACCCCCAAAGAAGAAGAAGCTAGGTGGACAAACAAACACAAGGCACGTCAGTGAAATGAACCTGCACAAACATCAACGCGTGCAATACAGCCCTATGGCTATAGCAGGACCCTCCCTCCCACGTCCCACGGAGGATACACACGATATATGAACAAACGAGACTCACAAGAATGGAATCCACATCAGGTTCTCCATTAGAGCAGAAAGCTAGAGTCAAAGATGCAAAGACGCAAAGAAAAAGGGAACAAAAAGAAAAATAGGACAATTATCAGCTCCGACGCGAACAGCGAAAATGAAGAGGTGTATCGGGGTCCTCCCGTCACTCACCAGTTTCTTGTGCCCAAGACGATACTCGAGCAGCGTGTACCCAACCGTCCCGGATCCCCAGAACACGACCGTCGTCGCAAGGAAGATTTCGAAACTGTGCATGAAGAAGCCGTCAACCGGGAATTGGAAGCCCAGCAACACGTAATTGATGAGCGATATCGTTATCGACGCTGCGATACCGTCTGCGCAAATTGAGAACATAATTAATTAATTAATGAGCGTTGATCTTCGAGATAGGGGGACTGCGCGCCCATGATGAAAGTTGGCACTCACAATACGAGAACATGTCTATGGAAAAGGACCATCCGAGGAGAAGAGAAAAAAAGGAATGTGGCGTTCAGCATCGGAGTAAGGTACACTCCGTAAAGAGAAATGCGACGTACAAGACATCATCGAAATCTTATAGTGCAGAGGCGCGCTTGACCACAAGAACTTGTGGATTTGACGGTTGATGGGTCCTCGGCGCCACCACTGTGCAAGAGGGTTGAACAGGAGCCTGTAAGAGAATCACAAGAATCCGTCAGTCAATAACAACGTCTGTGGCGCGAAAGAAGAGCGAGCAGCATGAACCTCTGTTCGTGCTGCTCGCAGGAATGGAAATACGCAAAAAAAAAACGAGGAAGATGGATGGACTGACTCGTTACACCCATACGAATATTTTTGCCAGCGATTAATCTCGTCGTCCACGCTGAGCGAGACGCCTTCTTTGAACGCCCCCTTGGAGTACGTGGCCCAGCGGACGATGTACCCCTTCAGGATGAGCCGGAGCGCCATGTCGAAATCCTCGGACACGTTCGACTCGGACCAGATCTTCTCCTTGCCATCCGCAGGGTCCACGAAGGACGCGTCTTGGATAGCTTTCCAGCGTAAAAACCTAAACAAGAAGTTAAATTAAGGTGCACCGACGAGGAAGGAGTGAGTACACGCGGGCTTGGGATCTCGAGCCTCGAGCCTCGAGGAAAAAGTATGAGTGTAATGTTACTCACGCATTATGTCCCATGAACGGTGCGACTTCGCCATTTGCGCAGGCTATAGTATAGGAGTCGCTCATGAGTCTTTTCGGAGCCGAGCATCAATGCAAAAAAAGAAGGGGGAACTCACAAATCGATATACATCTGTTGATACGCCTCGTGAAATACGCGATACCGTTCTCAAAGTAATGATGGGCAACCTGCATAACATCTATCCAAAAAGCCAAATTAAAAAATGAATCATAGTACCAACAAAGAAAGAAGAACGCAAAAACGCACCACTCTCATGCTGAATGATCGCCACCGTCGGACACGCCCTCATCTCCCGCGCCGCATCGCGCAGACAGTCCTCGGGCACCACCGTATCCGAGTCCACGATCAGCACGAACTCGCCCACGCGCGTCGCGCGCCCGTTCGCGGCCCACGGGCGCCACCGCCTGCCGCTCTCCTCCCACGTCTCCTCGATCGCCATCCCCAGCGCCTTCTCCTCCAGGTCCTCGTCGCCGAGCCCCGCGAGCCCCGACGCAGCACCCCCGCCCCCGCCGTTCCCCGCGTTCCCCACACGACGGACTCGCCCCCGTCGCGGTTCTGGTACTGGATCCCGTACGGCACCGCGGCCTTGGCCTCGCCCTGTCCTTGTCCTTTCTCTTTCTCTTTCTCCGCGCTGGGAGCGAGGCCGGTATGTTCGTTGGCGCTGGTCCCGTGCGCGTTCGTCGAGAGCGAGCTGCGCAGGTTGCCCGTGGGCGCGGTGCCGTTGCTCACGCTGTTCGTGCCGCCCGTGCCCGCGCTCTGCGCGAGCAGCGCCTCGAGGTGTTTCTCCATTTTCAAAGATAGTGCGAGACCTGTTTTTTAAAAATATATACAAATTGAGTACGTGTAGGACAGACGCGCTAGGAGCAATGAAAGGGTGTTCACCGTAGTTCATGTTCGACGCCTTCTTGAACCGCCCTGCACGCTTGAATCCCTCGGGGGCGGGGTCGTGCTTAGGACGAGCGACCCATCCAATATTATGATTCGCGTAGAACGCCAGGCGCTCATCCCGATCCGCAGGCGAAAGCAACTACATGTGCCAGAAAAAAAAAAACCCTCAGCGCACTGTTCATCCAACAACGAAAGGGAAGGAAAAAACACATACCCTTAGCCCATCGTCATTAATAAAAATCGTGCTCGTGCCGCCCTGTCTTGCGTACGTCTGCATCGCCTTCTTCAAGCTGCGGATGCTCGGCGCGAGGACCGCGTCGAGGCTCTCCTTGTACACGGGCATCTGGATCGTGATGTGCGGGAGGTTGTTGTCCACGATTTTGTTCGGCTTCGGGCGGATGGCGGAGTAGTATTTCGAGTTTTTGTGGTATTGCGCGATGGGGCCGATCCTGAGGGGAGGGTGAGAATTGGATGTGAGATTGAGATTGAGATGGGCGATGGGGATAGGGGAGGGGAGGGTGAGGGAGGGAGGGGGACTTACATCATGGTCACGTTCTGCACGATCTGGAGGGCGAAGAACATGGACACGCAGTAGAGCAGGGGGATAACGACGACCAGCGCAAAGCGCGAGAAGTCGTGGTCCAACCACCACTCCATGAGCAGCGTCTTGAACGAGTTTCCAACGAATACTGAGTATCATCAAAAAGAAAGAAAGAAAGAAAGAAAGCAAAGAAACCCATCAGCGCACAAGATTCAGAGGGAATAAAAAGGAGACAAAGACACATACTCAGGGCGATACCAGCCGCAAGCCCATTATACAGCGGCGCATACAGCCTCACAGGCCTCCTCTCCTCCCCCCTGAAATTCTCCAGATCCCCCTCCGCCTCATCGTCCTCGTCCTCATACTCCAGCGGCAGCGGCACCTTCTTGCCATACCACGTCCGCCTATACTTCTGCCTCCGCACGCGCCCGCCCACCCCGCGCTGCGGCGCGCGCCGAGCTCCCCACGCGCAGCCGCCGCCTCTTTGTCGTCCGCCGCGCGCTTCTCCGCATCCGCGACCTCATCCTCGTACTCGCGCCCCTGCACGCCGTACAGGCCGCGCAGCGCGCGCACGGAGCCGGGCGCCCGGCCCGCGATGCTCGGCGGGCGCGACCCGGGCGTGCGCGCGGCGCCGCGGTTGGGGGCCAGCCCTCCGCGCTCCCGCCGCCCTGCGAGTGGTCCGCGATGCTGCCCGCGGCGCTCGCGCTCCCGTTGCCGGTGTAGGTGTTCGAGGTGGACACGCCGTTCCCGTGCGCGGAGGAGGCGGAGGAGACGGCGGGCCCCGGGCGCGAGCGCCAGAGCAGCTTGATGAGCCGCTCCTCGAAGTCCTGGCAGATGGGCACGATGCGGTCGAGGGACTCGGACCAGATCACCATCACGCGCTCGTCTCGCTGTGTGATATTTCAAGCATAAATGAATGAAGATGAAGGAGCGGAGTGGAGAGGGATGGGGGAGGGACTCACGATGAATGCGGCGCATTGCTCGCGATCGGCTTGCGGGAGCATGAGCATGGTGTCCAGGATCTGGATGCGCGTCTCCGAGTCGACGTAGATGCTCTGGTCCTCCTGGCCACTGTATGCCGTAACGGTTTAATTAATCGCATCCGCATCAGGGTGGTGTTGTTGTTGCGATCGTCGTTGTGATGGTAGGTAGTGGGAGGTACACCAAGGTATGCGCAGGGTCGTCGTCGTTATCATCGTTGACAGTTCGGTCCAAGAACGAGGACAGACGCAATGCACAAAGCCAAGACAGGGGTAGGATAGAAAGATAGAAAGATAACGTCAGTAATTATTCTCACAGTCCAATCAAACTGCACGAAAATGCACAAAAAAGACAAGAAAAAAAAGAAAGCAAGACAAGATGGCGGTGCGCGACGGTCGGGGGATCGCGTCGACGACCCGCCCCTCAGTTACGCAACAAACTCGAGACAAAAGCACCGGCGTCCGCCATTGCCAAGCATTGCAACGCATAATGAAAAGTAATGAAAGCGATGATGATGAATGATAACGATGCCATTTCGGAGTCAATTCGCAATTTGCAATTTGCAAAAGAATGAAAAATGACGTATAGCGCAATCTCCTAACTCTACTGCCACCACCCAGCAGTGGGCAGTGGGCAGGAGGAGGCGAGGCGTGTATGCGTGCGTGCGTGCAGCGTTCATCTTCGAGGACGATATTGAATGGACACGGCATAATTGGGACGAGGGACGTGGGACGTGAGATGTGGCGCAGGCCATCTCGGCGACGACGTGAAGAAAGACCCCACAATAGCAACGCAGGGAAGAAGGACGGCAAAGAGCGAACTTCGAGAATCGACGCCGGGGGCCGCAGGAAGGGAAGAACTGGACTCCAAAGAAAGAAAGAAAGGAACGATCGAAGGGGAATGCAGATAACAGTGAAAAGGAAACGGAAACACCCAAAATGAAGAGACGGAAACACCCCAAATGAAAAAGACGAAAACACATCAACCCTAAAAAAGACCCTCGACCTAACCACCACCAACTAGCCGCATTACACGCAGAAAAATAGAACAAACGACAAGAATAGGTCCATACTCGGACATGAAAAACTCGACGTGCACTAGCAGCCCACATAGCACATATCGCATATCGCATAGCGCAGCTCTCTCTGACAGTGACAGCGGGACGTGATCGCGCACTAGCCCAAGAACAAGCGCCAAAGCGGCGCACGGGGGCGCATGGCAAACGCGTGGCGTGGCGACCGCCCCACGGTCCGTCGGTGGAACCGAATAAGGTCAAATATGATGCGCGTTCGTTCTTGAAAGATCGAATCAAGTGTAGGGAAAGCTCAAAATAGAACAGTGACTTGTGCAAGTGCAGAGAGTGCAAGGGGGTGCCAAAAAAAGAAGAAAGCAAGCAAGCAAAAAAAAGTAAGAGAAGTTGGGAGCAATGCAGTGCCATTGCACAGCGATATGGGTGGAGCGCAGGGTTAATCCAACACCCCACCCACCCGCTCCAAAAAATGGAAACGAAAGTATAAACGCGTCTCCCAAAACATAATAAAAAAACGAAAAAGCACCGAGGGAGCGCCCCACGCACACGTGTGGAAACGACGACACACCGCCCAAGATATCATCATCATCATCATGGTTGTCTCCTTCAAAGAGCGCGCGAACGAAAGAGGGAATAAAATGTGAAATAGAAACGCAAGGCAAGGAAAGGAAAGGAAAGAACCGAAAACAAAAAAACGAAAAGACAAGACGAAACGACAAAACGAAACGAAAAACGAAACGAACAAAGAACCAAAAAGCCAAACGAACTCACACTTCAGCCAACGCAGCATGCACCGCCGCACTGCGCACTTTCACAGCGACGACCGGGTTGAGCGCGGCCACGGCCGTCTCGAAGGGCTCCAGGTTCGCGTTCTCATATGGGAAGACGCGGAATTCAGGCGCAGCCGCGTTCGCCGCTATCGTGTGCAAATATCAAGTATCAAGTAGAGGTGCCGGTGAGCATTCAAGTTGATGCAGAGCACAAGGAGGAAGCCAGAGAACGCACCATCGCTAATGCGCAGCGCCACGCCGGACGAGATGTTCTCTTCGTTGGGGCGGAACCAGGCGTCGCCCTGCGTCTGGCGGAAGAGCCAGTGGAGGAGGGCGTCGTTGCGGTCGTAGTCCATCGTGAGTAAAGTATGTGTGGAGGGTGCCTAGTGGTTGGGGGGGAAGGGAAGTGGAAGGCAAACACTGGCAGCCTATAGGGATAGGAACTCCGCGCTCAGAAGACGAGGCAGAGATAAAGGTTAAGGTAGAGGTAAAGGTAGGGAGGGCGAGAGAGATCTTGAGAATAGAGAAGGTTACTATGAAATAATCTCGGGCGGAGGGGGAGGGGCTCACACGCGGTTATTTTATTATTTTCATGAGAGGAAGGTATCACGTATCCATCATCATCATCATATTTTTTTACGGTCGCGGGCACTCGGAGGAATTTGCTCAAAGCTTCACGCAAGCCAAACACCACCCCACCAGGCAGGGGTGGAAGCCGCGCCGCAACGCTGCATCTCACTGAGTTGTGAATCTCGAATCTCGATCGCGTAGGGGGTGTCCGAGGGCCGCCTGATATCGACTTCTGATAAGGAGCGAGATAGGGCTAGTGACGTCAATCCTCATGTCATCCGTTCGTCAGTTAGTCTTTTGTAATTCGAAATTTCTGCGGAGATCTCGCGACGACGACGTCGTCGTCGCCCTCTCAAGCGGTGCTAAAATAAAATATCCAGGGTGGTGGTGCCCGCGGCGTGTGTGCGTGGTGCCTTGCGCTTGTTTATTTTGTTTTTCGCTGGCTATTAGCGTAGATTGGGAGGGAGGGAAATCCGGAGTCCGGAAGGGGGTTGGGTGATGGGGAATGAGATGGGATGAAATCATGGAACGAGGGTGGTAATAACTTAAGGTCGCTTTCATTCTCGTCCTCGTTCTTGTTCTTTCTTTCACATCCACCATCCATCCCAAGTACGATGGCATACCCATACCAACGGCGTCTGAGCGGCACCCAGCTCGCTCCCCCGCGGGCCAGAGCAGCCTCTTCTGAAGAAGAGTCGGACCACCCCAGCACCCACTCCCATTCCCCCTCCCAGTCCCACTCGCTGGCCCCGCCGCGCCCGTTCTTCATCTCGGCCGACACCAACCGCTCCTCGGGCTCGTCCATCGAGAACTCCTCCGTCGACCCGCCCTCGGACTCGGACGCAGAGATCACCATCCCCTCGCGCGCGGCGACCCACCAGCGCGTGCACGCTAGGAAGCGGTCCTCCATGTCCTCCTCCTCCGCGGCCTACGCACCCGTCGACAACCCCACCAGCCCGCTCACCCCCACCTACCCCACCACCACCATCGCTGCCCGCAGGAGCTCGCTAAATCACCACCTCCCACCGGGCGCCGCGCCCCCGTGCCCCCATCCCCGACTCGCCCCCGTCGAGCGCAACCCTCTTCAAAGCGCTGCCTTCGAAACCGCCCCCGTCGTCCTTCACCTTCCCGTTCCAGGCGTACCCCGGCAACCCCGACCCCGGCCTCTCCATCCCCGGCCTCTCGCGCCGCCGCTCGTCGCTCGACTCCATGTCCGCGGCGGACGACCTCCTCCAGCCCTCGCTCACCGACCTGCGCAAGCCCTTCGCGCCGTTCATGGCCGACAACGGCGCCGGCACGCCCACCTCGGAGGGCGGGAACGCATCCTCCTCCTCCCTCCCGCGCTCCTCCTCCTCGAACTCGCTCTACAAGCAAAGCGCCGCGGCCCCCATCGCAGCGTCCGCCGCCACCGCCACGGGCGGCGCCGCGGCGCACGCCGGGCTCCCGCGCAACTCGTCCGTGCACTCCTTCCGCGCGCCGTTCCTCGCGCCCTCGTCCCGCCCCACGTCGTCCCTGTGGTCCCCGCCGTCCTACGCGAACCAGTACGCGAGCATGCCGCTCTCCGCGTCGCCCAGCGCATCCACCACCGCGCTCCCGTACACCCCGGGCCCACCGCCGTCGCCCAGGGGGCGACGTACCCGCCGCCCTTCGCGATGGCGCTGCACAAGCCCAAGCCGCCGCTCCCGTCCACGCGGCTCACCGCGCCCATCCACCCGTCCGAGAAGCCGTGGCTCGCGGCGCGAGCTGCGCGCGCGCACGTCGTACTGGCTCACGCTCGGCTGCGTCTTCCTCGGCGTCGCGGGCGCCGCGCTGCTGTGCTTCACGGGGATCGCGTCCGTGAACGTGCTCGACCCGGCGACGCTCTGCCCCGTGCTCACGGAGGACTTTTTCGGGCGGCACGCTCGACACGAGCGTGTGGAACTACGACATCGAGCTCGGCGGGTTCGGGAACGGCGAGTTCGAGATGACGACGGGCGACAGCGACAACCTGTTCCTGCGCAACGGCGAGCTGTACATCATGCCGACGCTGACGAGCGACAAGGTGGACAATATTTTGGACGGGGGCAAGTTCACGCTGGACGGGTGTACGACGGATAATAAGACGGCGTGCAGCGCGACGTCGGACCAGAGTCTGGGCACGGTGATCAACCCGGTGCAGAGCGCGCGGATCAACACGAAGGGGAACAAGAGCATCAGGTATGGTAAAGTAGAGTTTAGGGCGAAGCTGCCTACTGGGTAAGTGTTTCCTTCTGCCTTTACCCATCCCCTAAGCTCAATATCTCCTCCTGCGCAGAGATTGGCTTTGGCCCGCAGTATGGATGCTGCCCACGTCCGAGACGTACGGCGCATGGCCCATCTCCGGCGAGATCGACATCCTCGAGGCGCGCGGCAACGGGCCCGCCTACCCCGCGCAGGGCTCCAACTTCATCCGCGCCTCCCTGAACTACGGGCCCTTCCCGCGCTGCTCCGCACCGTCTTCGGCTGGTTCTCCCTCAAAAGGTCGTCCTTCGCCAGCGGGTTCCACGTGTACACGCTCGAGTGGACGGAGGAGTTCATGCGCTTCAGCGTCGACAAGACGACGCACACGCTGCTCGAGGTCTCCACGCGCGCCGCGGGCCCGTCGTTCTCGCTGGGCAAGGCGAAGGCGGACCCGAAAAAGTCGTATTGGAACAAGGCGGGGTTCCCGCAGACGGCCAGGAACGGGAGCGAGGGCGCGGTCGTCGCGGTGACGAACCCGTACGAGGGCGTGGACGGCGCGACGCCCGCCGCGCCGTTTGATAGGGACTTTTATGTGATCATCGACCTGGCGGCGGGGGCACGAGCGGGTGGTTCCCCGACGGGAAGGGCGGGAAGATGTGGCTGGACGGGAGTCTGAGTGCGTGTTTTTTTTCTTTTGCATTTGCGTATTATTTCCTTGAATGAATATATTACTGACTGACTTGTAGCGGCTATGAGGGACTTTGCGCGCGCGCAGGATACGTGGTCCAAGACGTGGCCTGCGTCGGCGGACGATCGTGCGTTCAGGATGTGAGTGCCCGGGCCCGTGCTATTAGCGTTGATCATGCTCATGTTGGTGCTTTGCAGTGATTACATCAAGATGTGGGAGATTTGCAGATAGTGTTGTGTGTGCTTTCGAGGTGGAGGTGGTGGACGAATGCATATGCGGGCTGGGATACATGGTGAGGAAGGTGGTGAGGAAGATGGTGGCAGAAGACGACGGTGGAAGACGGTGGTGGAAGAGGAAGTGCATTCATGGATGGTCGATTTCGGGACACTGCTCACCCGACATCGCGTCATCAACCGAATGAATGCTCGGCTCGACGGCTCCTGCTGTTTGCTAACCAGATACGGAAATGGACTCGGATCACCCTGGCCCCTAACTCTCAACCAGCCAAACACTACTTGATACTCGAAAACGATACCCTCTCCATATCCAAAACTCAAACACGCAATCATCATCAAACACACGCAATGCTGAATACTTATACCTGAGAGACGCGCACACGCACATAACATACACGACATACATATGGACTTTGGTGGTATACCAGTTTGAACTCATTTAAACGTTTTAACTTTAAAAACCCTTCCTTTCCTTTCCTTTCCCTTCCTTCCTTCCTTCCTTCCTGAGTCGGGAATCGAACCTTGCATTGTTTTTATGAATGGATTTTATAGATGATTCACTTACTATAACCCCAATTTACTTTCTTTTCCTTTTCTTTCTTACGATACACATACGCATGTCATCCAAGTTCCAACTCATACCCCTGCCAACACACCTATATTCATAATCACACCCACGCTCGTACTCGCACCCAACCTTGCATTTGTTTTTACCTTGTTTGTTTTTTCTATGTCGTTACATTGCTTTTTTCAAGATTTTGGACGATGACGAAGATGATGATGATGACGATGATGGAGGGTCATTCTAGCTTTTTGTTTGTTTTTTTTTTTGTGAATAAGTAAAAACGCCTTGGGTAGAATAGTTTGTAAATGGCTGCATGCTGCATATGAATGGCATTACGATGATTCAGTATTCAGTACGCTGATTCAGGTTTTGGTAGATGGGATGGGATGATCGCTTTTTGACGGCGTACTTACATATATAGATACGTACTCTATCATTAGATTAAAGTCGAGGGTCGAGATGAGGATGAGATTAGTGTGTAGCGCTTTATCACCTTGCTGAGACACTTTGGTTCTGAATCGCAAATTCACGACGGCAGTGACTCGATTAAGCGCTGGCTGGAACGTGACCTGAAATTATGTGTCGGCGCAGCGTTCGAACGTTCTGTGTTGAACGTCCATGATGGCCTATGACACGCTCATCAGCCGCGTCTCTTGTCGCAAAACGCGCCATGGAAGAATGATTAGCACTTATCCAAGGACGGCTTTATACCTTTTCTGCCGAGTCCCAATGTCGAATTGATTCCTTAGAATCACTTCCTTATCCATATATTCTATTGTAAATCATTACCCACTTGGAAGTTGCGAGGATTCTCACATAATTGGAATCTAACACAATCCTTGTTCGCCGCCTCACTCGACAGTGGGCGTGTGCAGATGTGGAATTGCCGCATGGGCGTTTTGGTTGACAGGTTCGAGGGAGCATGAGGGTGCGGCCCCGCTCTTTGCCACCGTGTCCAATAACTATCCGGAGGCTAATTGATACGATACAAAGGGTCCGTAAGAGCTATTGCTCTTCATCCCAGTCGCGCTCTTCTGTATTGTATTGGAGGAGACGATTACAAAATCAAAGTTTGCGGTGCGCGACTTCAGAACTCCATCGATATTCCTCCTGATTTTAGTCCCCCAACGCAGTGGCTCGCCCAATCAAGGAGGTCCCGGGAGATCAAACAGCAACGGTCCCGGCGATCTCAAGATTTTCGATACATCTTCCACCGTCAAAGATGTTCTTAAAGAACGCTGTCGGGGAGTCAACCCCGACATATTCCACCCCATCCTACTCTCTCGGCCAGGGACGACCGCGTCGTCAAGATCTGGCGTCGTCTCCTGCGGAGAGGACAGGGACGGGATCGTGCATGTGTGGGATCTGCGCGCGCGCACGGCGATCTAGATATTCCACCGTGAGCAGGATATGTTCTGGGCGCTCGCTGCCCATCCCACCCTCAATCTGTTCGCTGCGGGCCACAACGGCAATCTGTTCGACTTCAAACCCGAGCACTAGCGCTCGGCATTCGCAGTGCACCAGAATACCCTCTAACTTTAAGCGAGTGATAAATGCGTCCGCTCGTATGATTTCAATGCCGGGGCGTATATTGGGCTGCTCGGTGCGCGCAAGTTTGGGTACCGCCGCGAACTCTGCACAGGCCGTCATTGTCACCAGTAGCCCGGATAACCCGCTGTACGAACTCGCCAATCTCCCTCAGCAAGCACAAGGAGAGGTGAAAGACTCGCGTGTATATGAGAAGAAAGGGAGCGGGCAGAGTGCGGTGTTCGCTTCTAGGAATAGGTTTGCGATGCTCACTCTGATTAGTCAGGCAAGTCTTTTGCCTTGCCAACATGCTGGGCGCTAATCTAAGTATCGGTCTCATATCCATACATATCGCTTCAGCTTATCGAATTTCGCGACCTTTCCAGCTCAGTTGTGAAATAGAGCAAGCCCCCTGTCCACGCCAACGAAATATTCACATACAAAGACACTGCAGAGCTCTTACGAGGGCCTGGGCACCGACGTTAGCTCTTCACCATGCAAATACCTGAAATTCGAAAGGATCAATTGCGAGCCATAGAATGAACGTGAGGAAAGCTTCGATATCGCCTCGTTGACCTTCTATAACATAGAGTCGTGTTTGAAGGGCTTTTCTACCGAGCCAGTACGCGCTAAAAGGATCAGGACATTTAGCTTCACGAAGCGCCTACTTGGACTGCGATCCATGAATGCTTGGACCTCATTACACAGAAAAAAGGACCCATATGAAGGACTCCACATCATACTAAACTCTCCGACATCACAAAGAGTATGAAGGGTACTGGTTATAGACAGCTCGGCGCAAAGACTCTCAACGTTGATTCGGCGCAACCCAGCCGTAAAGGCATTTATATCTTCTTTACCAATTCTTTACCGAACATTTATCTCATCAAGGAATATACTTCAACACTGTTCACCTGCAGAGCAGACACCTTCAAGTCATTCTACCAGACGATGAAATAGGTATAGTACCAAAGTTTCACAAACCTGTGAGCTCGTGTTACCACTTGAATGACCTAGAACCCCTCGATACAACTGTCATACCCAGGCCTTACTATTAATCGAGAACCAACATCGATTCTTTTCTTTCCTTTCACTTATTGGACGGAGCTGAAGTAGCGAGGGAACCTAATCATCACCGGATAAAGATGGTCTTCACCTCCGTATATGCATGAATGGCTGGAGACAAGGTTGTCAGAAAATCCATGAAATAGTTAGGACGTGACGGTAGCATTAAAGTATACATACAATGCTCTCCAAGCTCACGGCCAATCCCAGAGCCTTTCCAGCCTCCGAAAGCCAGATTCGAGTCAGACATCCCTGCAGCGTTTACTACGACCTTCCCGGCTTCAAGCCCTTTCGCAAATCGGATGGCACGAGAGACGTCTTTAGTAAATATACTGTCATCACAAAGGTAAAAGTCATGCCGGGCAATCAAGGTGGTTAGGCTGCTCACTATGATGCAAGTCCGTACTCAGTGTCATTAGCTCTAAGTCGTTAATTAGATAGACAGGTCTCGTAATCAGAAGTGATCCTACTCACCTCCTCAATACCTCTTCCTCTGTTGTGAACCTGTGTAGGACGGCTACAGGCCCAAATATTTCCTCTCGGTTGATTCTTGCGTCGTCTTTGACATCAGTGAAGACAGTAGGTCTCACGTAGTAGCCCTATGTTAGATGATCACCATCAACATTAATTCTCACCACAGGCATCATGGACGGACCCTCTCATCTCCTGCAATACCTCCGGCCAACAACTTGCCTTCTGATTTTCCGACTTCAAGATAGTCTAGAACACGCTTGTACTGGAAAAAGATTAAGTTAATCTGTATCCAGAAGCGGAAGGTAGGATTAAATACCTGAAGAGAGTCAACTAATGGCCCAGCTGCGTTTGTTCTGTCGCTCGGATCCCCAATTTTCAGCTGTTCAACGCTAGCAGCAAGCCTCTTGGCAAATTTGTTATAGATCGTGTCTTGAACATATATTCTGCTCCCCGCAATGCAAACCTGTCCAGAATTTGTGGTGAAGCTCGCTAACGCTCTGCAAAGTAATTTAGTGCTTGCTATCTTTTACAAAAGAGGACATACTTTGGTAGTGTATCTTCGAAATCACAATCATCGAACACTATGAGGGGACTTTTACCTCCGAGCTCGAGAGTGACTGATTTGAGATTCGAGCGAGCAGCAGCTTGAGCTACTGCTTTTCCTGCAGCGGTAGACCCAGTGAAAGCGATCTTTCGGATCCGCATGTGGGAAGACAGCAGCTCTCCGGTTTCCCGTGCACCACTGAGAATAGTCAAAATGCCATCGGGAATGCTGAAATACTGGTCAGTATCAGAAGTGATAATCAATCAATTTGCACTAACCCAGCTTGTTTTGCCAGCTTCGCAAATACGAGGGCATTCAGAGGTGATTTCTCACTGGTCTTAATGATACTAGCATTTCCCGTGGCCACTGTTTGAAATGTAAGATATAAATGCCTTCATTGAAGAGCGAACACGTACTAGCTGGTGCTGTTTTCCAGGCCAGCATACTGAAAGGGCTGTTCCTGGATACCATGTCGTATATCATTAATCGTACCCAGAGTTTGGTAGATGGATAAGGTATTACCATGGAATGATTCCGGCAGTGACACCGTAAGGCTGTCTGATTTCCATCCCTAGGAATCCGGGTACATTGAGGCTCGTTTTGCCATGTACCTTATCCCTAGCGCGATGATGCAAGTGAGTCCCTTCTGACAGATACCTGGGGCAAGGAAAGAGCGTACGCCATGCCAGCAAAGTATCGATAAATATGTGCAAGATAATGCGCATCATTGCTGTCAAATACAGACATTCAGCCACGAATTCGTCAATAAGTCAAGACAGAAGACGTACATGCACTGATGCAAAGGTTTTCCCATTTCAGTGGACAATACCGACGCAAGGATGCTTGCGTTCTCTTCCACGAGATCGGCCACTTTGTTCAATGCTTTGGTACGAATCGCCGGGTCACCATTTGCCCATGCAGGCCATGCTTTCTCTGCGGCATCTACTGCTGCGTCGACCTCTTTGATCCCGGCGACATGTACTGAAGCAATTTTCTCCTTGGTTGCTGGGTTTATCACAGTTAACCGTTCTCCGCTCCCCCTCGACAAACTGACATGCATATCGGTGAAAACTCATACTAATTGAACGAGTAAATTCTATTCATACCTTTCCGGCAATAAAGAGGTGTTCTTCAAACTTGTTAAACATGGTTTTAGGTGTAGTGGACCTGCTTGTGTTTTCTATTCAATGGAATGGCTTGAACACTTTGCAGTAGACAGGGCTTTATACAAAATCGCGGGTTTCTGGAAGGTGGTGCATATGCGCGCGTTTTTGTCAGCACCTTCGCGGCAGGGACTTACGTCTTTCCAAGGCATCCTAGCCAATAGAAACAACGGCATATAGCATAATTCTCGTGGCCAAAGATGCACGCACTGTTCGTGCTTCCGACCGATCGATGACAATCGATTTATCTTGTCATCGAGGATAATCGAGTCACTGAGGACAATCGAGGCGGTTCCGTTCGTGCTCGGAAAGAGAATCACAGTACCCTGCCGGTTATTAGCCATGTCCAGTTGAAGAACATTGAGATATCTAAAGATTGGAAGTTCGGCTGGTGCATTCTGGATTCCATTGGTCAGTCGTGGTAAAGGGAGAGATTGCGTCGCAACATTAACATCGATCTGCAAGTTTCCTAAGGCCAAATTTAGTTTTTGAACAAATAAATGCAAACTTCGCAGTTTCGAGTCTCCGACAGTTTTGAGTGGGTTTTGATTGGGTTTTGGGGATGTGGAGAGCGGGAAAGTAAGTATTTTCCAACACGAAAACAGCTGTAGTTTGACTAGATGACCTACCTTTGTTATTTTACCCAAGGTATTCAAACGGGTGTTAGAGTTTCTGGCTTTGTGCAGCTTGCACTACCATAAACGAACATAATAGCACATGGGCATTCAAGTTCCGGGCCCGAGTCCGAGTTATGTGCTATGGGCAGATATCGATCGGGTCCAGTGAGCTATTCGCGTGTCAGCTTATCATCTTTCGATTATAAGAGTGTCTATTCCGAATGACTGAATCATTAAGATACAAGTCAGTGTCTTCGAGTGAACTTCCCATCCGGCGCTTATTTGAATTCTCATTGACAGGGTACCCATAAGTCTGACTGTGCAATAAGTCTTCAGAGCGAGTCACTCTTCTAAGGCCTAACGACCCATATTTTATCAGAGAAGATCATTACCGTGACTTGAGTAGGACACATACTTAATGGATACTATGAATAGAACATAGCTGCACATCTAAGAATTCTAAAAGAACGCTTTGTTACATCCAAATTCGCAGCCTCACATCTTCTACGTAGTAAATTATAAACAAAAACTGACAGTGACTACTACGAAGGGCTAATAGGTATTTTTGCAAGACAATTGAGGATTGACATCAAATTGGCACTTCAGTGCATTCATTAAGATTCAACCAAGCCGCTCGCCGCTATCCCATATTCTGTTCTGAAAGTGCACGCCTCGGATCTGAATTGGTTGAAACAGTACGGGCAATTTTCCACCTTCTGATACAGGCGTACCAGCCGGTGTATCTTGTGCAAGCGTAAAGTATGGAATTCCTTTAGCAGGAACGTTTGGTTTAGAAGGAGCGCTCATTGTGGTTAAAGTGAAACGAAGTCGAAGACATTTCGTTGACCTTTCGTCTGTTCTTTTATCTAACTGAACAAAGCCATGACGTCAAAAAAAAAGACCAGATTTGAAAAACTGTCTCATTATCAAGGAGTAGCATCCGAACTCAAAGAACAGTTATCAAGAGGGTCCAGAATTCGGACGGGGACGCCGGCGTAGCTGAGCGCTTAGGTAGAGCTATCAGAATTTCCAAACAAGGTAAAGATTATCGACTGACACAAATTGCCACCCATCCATCCATCCATCCATGTAGGCCTGGCGCCCCAGTCTTACCACAGCTCCTTTTACATATTATCTTATCTTCTACATTTATGTACTCGTCGCTGCAATCCCCAACCTTTTCCCTTGATACCGACTTCTTTTTCCTTATGCGCCGTACATATATGTAACACAGTCAGTCGTTCAATCGATATATCGTGGTCCTGTCATTTTCCGCGTGACCCTGCGACGCCGAGCTTTCACACCATGAATTATATTTGCCACTGAAGACTGGAGATAGTGAGAAACCCCAGCATTGGTAAAGATAATAATAAAACCAAATGTATAGTTGTATTCCAAGCATAAAAAAGAACATTGGTCCAAACGAGGCACGCGCTTCTCAACCTTTTCAACCCAAGTCAGATTCTCTCTAACGAATAAAGATAGTCTTGACCTCCGTGAACGCTTGCACGGCTACAAATAGAAATTCAGCATCTCATGTATATCACAGGAGACAGGGAGTGTATACCATGTTCGCCGAGTTCACGACCAATGCCAGAACCTTTCCAGCCCCCGAACGCTAGGTTGGAGTCTGCCATACCAGTGGTATTTACTCCAACTTGACCGGCCTCAAGACCTTTAGCAAAGCGAATAGCGCGAGAGATATCCTTTGTAAATATGCTAAATTAAGCATTAAGAGTTCTAAGTCACTGTTTGACTCTCCGTTGGATGGATCGGTGACTTACTATGCAGCCAAACCATATTCTGTGTCATTTGCTCTACGTCTCAATTAGATGGATCCCAGTTAATAAATAAAACTCCTACACACCTCTTCAGCACTTCCTCTTCCGAAGTGAACTTGTGAAGAATAGTGACGGGGCCAAATATCTCTTCCTGGTTGATCTTGGAATCGTCCTTGACATCGGTGAAGACTGTAGGCGTAATGTAGTATCCCTGTTCAACCAAGGATTATTATTACTGTCCGCATTCGAGAGGAAGTGGTCAAACCTTGTCGTCCCCGGCATTTCCGCCGACCAGTACGCGGCTTTCTCGTTTTCCGATTTCCAGATATTCTAACACACGCTTGTGCTAGAACAACATCAGTCAAATATCATCTCAGCAATTCAATTAAAATTACTTGGATATTATCGACCTGTGGTCCAGCGTTAGTGGTCTGATCCGTCGGATCTCCAAACTTCAATGCGTGTATGCCATCAACAAATTTTCGTGCAAACTGGTCAAAGATGGTGTCTTGGACGTATACTCTGGTACCGGCAATACATATCTGACCAGAGTTTCGGGTGAAGCTGTCTATGACTCTGTATAATTATATGTCGTCAACAATATGGCAAACTGAATAAGTAGTTATATACCTGGACAATGCATCTTTCATGTCGCAATCGTCGAAAACAATCACCGGGCTTTTACCGCCGAGCTCAAGAGTGACTGACTTGAGATTCGAGCGCGCAGCCGCTTGAGCTACGGCCTTTCCTGCTGCAGAAGACCCAGTGAACGAGATCTTCCGAATCCGCATGTGCGACGAAAGAAGCTCTCCTGTCTCTCGTGCGCCGCTTAGGATGCTCACAACACCCTCTGGAATGCTTCAAGCCCAGTCACATTAAAATGGTTTCAAATCAATCTGAGGCGCACTTACCCAGCCTGGTTAATCAATCCAGCAACCAATAGAGCACTCAATGGGGATTTCTCGCTTGACTTTATGATTGCTGCGTTTCCAGTGGCCACTAATAAAATAACAGTCAACAGAGTAACGCAATTGACGAAGATTCACATACAAGCAGGGGCAATCTTAATTATTAGAGTGATGATGGGAGCGTTCCTATATCATGTAACCAGCGTCAGCTCTTCCTGTCTATACTTAGCATCGTCATGGCGTACCAGGGTACAATACCAGCGGTCACACCGTAAGGTTGTCGGATTTCTAACCCCAAAAACCCTGGTACATTCAGACTTGTTTTTCCATGAACCTTATCACTACAAGTCATGGTATCGTATCAATGAGCAGAACTACGCGTGAACGAGTGAAAACTCACGCCAATCCAGCGAAATAGCGGACGATTTGCGCAGAGTAGTGAACCTCTTGTCTGAATTAACATAAAGAAACATCCATTAGTATAAGTATATTCCGAGCGTAAGGAAGTGAGACGACATACGTGGACATCATCAAAGGCTTCCCCATCTCTGAGGTCTGCGCCAATCCAAGAGGGTTTGCATTTTCATCCATCAAATCGGCCAATTTGTGCAGCGCCTTAGCACGAACTGCGGGATCTCCGTCAGCCCATACAGGCCATGCCTTCTCAGCAGCAGCCACGGCTTCGTCGACTTCTTTTGCGCCGGCGACATGCACAGATGCAATCGTCTCCTTGGTTGCCGGATTGGTCACAGTCAACCTCTCCCCTCTCCCTTCAACAAACTAGAGGACATTGTGAGCAGATTATGTTTAGGCCTCTCAGCATGAAACCAAACGGAATACCACTTGCCTTTCCAGCGATAAAGAGGCGTTCTTCAAATTTGACCGACATTTTGACAGGAGACAATATTTGCTTTCTTTCCAACGTAGTTTGCACTCCCGAGGGTATTTATACTCAACTGACATTGTGATCCTCTACAATCTTTAGTCACGAGTAACGTCCGGCTCGCCAAGGGGGAAGGTTACGACCTCTGTCGGCAAGGCAAGCGTACGATCTTCCTGAAGAAAAGTTGGAAAAAAGGGGGAAAAAGTATAAAACCGCCTCTTGCGTGTACATATCGGCGTTTGCGAAGCACCTTCAGACCATCAGATAAAATTTGAATTCCTGAAGATTAAAGCTGACATGTCCGAACCGATAATCAAGTACACGCACCGCAGCCGAGCGACGCCTGGTAAGATCCAATGCAGTTCAACGTAGTGATATACACAGACATTACAAAGCTCCCACCACGAGGGCCCGATGTTAGCGCTTCCGTATGTCTGTCATTGCAAATTAGCAATGTTTGCTAGCCCAAATCCTCTTATCTTCCCCTGATCTCCACAAAGCTAAATTTATGACTTAGAACTGGCTCAAAGATGATCCAGGTCAACGATTAGATTCAATGTACGTGCTACAGGATTTACAAGCTGTTCGATTAGTGTCAACAATGCGTGAATAAAACTTTAGGTGAACGGCACGTGTCCTTCAACAGGGAATAAAACAACTTGAATGTTAACATTTAGTTCTTGCTGCCCATGTTCAACCAGTTTCATAAACCAAGCCCCTTGTATATTTTATCGAGGCCCTGGGAGGTTTGATGTCATCACGGTGGTCATTTATGTGCGTCTAAAATTACTCACTGTAGCAGCCACTATCCCTCTCAACAAGCTGTCGAGGCCAAGGCCCTTGAGAAGTTGCCAACTAGGTTAAGAACGCCTGCAAGGAGGAGCTCAACCCCACCAATAATCTGTGTCAAGGGCTCTATATATAAAATCAGCTGAGGCCATAGAGATATCAAAAGATACAAATGTACTTGCGCCCTAAAGCGTCGAGCAATGGTCCGAGATCCCTGTTTGCTTTGGGGAAGTTATTGAGCTTATCTCTAGCTCACTCGATAGCGCCTCCAACTTCTTCAACCCACTAAAACAGATAAAAACAAATTCAGAGAGCCGACAAAAGCAATGATATGACATACCACTTTGAGACTCTCGGAAAGGCGTTGTTCCTCTAGAGTAGCTTTGTGGTCTTGCATATGACGCTTCGTCGTATTCGAGAGGCGATTGTGGGGTCTGCACCTCTGACGGCGCCATTTGTCTCGTTCAGGATTTTTTCTGCTTGTTCAAGCAGTGGCCGAACCTGTTTGACCAAAGCATCTTCGTCCCGGTCCTCTTGCTTCTGCGCTTCGAAATTTTCGATGTTCTATGTGGATTTATGTCAGCTTGGCCTAGTAGGGGACTTAAGAAATCTTACTTTGCGAATCATTCGACAAAGGCGTAACTCGAGAGGTGGCATTTTCGATCAGAGATGAAAGACGCACAGCAAGCTCTTTGTCTGTTTGAGTCTGCTTCTGACATCGCTCAGCATGCGCTTCACCATGCTCAGATTGCTTCCCACTATTAGAACCAGTTCCATGCGCCCATGAACCTGGAACCGATAATCTTGGGTAACCTGGTTGATATATACGATGTCTATGACAATAGCTTGGAGATTCTACTCCCAAATTTGTTATACTGTCGGTCGCGGCGCCATATCATGAACCATGGCGATTATGGGTCGAGGCTTTGCTGAGGATCTTCAGGAAGTGATGTATGGTGTCGGTGGCACCGGGCGGGCGTAAATTTGCCCCGGCGTTTGCCGTGTCATGACGGTCATGTCGATTTTGAGCGCTTGCAATCTTATCTCAAATCTAATGAAGTCTAAACTCAAGCCTGACTCCCATTGCTCCCAACTGGAATTTGGCAAAGATAATTACGACTTGGCACCAAATTGGCACTTCAATTTATGAAATCATGTAGCTGCCGGCCTTTTTGCCTCCAAGTACACGCTATCGCACCACCCCAGATGCGTCTCGAATGTCTTCTCCGCCGTCCCAACCACCACAAAACCTAGTCGCTTGAGCAATCGCAGACTTCCTTCATTGCGAGGGTCTACATCTGCTTTGACTGAAGCTCTTGGATCCTCATTTATTGCCCAAAATTGCTTGAGCAATGCATCCACCGCTTCAAACGCGTATCCCTTTCCCCAGAACTCCCTGTTGAAAATGAAGCCTACTTCTTTGCCGTCCCATATGCCAGCCCTACCAATGACAGGCATAGGTGCGCCTTCATGGGTATCCTCGCTGTTTGCTGTTGGATCCGGCAAACAAACAGCGAAGTCTAAAACACCGTTATACGGACCGGCAATTGTAGAGTCGATAAAGTCCTTCGTTTGCTTGATATCCGTATGGGGAGGGGTAGACCTAATGAGAATACAGCCCGGGGGTAAGGACGAGTAAACCCATGGAACAGAAGGTCGCACCAATATTTCATTGCCTCCGGATCGGTAAACCATTTAGTAAAAGCATCCAAATCGGATTCTTCTACGGCTCTGAGGAGGAGTCGTTCTGTCCATATTTCTGTACGACTCATAGTGTAGAGGGCTTCTGTATGTGGGATATATTATATAACGGAGAATTCAGTGGCTTATATAGATGGCTCATGGTTATGACTCGACCAGACAAGTTCCGTTGTCTCCTTTTGGGAAACCATGCTTCACCAGATGATTAACATTTTGGACACCTTGTCTACGCCTGACAACTACCAGCTTTCATTCACCCGCATAGATTCTAGAAACTAAGAAATACACTGTAAGTGGTGCTTCGTTTTAATGCATCGAATCCTGACTGTCCCCCGGCGTCAATGTATAATTTCCGGCGTCGTCGCAGGTGCCAGGCTTTTGAATGATGACTTCCAAACTTTGCCCAAAATTCAGAGACATATAATGTGCGCCGAAAGACTGAAGAGGGAACATGCTTAGCTCAAAGGCCCTTCATGAATTTTAATTTTCATTGACAAGGCACGCACCATCCGCGGTCTACTAAAGCGTCACCCAACAGGTCTTCTAACCTCCAAATAGACGCTATCACACCAACCTAGATGTGTCTTAAATGTCCTTTTAGCCGTTCCTATCTCCACAAAACCCAGACGTGCCAGAAGACGGAGGCTTCTGTCATTGCGAGGATCAACATCAGCTTTCACTGCGCCCGCATCTTCTACCGTGGACCAAAAGTGTTTGAGCAGGGCGTCTACCATCTCAAACGCAAATCCCTTGCCCCAGTACTGGTGGTTAAGCATGAACTCAATCTCTTTCTTATCCCGAATGGCAACTCTTCCGATGACAATCATCGGCGTACTATCCTCTACACCTTCACATCCACTAAAGCCAGACAGACCCGCGCTTGACATCGTTGGACCCGACAAACATACAGAAAAGTCCAGTACACCGTTGTATGGGCTGGCGATTGTGGTATCAATGAAATCTTTAGTTTGCCCGATATCAGTATGAGCTGCAGCCAACCTGTGGAAGCGCATAAGAAAGTTAGAAGGCGGCATGGTACATAAGACATGGGGGATATAATACTCGTATTTCATAACTTCCGGATCGGTAAACCATCTGGCGAAAGCATCGAGATCGGTCTCTTCTACAGCTCGGAGTAGGAGACGCTCTGTCCATATTTCCGTAGGAATCATGGCGTAGAGGGCATGCTTATACGTGTAGAATAAGGCCTTTCTCCCCTAAATATAACCTGGGATATGACTCGACATATCTCCGTTTGGTAAGGAAGAAAGAGAAGTTAGCAGGAATCGTAGTGCGCGTCTTACGACTTGAATGTCTACAAAGGGCAAAAGCATAGCACAATTGGAGCAGCAAGTAACAAACAATGGCAAGACGCAGGTTGTCTAGTGGCAATATGGCGAATTTGCCGGAATGCCGAATGCTGATGTTCGAATTTGGCACTGCTTCACGTCTCAGGATCTCAGCGCTTGCCAACACCGATAGTAAAAAAGATGATTGTATGTTTCATACAACCTTATGAGCGAAGGGCAGTGGATCCCGCGGTTCTCACTCTTATAGACTACTGAAGCATAATAATTGCCCAAACAATACTGAGGACACAATCATAAATACATAATCAATGATACATAGACGACCACAGATCACAAGGAAAACCTCGCAATCCACAATACGAGCCAGCAAAATGTGAACTGGCTCAGGGTTATACAACGAGAGAGAGAGAAATAAAAGCAAAAATAGCATACAACAATAAATCCATTCGCAATAGACAATCAAGAAATGATTCCGCCTTGGGTGAAAGAAAATTCACCATATGAAAATATAGAAACTTTGGATTTATTGCTTTTTCTTCTTCGCGGCGGGTGCAGCTAAGGGGAAAAAAAAACGAGGTCAGTTAATCACGATGTAAATCGTACGACTAGGAACACACCGCCAGTCTTGGTTTTCGGTGGGGCCTTCCTCTTGATGCCTCCATCCTGGCTTCCACCGTCAGAAACAGGGCTGGCACCCCTCTTCTGTTTGGGCTTCGATGACTTGGTTTTCTTGATAGCCCATTTCCCTACAGGTGCACCAGGTTCCTCCTCACAGTCAGGACAGAACCACTCGCCGTCAGGGACTGCATCAAGAGGGGGATCCAGACACTTCAGGTGCCATGGTGCATCACACTGAAGGGCAAGAACGTAAGATGTGATACGACCGCTTAAGTTGAACATTAAAGGTACCTTGTCACATTCCAAAGGATTGTCGTCTTCTCCATGATCTTTATTACAACCCGCACAGAGAAGTGGGGGCCCACATCTTCAGGGTGCCGAGGCATGTCTGAGAACTTCTCATTCGGTTTTGCGAGGATCACGGTGGTGTTTTGACCAGCAGCGATGCTGTATGAGAATGTAAAAAATGTCACAGGTTTCAGCTCTTGTCTACAACTCACTCGAAAACGTCGATCCCAACGAGCGTAAGATTCCTAGTCGGCTTGCTTGCACTTTTTCGTTCATCCGGACCCAGTCCGAGTTCACCTTCAGGGGTTGTAAGCTGAAAACACCTCTAATTTTGTGATGCACGAACCATTGTTGGCGTTCTGACCCCAGCACACTGTCATGGGAGTATTATCGTCGTCAGGGGTGACTAGCCAATGGGTAACGCCTCCTGACCGGGCTAAGATGACTTTACATGCCCTAAGAAGAGTGTTCATATACGATGAGATGTGAGAAAAGTCAACACCTACATGATGTCTTGCATGTAGCGGAAACTGGTAAAAGGAGAACCCGAAGAGCCTGGTACGCTGCGTCAGAAACGAAAGCCTCGTACAACGTAGAATCTCGCCCACCTTCTCCGCTGTTCTTCCACTATGATTTGTACAACAGGCGATAAGGTACACCACACAGCACAGAAGGAGCTGCCACTCACTTTGCCAGCCATCCAATACATCTTCTGATTGTCGACAACCACACTGTTGGACGGACCAGCAACGATGTCACAAGCCATGTTCGTCTCGTTCGGCCCCGCAAACTAGGATTTCGTCAGAACATCATAACATCATGATTGAAATGGTGTACATACCTGTGGGACGACTTTGGGTTTCAGAATGTCAACCTGGTTTCCTAAGCCAAGTCGGCAGTAGCCGTTATATCCCCAGACGTATACAACGCTGTAAGAGGCTCAAACATGAGCACACAGAGGTTGGTGATAGAGTTAGAAGCATTACCCCGCTGAATCGAGTGCTAAGCTGTGCTGCTGACCGGAGACGATCCGAACAATGTTCTTTCCGTCCAATTCCTTAACATAGACTTGATCACCATATTAGCACATACATCTACCGAAGGTATCATATGCATGCGCACCAGGTTGAACCTCTATGTCATACGAAGTCTTATTTCCGGTTGTGATGCGTTCTCCTGTTGTACCATTTCCGAGTTGACCCTTCTCCGCACTTCCAAACGAGAACACTGTTGGACAGGATCAAAAAAGTGGCAAATAATCCAAAAGCTCGAATCTTACCTTTTCCCGACTTCGTAAGGACAATCGAGAAGGTAATGCCCGCAGAAGCTTGAATGACGTGTTCTTTCTTTCCCCATGGGAGACTGGTACGGACTGGAAAGAAGACACCTCGGGGCATATAGATTGACCACACTGAGCGGAACCATTTGAGCACATATAATCTTGTTCAAGTAGTGCAGCAATAACTTCATACCTGGCCCAAGTTATTCTGCCCCGCAGCCCACACACTACCGTCGCTCGCGACCAGCAACGTATGGTTCCTTCCACACGCTGCATGTACGAACTTCGTACCCTTCGGCGCTCCCAAATCCGCCGCTTTGACTAGTCGGGGCGCGTTCTCCGAAATATATTCAACATCTGACACCCCAAGGCAACTAAACCCGTTGCGGCCAAACAACCAAGCATTTCCATCTACATCGAGAACGACGAAGTGGCAGCCGGCGCAGGAGGTATGTGCAGATATCGCTTTGATATTGAGGAGAGAACGGAGAAGGTATGGTTCGAGAAGGTCCGGATTTCTGTATCACAAGAACAAGACAAATGAAACGCCCCCAACGGTGAGTTCGTATACGATTTGAAGTGGGCCAATATACGCACTCTGGTTCAGGGTTTTCGCCACCAGCAGCTCCCCCACGTTCTTTACGACCAAGTTTAGGCCTATATTCATGAAAGAAGCAAAGAAACGACAATTTGGTTGAAGTTTGAAAGTGTGAGAATGGCCGAAAACCCACCAGTCTGTTCCACCACATATAAGAACTGCAAAAGACCGAATTAGCTGGGAGATTACGATATAAATACTCGATGCTAGTCACCTCGACCCCATTGCGCTTCCGGGGAAGTTTGTGTTTCGTCGGTGGTCATGTAGGGCTTTGGTAGTACAGATGGAAGTTGGGTGACTTTTCGGTCACTAGGCATCCTGCCAGTGATTTCTCCAAAAGGACGTGGTACATTCAAGCGGTAATGTGTCTACTTAAGGGCATAGCGACAAACGGAAATATGTTCTGTACTAAGGATACATGGCGTATATATTTGTACATTCTGTGAACCGCCTAGGAAATACTACAAGGTAGCCAGACTCAGCAAAGGGAAAGCGATTGAGGTCCGCAAGAACCGGAAGATTACAAAATCGCAGGTCCGAGATGGTTTGGGGTATTTGTAGTTAACAACATCGACGAGGGATTACGCTTTTTCATGAGATGCTATCAAGACTGCCCAAATGGAGTGCTGTAAATATGTGTCTGAACAAGTGTTTATCGAACAATTTGACTTACGGAACGAAGTTCCGTCTCGTTTAATAGAATACTATTTCAAGGTGAGCGAAGCGCAAAACGGAACAATAAAAATTGATGGCAGACCTCAAAGTTGTCTCCGTCGAGAACGATGCAGTCTCCGTGGACAAGAAATAGAACAAAAGGTGATTTCTCCGCCTTAATGGGTGGTCTGATCTTGGATGAATTGGTGGCAGTGGTCTCCTGCTGGGCAATTACCGGATCAACAAATTGAGTGGTGTCACCAGCTGGTTCACTAGAATCGACATTGTCGGGAACCCTCTGAGCAGCAGGCAAGTCAATAGATCGAGGATTTAAAGTCAAAACAACATCGCAGCCAAAGGCGACGATGACGACACACTTCTTCTTCGCACGTAGAATCTCTGGGCCCTATCGACACGACCGTAAAAGTAGCGACGGCAGTAATCAAAACGAAGGCCAACCTTTCTAACCCCTCCAGTTATCCATGCAAGCAACGTCAGTCGGTTGACAGAGATACGCGAGTCTTGAAGGCCGGAGAAAGTCCGAGCCCGTGAATAGATTGCTGCTTTAGCCTTGTTCATGCAATCAGGAACATTAGGCCATGGTTTCTCTGTAGGATTTTCCATCTTTCGAGGAGCCTTGGCCGAATAACTAAAGTATGGGGCTGAGAACGTCAGAAAGAAAGAAGCGCACATTTAGAAAATCCATCCTACAATTATCATTAAAGGGCCGTTTTAACTCGACCTGGATCTGGATCTGATCAAGTAAGGCGGTCGCATTTTTCTGCAATTCTTCAAAATTCCCTGTAAAGATATGCGTGATACACGAACTGTTGAAAGAATATGTTATCGTTTTTACGCCTCTGACATAAGTCAAGACTTTAGGTTCGATTGAACTAGGGTGAGTGTTATATGGATGGGATATCGGTAACCTATCTTGAGGATCCCTCATCGAGACCAATTCAACCGCGTAAGGTTTCGCCGACGAAGGCGTCTCCTGGTTATGGGGTTAAGTAAAAGAAACAAGGAGACAATATGCTCGACGTACCTTGCAGGACGGATTTGTACATATCCTATGCCTCAAAGCTGTCTGGTAATTTACTTGTCCGCATTCCTCGCAAAACCAGCCTCGAGGAAATGCGCTGTCTGAAACGGAGGGGCCAAATTGGGCCAGAAGCGAAGTGGGTAGCAAGCTCTCATAGAGCTCGTCGTAGTGATCATGTCTGAACACGTATTCATGATGCGCGAGTCGAGCCTGTCGATACCGAGCAGTGGTCGGGAAATCGTCCTCTGAGTCTGGAGGTGTAGACGTAGCATCCGCTATTGCTTCAGCTTCTTTTTCGGGCAACTGGGTTTCTTCTGAATTTATGTCGATGTCGTCCTTCGTGTGCGGCGCTGGCGCCCACCATGGGTATTCCAAAGTTCGAGGGTCAGATTTCGGCATAATGAATCTCTCGCCTCCAGGGCGCCACTGCAAGCGGAAAAGCCACTGAACTTGACCAAATAGAGACTGTAGCCCATTCGTCTGACCAGGAGGTTCGGTAGGTTCGACGCGAGTTTCCTGAGAACCCATATTAAATATACATCAATGAAGAGGACCGAAACACCAGCTAACCTGAATGCCAATGACCTTGAAGTATCCCATCATAGCATACCCTATATCCTTCGACAAAAGCAACGACCAACGAGCGAGGAGACGCCCACGGGAGACGATGAGCGTCAACGGCATTCCGAATAGGTAGGCATCGATGATGGCTTGTATTTCCTGAGGCAAAGGAGTAGGAACGAGTTCTTGATATTTCTGAGGGCCTTCGGATGCTTGAGTAACGTCAGGTGCTTGTGTAGCTTCGGGTACTTGAGTAGTTCCAGGTGCTTGATCACCAACTAGAACAAGAACGGAATCTTCAGGTTCGATTTTGGGTCTTAAATCAGCATTGGAATTGACTTCGCTGGATGGTTCGAGTTTGTTTGTTGAGGTCGATTCTTTGGGTATCACCGCTCGAGGGATATTGGCTGTACAAATGACGGCAGGTATCGAATCACGCACGGGGAGGTTTGTTGCTTGATCTGACACCAGGTTCAACTCAGATCCACTGTCAACATTTTCTTGTCGCTGCTCCGGAGTGTTCACTATCTCAGCTTGAGGTCCTCGAAGAATCCTATAAGCGGATTTCATTTTCTGCTTTGGATATGATTGAACATTTGATTCTTCCAAGCTCCTTTGCTCCTCCGTCGGAGACAACAACGGGAGTTGCTGAGGCTGATGAGTTACTGGCTCGTCAAACCCTGGCAAATTGGATGGGATGGTCGGCGGCGCATGATGTGAGTTATAGACTTCAACGGAAGTCAGAGGTAAGATGTGAGCAAAGTTTCCACTCCGGTCTGACTTCACCGTCGATGAGGTCTGCATCCCAGCATTGACTGTCCGAGGGGGTTCAGACCAAATATTTGGACCAGTAGGCGCATTGTAAGCATTCGGATGGGAAATGCTGAACATCGGTAATGGTGAAAAGAAATCGATGTGCAAGGGTGCAGATGATAATTCCTCTGTTGCTGCTACCAATTTGTTGATATTGATGGAAGTATATTTTCGGGCGGGTTTGGTGGATGGGTTCGGTATTGGAGGATCATCTGTGTCTGGAGAAATCTGATACATCTGTGGCTCCATTTTGGCGAGATATGCACCAGGACCGGGGTCTCGGCTCAGTATTGGAGCGTTTAGGGTTTCTGGAAGAATCTGGTGCACGGATAGATCCACTTTGTCGAGAGTTACACCTGGAGCAATTTCTGGGAGGGGCTCCTGCTTCTTCTGGGGTACAGAGCGAACAAATTCACGGGTTCTGAACAAAAGTTAGAGTTGAATGAACAATGTTGGCTTCGAAGGGACGCACGTAACGAGATCAATAAATCGTGGATCCGTATCATCGTGTGTTACTTGGAAGGCCGAGTTTGCCTCGTCAAGAAGAAGAATAGGTGTTTCATAAAGCTCCCAAGAGAGACCATTGATGCATTTTGAACCTGTTAGCTCCGGGAGTGTTGACAGCAATTCGTCTCTGCTCTTTGGGGAAAAACATATCAATAGGTGTCGACAAACTGGAGTTTCAGAGCACTGACACTGAACCATATTCGAGGTTTCTGTATCAATTCTGGTAGATTTCCAGATGTGGCAGTAGCAGATGTAGGAGGCGCTTGTACTAATTTCCACTTCAGTATAGGTATTGAGTCAGTTCCGTTTTCTGAAAATCATCTGTTACAGTAAATTGAAGAAGTGGAAAGGAAATTCTTCACCTTTTCCTTTGCCTTTAGGTCCTTTTCCTTTTTCGTCGGCGATTCTTTTGGTATACTAGCCTGACCTTCGATTCTGACTTTTGGAGGCCTCCCTCTCCTAGCAGGACCGTCTGTTGCCGTTGAAGCTTTTGCCGTTGAATCTTTTGAGTTGGTATCTCCGACTAAATCTCCACCTTCAAATGTAGCTTTAGGACGACGGCCTCTTTTCTTTGGCGTTGCCTTGGCTTCGTCGTGTGCTTTCTGACTGTCAAACACGTCATTTGCAGACACGGAGACGGATTCCTTGACTTTGACGCGTTTAGATGGCCGTTCTTCGCCGGTCTTTTCCTTCCTGGAACGTTTTTTGACTGACAATTTGCGAAGTGCAGTATCAGAGGTCAGAAACGCGTAGAGAAGATCGAAAACGCACTGGTTGATCCCTGGTTTACCACCTGAATTTCTCCTTCGATTAGCGATATGGGTAGAGCAGCGGATATCGTCTGTGATCCCTCTTGGGTTTCGTCAGGCATACCCAGTCTACGGTTCAAGTTAATTGTTGTGGCCAAATCAGAAGAACAAATGATTCACAAAGTGCACACTGTCAGCGTTGGAACAGCAGCTATTTCATCACGTGTCCTCGGTCTGCTCTTAGACTTCGCCGTCGTCGTCGAGTTGACGTTGACATTCATTCGACATTCATTTTCCTCCGACCGGTGAACATGCCAATATGTACGTTCTGTACGCACTCTATATCATACCTCTACACCGTATACGAATCAGAATATAACCTCAGACTGGAACAGTGCGTCCGTATTGATTCGTAATGGTCTTGAGTTTAGAAACTTACAACCAAAATCTTCTGAAATAGCCCAATCCAAAGTGCCTCGAATTTGTCGACCCATACGTTGAACATGACTCTCTGACTATACTGCTGGACCTATTTCTGCTGAAACGTGGTGTATATCGCCATCTGCTCTACAACAGAGGCTCGAAACCTCGAAAGTTGGCCGAACGAAAGACGACCGTGGCAGAATCTAAAGGAACACTTCAAAACGAAATAACAGACCTCAATGAATCAAATGATGAATTGGTACGACATTTACAGACGACTGATGTATGTTGTTCTCAAATGATTCGTTCAGAGTCGATGGTTGTTTGTTTTGCAGCTTGGATGTCCTCTCATATTGGTCGATTCATGTAAGTGGTACCATCGTTCTCAGAAACGACAAATGTTAAACTGCTTTGTAGTTATAAGATGGGGGTACCTCAGTACGTTCTTGCTGAAAAGTGATGATCCGGCAAATACTTAATCTGTTACGCGTACAGATGCGAGCGGGCCTTCTATTACCACCCCATGGACAAAGCATACACTGCTAGCGTTTCTACGCGTCTTTATGGGGACTGTAGCTGGTACGACTCTATCAGATCCTTCAGATGGTGGTAAAACTCTGAACTTTTAATTTAGAAACAGTTGCATTCCATGGAGGAATTACTTTGACATGCTATATTATCATGAAGCTCATAGACGTGGTTCAATCGTCGGTCCGTCCAACATCAGCTCCGAAATCGAGCATCCGACAGCATTTTCAGTACGTCGATAACTATTCCTTTGACCAGCCAGGTCTAATCGACTTGCAGTTTATCGTTGATATCACTTAGCCTCTTCTACTCGTCCTTGACCAAGCTATTCCTCCTCTTTCTGCTCACAATCTGGCTACCAAGCCCAACCACATCATTCCCGCGAGCTGAAAACTCCCTTCCCGAATGGGCGGACTTGTTCTGGCGGAATGAAAGCACCAATTACATCCTCAACGCCATGGAGGTCTTCGACGACGACAAGCTCGATCGCGAGTGGATTGTGAGAAACATTGTGGGAGGTATGTCTGCTGGATTTGGTTTGCGAGGTATGTCCTCGTTCTATCGCTATCAACTTTCCTCACTCGTGAAACTGAATGTGGTATTCTTTTCGAAGTCATCTTGGATATCCATCCGTTCTTCACTACAGTCGTAATCCTAGCGGGATGGACAGCGAAGACAGTAGTGGCGACCCTCGTCAGCAGGTGGGTGGGCGGAGATGAAATGTCAACACAGGCTTGGCTCGCGTACAGCATTCCTTGATTGATATTGTACGTATCTATTGCACCCTGAAACTGAATTATCCCGTTTCAACTCGTCAAGAACGTCTTAAAAGCCAAGTCTGTGACAGTCTCTTTAGCCAAGTCTATCCTTTGATAATAAGACTGGAATCACCGTGTAACCGCCACTTCGCACTGTACTGCTTCGGCATCTTCTCTCTCGTTACATGTTCTTTTGTGATCGTCCTGTTACTTCTCCCCTCATAAATGCGCATATATTAAGTGTTCACGCTCTGGGGATCTCCGTCTCAGGCGACTTCATCTGTTTCACGTCTACTCTGTCTACTCTGGCAACTTCTATCTTGCCTTTATTCATTCCTTTCTATCATGATCACACTAAAGCTAGTCCTGGACTGCATCGAACTCCTAGTTGGAACGTCGAACTACAACTCGTGACATCGACGTATAAACTGGTTTTCCGCAGTGAAGGACTCTGGGGCTATGCCAAATTTGCCATTCTCAACAAGCTTTAAGGGCACTCTGGTCACCTTTCTTCTAGATTTTTCGCGAAGAACTTCCGTGAGTCTAACTTCTGGCATCGTTGATGGACTACGTCTGCTTCTATTAGCAAGATTACTCGAGTGTATACTGACTATTATGACACTTCTGGGAACAATATTACTTGACATAGGATACAGAACGAAACACGCAAACTCCAAACTAGCCATTGATCAAATCTATCACATCATTGCAGGATCCTTCAGGCTGATCAATGTCCATCAAAGTATTTTTTCCAATCAACACCTCTTCAATCTCCCCCGCTGCCAAGCAAGTCGGCCATGGACCATTCAACAACTTATCCTCCACCCAATGCGAACAGTCCGCCCCAATAGTCCAAAATGGCTTCATCTGCTGGACGTATTTTGCATCCCGGTCTTGGGGATAGGTGTAAAACATGGAGCTGGCATTGGCATCGATGTCGAGGAGCCTATTGTAAAGGGATACGGTGATGCCGTCGTGTGGGATGCAACGGTATACTCTGTGCGACCGGCCATAAAAGAATAGGCTATATCGTGGATGAGACGTTCGGGGACGTTGTTTCTTCGATAGCGGGGTCTCAACTTGTATATTCTTCTCCTTATCAATGTCATTAACCACAACAGATCGTTGGTGTTCCTCCTGGACCGTCTTGCCAAGTTCCATGACAAGTGAGAATGTAAGGCCGGCTCCTGTATGCTTCATCAGTAGATGATTCACGAGGGCCGTCAGGACGAGGAAAGTAGCCAAGGTTATCTGCATTGAGGGCCACAGCAAAGCGCTCAGACCATGATTTGCGCAGCTTGACCTGGACAAGAATACCCGACATGTTGCCTTCTGTAATCGGTTTCGTCTGGTCCAAGAGTACCGGGATGTGTAAGTCCACCGAATCCTGAGCAGGCCAACCGATCATTGCCATGCCTCTGATGAACGCAATACAAGCCATCGAAGTCGTCATAGCAGAATCGTCTGTCCCTTTCGAAAAATGCGTGAATCGCACCCACGCGTTCTTAAATGCATCCTCTAAACATTGTCCTCCAACCTCGGTGTCGGGCCTCGATTTCATAACGGTGTCGTAAAACGCTTCAGCCGTCAAATGTCGGAGGAAGGTAATCAAACTGCAGCCATTTCTCCATGGATGATAGTATTGATCTGGGTTGGGCGATTCTTCCTTGACTGCCGCCATGTACGCCCGCAGAAGAATCATTTTGGCCACATTCTCCCTCTCTGTCCCACGTCGACGGCCTCCTTAGTGTTTTTATCAAGAGAGGTGAACAATGCCGCCATAGGCTCTGGGCAGTCCGAATTCGTAATGCTGTTGATGGTGTCCAATGCTGCTTCCGCAAGTACTGGTTCTGACGGATACCCACTGTACATCGAAGTACGATCGGTGGGCATAGAAAACGCTGTTCGCATATGCCCCGCAACCATATCGTCAACGAGCCTCTGCGTCTGGGTGTTCGTTGGACGATACTCAAGATTGAGCAAGGTGTCGAGGACGGCAAGTCTTGCCATGAAACTAAAAGGCCCATAACTCGATGGTGCCGGGGACAGGCCCGTAAGTTTTGCTGTAGCTAATTGTCTGACTTTAGATTCGTCGCCTCCATTCTGCGTAAACGTCCACCATCTACATACTCATACGAGTCAGCGACTCAATACCATGTAAATAGTAAAATACGTACAATGGACGGCCAAAATAAGTTATAAAACTGTACTCTTGAATGTCTCCGAGTACCAAGCCTGGTTTGATACCTTGGTCTTGTAGCTGAGGATGACAATCGAAAGGCATTTCTGTGAATGGGGCTACGAGTCTGTCTGGAATCATGTGCGGAGACCTGGTAAAGATCATCGGACTGGCCGTGCGACGGAGCTGTGAAGATGTCGATAGGAAAAGGATGAAGAATCGGTACTGTTTATAGTCAACGGCTGCTTTGACCATTGCGTCATAAAGTGTTGAGTCTGTAATTCCGATCTTGAAGTTGGCTAGCGTATGAGCTTCGTCGATGTACAGGATCAACGAAACATTGCTGCCCTTAGCTCGCGGAATTTTTTCAACCAGATGGTGAAGTGCCGCTCTCGCAAGATTTTGCGCATCATTGAGGTTTTTGGTAACATAGACTTCTGTGTCGAACTCATTACACACAGTGTTGTAGAAGAGCAGCCTAGACTCTGGGTTTGCCAAGTCATTCCTCAACCGGACAGGCAAAGAGTCGCCGCTTTGAAGCAATGAATCGATCTGTCTTGATCTTTAGAATTCATAGACCTAAAAATTTTTGTAAGGGTTACATCGGGAGGCGGGTAGGCACCTGAATACAATCGGTTAAGGAAATTGTACACAGATCGAGGTCGTACAGACTGACCTTGGTTGCTTTCGGCGGCATCTCGTATATTCATAGGGATGGTCGCCACGAGAGTTGCCATTTCATCCACCGTGCGTGATTTTCCGAAACCGGAAGACTGAATAATTGCTGCTGTATTTTCGTAGGGACCTGTGCCTATGCAGTGACTTATGTTTTTCAGGAGATTTTGGTGATGATTGCCGCAGTATTCCGTTTTCCAAGCCTTTTCCATCCATTTAACTAAGTAATTTATTATAAACCGCGGAGAGCGAGCGAAAGGACCCCTGACATATGGCCAAAATGTCGTTGGCAAATACGGACAAAATTTTGAGATTTTTGGAAAATGATGTCGTAGAATCCGGACAAAATAGCTCGAAAATCGAAAAAGGACGTCTTAAATTATCGGACAAGAGGCGAATTTTTTAAAATGTTGTCATCGGAATACGGACAAATGGTAGAGTGGTCTGGAGCTTGCGCCTCGCTATGAGGAAGTATTGGTTCAATCCTGATGTAACGTATATTTGTTTGTTTTCCAATGTTGAGAAAGTACCACATATGCATCGGAACACTCGGAAATTTTTACAATACTGCATTGCCTTATAGGCGTCGGCGAAGCGAAAAATCGACCTAACGTAGAAAAAATGGCCTTTTTCGGAGGCCGTTGCCAAAATCCGGACAAAAAATTGAAAATGAAAAAGGACGTTGCTAATCCGGACAATGCTGTGCGGACAAAAATTTTGAGATTTCGGGTTTTTTGCCAACGACATTTTGGCCATATGTCAGGGGTCCTCGAGCGAAGCGCATTACTCACTGTCGGGTACCGACAGAAGGCGCAGCAGGTGCATCGGGATCTTTAATTATGCGCTCATCCACTATGGTGTAGAGATGTCATATTAGAACAGAGGTAGTTGCATGAGAGTAAAGAGTGGACTCACCAAGGAGAACCAGTAGGGGCGATAGATCCTCCTTTTCAATGCTGACGAAAAAGAATCCCTAGCTATTTGATGAATATTTTTCATCCGATTCTGGGTATTCGACAGAAGAATCTGTGGTTCTAAACAACTTATGATATCAGCAATCGTACTGATTATCGGTCCCTGCTGTAAGTATTGATTGCTAGGGACGATTGTTGATATCATGAGAATGTCGCTCCAGTGGGAGGGTCCACGTGGGAGATCTATTTCATAGTCCTTGCGAATACCCTTGGGAGGGTCACTAGTGTTTTCCCCACAGAACAACTTGTAGAGATAACGTCCCAGGATTTCTTTCTGAGACGCCATGATAGTTGAAGCAGACAGCCCTCATCAACATTGCTAAGCGGCCATCATGTGACCCTCACCTCAATTTAGTGACTGTGACTTCACTGTGAGATTTGGAACTCAGACACACTTCACAGCTCACGAAGTGGGTGTGAAGTGCTAATGAGATAAATGTGAAATGAAGTGAGCTACAATATAATCTGGAAATCAGACCAATGCCTTGTAAAAATCAACAGCTGCGTAATTAGATACTAACTCGGATCTATCCGGGTAGTATCCATATCTGAACCGCAGATATTTGCCAAATACGGTTCAGATATTATGAGTTGACGTTGACATTCATTCAACATTCATTTTCCTCCGACCGGTGAGCATGCCAATATGTACGTTCTGTACGCATTTGTTATCATACCTCTACACCGTATACGAATCAGAATATAACCTCAGACTGGAACAGTGCGTCCGTATTGATTCGTAATGGTCTTGAGTTTAGAAACTTACAACCAAAATCTTCTGAAATAGCCCAATCCAAAGTGCCTCGAATTTGTCGACCCATACGTTGAACATGACTCTCTGACTATGTTAGTTTTTGTGATTAAACACTTTGTTTCTAATGTTCTACACTTGATATTTGGACTTGTACAAATGGACACTTAGTTAGAATTCGCTCTTTTCGGTGTTTTTGCACACTGTTCTGTTAATAACTTTTTGTAGAGTAAAGTTATTCAAATTCTGATCACTGATCCGGAATCCCCTCGTTGAGACGGTTCCGGTGATATATAATTTGTCACGTAGTTATAGGTTTGGTGTTTTGACGCCAATATTGTAGACACCTATAGTCACGCCTCGCCATTTTTAGACACTTAGCCATGTAAAAGACCAGTATTCCTACTATGTCTGAGGAAACAAAGACACTAGAACAAGATTTGGAGTCTACAGAAGCAATTTACTATTTTCACTCATACTTGTCATTGTTGCGCATTTGAGATTTGACTCTATTGTTACTCATCAGTATAGCTACTGATTTGTGCATTATTGTCTATTTCTAACAGGTTATGGGCCCCGGGCTTTAAACTTGGCAAAACATTGATTAAGTCTATTGCTGTCTGATACTAGACTAGTTGGATCCTTGAAACAACACTTGACATTTGAACTTGTTGCAAAATGTCTTCAGACAACAACACAGTTGCTAAAGTTAAACCATTGTCAAATTCAAACTATCCTGAATGGGCTGGGGAGATGAAGGCATGGTTAATGCGAAATGGACTATGGAGATTGGTATCTGGCAAAGAAGCAAAGCCAGTTGCTAGTGGGGATAAATTCATCAATGAAGAGGTAGTGGCAAAGTGGGAGATGAAGGCAGAGAGGGCAGCAGGTGAAATCTACCTGCTTGTGGAGAATGATCAAAGGGTGCACTTTAGAGGGCATGATGAAGATCCAATCAAGATGTGGGCATTGCTTGAAGCTGCTCATCTGAACAAGAAGCCAGGAGCACGATTCAATGCGTATGATGACCTGTTCTCTATCAGGAAGCAGGACGACGAATCCCTAGTAACTTTGGGAACCCGAATTGAAAAGACCATGCAAACTATTCAGAACTTGCGTCCAGCCGACTTTAAGATTGAGACACTTGATGAAGAGCTTCAGTGCATGGCACTCATACGTGCCTTGCCTGATGACTACAGACATCTTCGCGGTTTCTCTGTTGTTGATGGAAAAGCTGGACAAGTCGGTCATCATGCAGGGCGTTCGCAGCGAAGAGTTGAATCGTCAACGTCAAACAACAGAGTCGTTGAACCAAGTGAAAGCAGGTGGCAGTGGGGGCAAGAAACCATGGGAAAAGCGAAAACCTGGGCCAAAGGATCGGTGCAATTACTGCAAAGAATTGGGTCATTGGGTTTTCAACTGTCCAGAGCTGGCAGAAAAGAAAGCAAAGAATGAGAGTGCCAAAAGGCAGAAGAAGAGAAAGCAGCGGCAGTGACAGAATTTGCTGGAAAGGCAAGTGCTGTTGCTGAACATGAGGTCAATTCTACATCTTCTAACGTATTTCATTGGAACACAGACACAGGCGCCACTTCTAATATGACACCGCATAGAAACTGGATACGCAATTATACCCCATATAGAGTGCCTATTAGACTAGCGGACCATAGAGTTATATATTCAGAGGGCATTGGTAGTGTTCTGTTCAGACCGTTAGTTAGAGGAAAACGATATAGAGATGTAGAATTCACTAGAGTACTTCACGTTCCTGCACTTCGTAATAATCTTCTTGCTGTTTTATATTTGACAAAGTACAAAGGCATTGATGTACATATTTCTCATGACAAAATGGACTTTTCTTCACAAAAGAAACTCTTGTTTACTGCTACCATTGATACAGACAATATTGGATATTTAGATGGCTCTACAGTAGATGTTATGGAAAATGTACATTTGGCTTCGACGCTGCCTCTCGACTTGTCTTTATGGCATAAACGGTTAGGACACCACAACTATGATGGGATTAAGTTCATGATAAAGAAAGATCTAGTTGATGGTTTAGTACTGGACTCGAAAGCTTTACCAGATCCTATATGTGAACCATGTCTGGCAGGAAAGATGCATGCAAATCCATTCCCATCATCAGATAATCGTGCTACAGAGGTCTTGGAATTGATCCACACAGATGTGCATGATGTTGGTATCTTGTCACATTCTGGCTATCGTTATTGGGTTTCATTTATTGACGATGCCGAACGCTTTAAAGTGCTTATCCCTATGAAGCGCAAAAGCGACACATTCACTTGCTTTAAGACGTTCAAAGCTTATGCTGAGAACTTGACTGGCAAAAAAGATCAAAACGACTTCGGGAGGATAAAGGTGGTGAATACATGTCAAAAGAATTCCAAGAGTACCTGGATGCATGTGGAATTGTGAGAGAGCATACCTGCAGAAACAGACCACAGCAAAATGGGGTTGCTGAACGTGCCAATAGAACATTTGCTGAAAGGATTGTTGCATTGCTTGAAGAGTCTGGTCTGTCCAAGAAATTTTGGGCTGAGTGTTTGGCTGCACTTGTGCATGTCTTGAATCGTTGTCCTACATCTGCTGTTATTGGGAGAACTCCTTATGAAGGTTGGCATCGCAAGAAACCTGATGTCAGTCATTTACGTGTTTGGGGATGTGTTGCATATGTTCACATTCAAAAGGACAAAAGGAAGAAATTGGGTTCACACATGGAAAAGTGCATCTTTATTGGATATCCAGATGGTTACAAGGGTTGGAAGTTTTACAATCTGGAAACTAATAAAGTCATTATCTGTGAAAGAGCTGACTTTGATGAACGCTACACATATGGTGGAGAATTGATGACATCCAATCAGCATGATGCAATTGAACCCGAACCAATTCCTATCCCAGAGTCAGAAAATGAACAAGAAGTACTACCACCTGTCTTGCCTGAGGTAGACGAGATTGCACCTCCCACTGGACCTAACCCAGCACCTAAAGTTGACAAAGGGAAACAGAAAGCGATTGAGCCCACAATTGAAGAGGAGGAGAAGGAAGAGATTGAATTGCCAGGACATACCAAACGTAATGCCAGGATTATTGAAAGTGATCCAGAGGAAGAGCCACGGAAGCGTATAAAGCTTCAACCTCATAAACATGTCAAGCCTGTTGCCGCAGTTCGACGTTCCAAACGTCTTGCAACAGGTAATAACAAGTCAGTACCAGAACCTGAACCAGTGCCAGAACCAGAACCAGAACCAGAACCAGAGGTCAACCCAGAGGGTTTAACGTCAAGGTATCCGAGACGTAACCGTAGACCTCCCTGGTGAATGGTGGGCAGTCAGAACACCTAAATCTCTTGTTCCTGATTCTGACGATGAGGATGACTCTGAGGATGATGATGAAGAAATGGCTAATCCTGTTAGTGTGTCTGCTGATCCACAAACTTATTCAGAAGCCATGAACTCAGAACAGGCAGATCAGTGGCAAGCTGCAATGTTGGAAGAATATAACTGGCACTTGGAAAATGGAACTTGGGAAATTGTGGAACTACCTGAAGGGCAGAAGGCAATTGGGTCTAAATGGGTGTATAAGACAAAATATAACGCAGATGGGTCAATTGAGCAATTTAAAAGCACGTGTGGTCGGTAAAGGTTTTAACCAACGACCTGGCCAGGACTACTTTGAAACCTTTGCATCTACTATGCAGCATGCTACTGTGCGCGTTGTGATGGCTTTGGCTGCTATTGAAGATATGGAACTCCGTTCTGTGGATATATCGTATGCATTCACAAACAGTGACATTGACGTTGAGATCTATATGCAGCAGCCACTAGGATTTTTGCAAGGTGGAAAAAGCACAGTCTGTAGGCTTAACAAGTCCATTTATGGGTTAAAGCAGTCATCACGTCTATGGAGTGAAACACTTGGAAAGGTCTTGCTTGAACTTGGGTTTCAGAAGACTTATAGTGATGCATCACTCTATATATATGATAGAGATAATATCAAAATCATTGTGCCCATATTTGTGGATGACATCACTTTGGCTTCAAAGTCTCAGGTGGCTCTTGACAACTTTGTTATTGAACTTGGAAAGCATTTCAAACTAAGGGACCTGGGTGCAACCAATTTTTGTTGGGGGTTGAGATTACAAGAAAAGAGAAGAGCACAAGCTATATTTGTCACAGCGCCAATATATTGTGAACAAATTGGAGGAGTTTGGAATGGCTGATTGCAAACCCGTTGGTACCCCTATGCTACCAGGATTGAAGTTAATGTCAGAGCAGAGTCCTTCGAGTTCTGAAGAAAAGAGAGAGATGGATGACATCCCATATATTTCTGCCGTTGGATCTCTTATGTATTTGGCTACCATGACCCGGCCTGACATTGCTTATACAGTCAGTGTGTTGGCAAGATTCAATCACAACCCTGGCATGGAACACTGGAAAGCTGTTAAGCACTTGTTTAGGTACTTGCAGGGCACAAAGGAGATGAGGTTGGAATATGGACCAGACCCCTCACTTGGAGATGAACTGTTTGCCACATATAGTGATGCAGACCATGGAGGGATAAGGATAGTGGAAAGTCAACAGGTGGTTATTTGGTGAAGATTGGGTCAGGAGTGGTTTCATGGAGGAGCAAGCTGCAACCTGTTGTGACAAGGTCAACAACAGAGGCAGAGTTTATAGCTGCTGGAGCAGCTGGCATGGAAATCCGGTGGATTCAAAAGTTGTTGAAGGAATTGGGGTACACACCATCTGCACCAGCCAAGTTGTATATGGACAATCAGTCATCTATGTCTGTTGCAAAGAATCCTGAACATCATGGAAGGATGAAACACTTGGACTTATGTTTTTACTGGTTGCGAGATCAGGTGGCAATGAAGAGAATGCAACCATTATATTTGCGGACCGAGGATATGCCAGCCGACTTGTTAACAAAAGCTCTACCCAAGCCACAGGTTCAGAAGTTGCGAGAATTAATGGGATTAGTGATGGGGAAGGAAGAATGAGGAGATGTATCATCAGGGGGTTGTTTTGGATGTGATTCAACATCTTATGGATTATGGAAGTGTTTTATCAGGTGGTTGTGTTAGTTTTTGTGATTAAACACTTTGTTTCTAATGTTCTACACTTGATATTTGGACTTGTACAAATGGACACTTAGTTAGAATTCGCTCTTTTCGGTGTTTTTGCACACTGTTCTGTTAATAACTTTTTGTAGAGTAAAGTTATTCAAATTCTGATCACTGATCCGGAATCCCCTCGTTGAGACGGTTCCGGTGATATATAATTTGTCACGTAGTTATAGGTTTGGTGTTTTGACGCAATATTGTAGACACCTATAGTCACGCCTCGCCATTTTTAGACACTTAGCCATGTAAAAGACCAGTATTCCTACTATGTCTGAGGAAACAAAGACACTAGAACAAGATTTGGAGTCTACAGAAGCAATTTACTATTTTCACTCATACTTGTCATTGTTGCGCATTTGAGATTTGACTCTATTGTTACTCATCAGTATAGCTACTGATTTGTGCATTATTGTCTATTTCTAACAGACTATACTGCTGGACCTATTTCTGCTGAAACGTGGTGTATATCGCCATCTGCTCTACAACAGAGGCTCGAAACCTCGAAAGTTGGCCGAACGAAAGACGACCGTGGCAGAATCTAAAGGAACACTTCAAAACGAAATAACAGACCTCAATGAATCAAATGATGAATTGGTACGACATTTACAGACGACTGATGTATGTTGTTCTCAAATGATTCGTTCAGAGTCGATGGTTGTTTGTTTTGCAGCTTGGATGTCCTCTCATATTGGTTGATTCATGTAAGTGGTACCATTGTTCTCAGAAACGACAAATGTTAAACTGCTTTGTAGTTATAAGATGGGGGTACCTCAGTACGTTCTCGGTGAAAAGTGATGATCCGGCAAACACTTAATCTGTTACGGCGTACAGATGCGAGCGGGCTGGTCCAAGAGGGAGATCTTTTGCCTGCGAATGCCCTTGGGAGGGTCGCCAGCATTTTCTCCAAGGAACCACTTGTAGAGATAACGTCCTAAGATTTCTTTCTTAGACGCCATGATAGTTGAGGCCAACGTGGGTCATCATGTGGCCCCTCACCATAATTTTCCAAGTGAAGGACCTCTGACCCTACATTCTTGCTGCATTCTGGTATCGATTCCACTGGCTGCTGGCAACAAACCGAGTGAACCCCCGCCAGGTTGACATGATATGTATCTGGAGTCATAGTAAGAGCCTTCACTCGCCTTGTCATTCTAAAATGCTGGATATACGGGATATTTTAGTCTTCGCGAGAGGACATATATGACCACTACCTGCATATGTACGTCAATTAACCAATTTTCTTTTGTCCTTTGTTGATGTTAACTTCAAAGACCGTCTCTTACTTAGCTGTAGCCGCCTTTGTACTCAACAGCTAGACATCTTCTTTCTTCTATTCGCGATGCCTGGCCGCCCCACAAGGTACTTACCCTAAAGCTCCCATAGATGACACCGTCTGTGGGCCAGGCTTACAACCTTAGCACCTACGACGACCTTCCCCTTGTGCATTCTAATTGATCCTAGGGTTAGTCACCCGTCATTTCAACGTTTAGTTGAACATAGAATGGATGCAAGTTTGAGCTCAGTGTAAACAGCACCAGTGTTTTTGTGGCCGGTTTGCGGTCTTCATATCCATGGAAAGGTCCTGAGCTTCGTGCACTTCATCATCTATGAGGATCACACCAACGGTAATCATCCACTTTAAATCTTGCATTGCTTATTTCATTGATACCATAATTTCCAAACAAATGAAATGAGGAATCTAAGCACCATCAAGTCCCGATCTATGCGTGGAGATCCTCGAATACTCCTCCCCCGACGAGTCTGCCATTTGCATATTGCCTTCGTTACCCTTCCTGCTTTAATCATCAAAGGCCAATGAGATAGCATGGATTCACCAAGGTCGTCACTTTCAATTTGAATGTCAAGTAATTCCCTATTCATGCTCGAAGGCATTCAGACACGCCCTGCTTTCTGAACCCCCGGCCGACCCGTTATGCGCGCCATAGGTATCTCCACTCCGCTTCATCCCCATCCTTCATGTGCACCATCAAGACGTTTCTGATCTCCGTGCCGGTCTCTAAACGTTTAAGCGTCTTGGCCTTTCAAGTTGCTTTCAAGTTTCAGATCAGTGACAGGTTTGAATATTTGAATGAATCCTAAGTCCTTGACCATGGCCTTCTATGGGTATATCAGAAGTGCCGATAACTATGACAAAAGTTACTCACCTGTGGATGATTATTTTCCAACTTGGGGAAATTCTTGCACGTATAGCGGAAAGTTGGTTCTTATCCGAGTCACTCAACTGATCGTTGAGAAGCGATACTATTGGTTGGAGAAGTCTATAACGTGGCATGGAATTGCAACATTCAACTGTCCGGTGGCAGAAACCTCGATGTTTCTGGATAAATTGAACAACTTCTGAAAAATCATCCCCCGTCAAGTACGAGAGTTCTTGCAGATTAGCGCCGTACTCAAAACTCGCCACAAGAGCCAGCAATGTCCTGGAAATACCTAAAAACCCTGTAGAAACAAGATGCCGAATGATTTTTTGGGTAGATTTTTTGATGGAGTAAGGAAGATATGGAGGATATAGAAGGTACGTTGTCCAGGTCATTCTGCGGGTATCTGCCATTAAACCGTTTGGATTTAACACCACCGGTGTAATATTCAACGTTGGCTTCCAAGCATTCTAAATGAGAAAGGAGGGCGGCAGAACTTGTCGCAGATTGGCAGTCACTGATGTTGCTAGCCTCAAATTCACCAATCTGGTCGATGTATTGGAATAGGGATAGTAGTCGTCTCCGACCATTATTCTGATCGGGGTTCACGCAGAATATAGCAATGGCAAAGCCGGCCTTCTGAATAGACGTAAGATTAATTCTAGAAAATGTTGATATTAGAAAATACAGCGTTAACGATCGTTCAATGAAATGGTAACAAATATGATACTGACCCATCCTGAAATCTAGGTTTTCCGTCGAGACTATCGATAATCGCCTCGGTGAAAAATGCGCTGACACGCTCCGCAGCGGCATCAAGGTCGATGTAAAATTGGCCTGAGCGATTCTGGTCTAATAGGAACTCCCGAAAGGATAGATGGTAGCCAGAAATAAGAGCTACTTGTGTTGCACCATTGAACACTTCTTCCATCTCGTCTGTAGTCAACTGAACGGGTTTATCTATTTCAACAACTGAGTTTAGAGACTGAAGTACCATATGGATTTCGCTCAAATCCACGCCGAGGTAGAACTCTATACCCCCGGGGTCTAATTTCAGCGCCAGACCTCTCAGGACAGCCTTCAACAGTTCGGGCCTAGGAAAGACAGACAAGATGCGTGTGTACAGTTTATCGAGCTCTGTGAATGCGGTGGCGCTATCTGGGCCAGGAGAAGTGACAGTAGAGAGTTGTTTCACGGGATTACAATAGTCTGAAGAATAGCCCACAAACTTTATAATGGTGGAAGCGTAGGCAAAATTCCCTCCTGCACGCCTCACGAGATCCCGGATGATGTCGTATGATGGCCACGGTCTTGCGACACTCATCATAAACCTCGATCTTTTAACATAGATCCTGTCAAATTCGTCAAGGAGATACTTCTCTATATCATCATCTGCGCCAGATTCCGGGTTGTTGAGGGAGAGCTTCTTCGTCTTCGAGGAGAGCGGGCGTTGGACAAACGAGTCCCGAATCCAATATTCAGGGCGGCTGGCAATAAGAAACCTCAGAGGTGCATCCGGGGAATTGACTGCGTCTGCAATCAATGACAAGATACGGCACTGGGTTTCAGAATCGTGGCATTCATCCAACCCGTCGATTATTACAGTTGGCGTATGCTGCAGAGATTCGACTGTGCATTTTCTGAACGGACTAAGGAGCAGGAATTCAAGTTGAACGTCCATTGATTTCGTAGGGAGGCTCGGATCCAGAGTCATCGCCTCATCGATAAGCTCGCGCATTCCTGGCAGATAGATGGCTGTCTGGTATGCGAGAGTGGCAAACAACGAACTGCCATCTTTCCTCCCATCGATGTCTTTTGCAAAGAAGAAACTTCCTGCATACCTCGTCCTCTGCTCCTTGGCAAGCAATTCTGCTATCGTCTGCATGATGGCTGATTTCCCAATGCCCGCTGAGCCGTGGACCCATAGAACGTTTTCGTCTGGAGCAGAATCATCGATCCAGGCGAGAATCTGTTCTATGACCTTTTGCGCGTTCCTGGGTGAACTCTCCCTCGAGAGTACCGCGCTTCGGAGTCAAACATCGCGTCATGTGAAATCTGCTGGTTCAAAGCAGCCAAGCCTGAGACGATCATTACAAGTTGTTATGCATCGACAGAAGAAACGACTGAGTATGACCCCACTAACCCATCGATGCGGCATGTTTCGCATAATAATCCCCGTGAACATTCAGAAAATTAGGGTTTCTGAGAGAGGTGATGGGCTCCTTCAAAGTAACTCGTTCTGCTTCCTCCATTACCTGAGGCGACTTGATGGGGTGATGAGGGAGACTGATCGCCGAGGATCATCGAGGACATGTGGTATGCTTGTTGGATAATGATACTTGCGTAGAGCTTAAAAGGACTCAGAGAATAGTTCCACAGTGAGGCTTACTCGTCGCTACTCACCCGAACATTGGTTGTATTGATATGTTTACACCTTGTAAGTACAGATACACATGTACTCTGAGTCTTATTATTAGGTGATGACAACGCTTGCGACGCCACAAGAATATCACTGACATCGGCTTGCCTCCTATTTTCGAGGCAGTTCGAGGTGCTCTGGTCCAAAGCTATCAGGAAGCAGCTCGCCAAGGGTTGTCTCTCTCACACCTCCTTCCGTGTAACCGGGCTTTCGTTCTTCGCCAGGTGCCAATTGCTGTGGATAATCACCCGGCACGAGCAAGATTGGCATATCGAGAGAACAGAATTCTCGAATCACCTGCCGGCAAAAACCGCAGGGTGATACGGCAGAGTTGACATTTCTGATGGACAAAAATAGACGGTATGTCAACATACAGCGCACTATGGGATGAAAGGGGTACTGGGGTCTTTGACATACGTTACGACGGCCAGGCCGATAAAGGATCGTATTCCCTCACTCTATTAGAAGGAGTGTCTTTGTCGCATAAATTAACCATTGTAACATAGAAGCTTACCACGGCTTTGACAATTGCCGTGCGCTCAGCGCAGATTGTGCCTCCTGCACGCCAGTTATAATGCATTCAGCAACAAGAACAGACTCCGAGTCCAAATGCAAATCAAATACGCACCGTATGATGCGTTCTCGATATTAGCGCCCTTAATAATTGTTCCATCCGAGGTTATGAAAGCTGCACCAACGGGGAACTTCGAGTAGGGACTATATGATCCTTTCTTTCCTGGATGTGGATTCATTGCACTGTCAGCTATCTCCGACTCCTTAAAGCACCAGTGGTTTCACCTTCGAATGCTCCTTGGATCAACTTCTCGCGATCCTCGACAGAAAGAGTCCAAGCACGGGCAGACATTTCAACTAGACTTTGCAGATGTATGACTGGATGTTCAAAGGGAGAATGAAGTCAAAAGATAGAATCCAATCCTGTTATCGTGGTGGTCGGTCGTAATAGTTGCGCGGACCGGCCACCGTAGCGGAATAATCACAGAAACTATAGACACGTGATTACCCCGCGGGCTGAACAAAATACAATATCAGTACATTGACGCGCCGAAAACTACGTAGAACAGTACAGCAGCAGCGGAAGCATCAAACAGACAATCCCCTCGCCTTTTACTAGGGGATTCCGTGCTGCTTCCGCATCCAATGCTGCATTACAATCTTTGGAACCATCCCTTCCTTCGGAAGCCAGATGCTTAGGCATCTCTATCTTTTAACATTTTATTATCTATCTCTTTTTACCATTTGAGAGATCTCGCGAAGGATTTGAATGCAATTTTTTTTTTTTTTTTTTTTTGCAAATTTAGCATTCCGTTCGCTACGATATCCGCAAGAACGGGTGAATTTTGACTGAATGTTTGTATTCCGAATACAATATATTATAAGTTCCTCCGCTAGTCAGTCATGAATCTACGGCTAGTACCAATACACAGCACTAAGAGGATATACATTATTCAATAAACTAAAATCGTCCCAAGGTATATAAAAACGATGAGGTCAACGGACGCTGAGGAACTCAGCGCCGGGTATATTGCCACTAAGAGCGACAAGGAGAACGACGAATGGCAGCAAAGCCTTCATCGCCACCTGATTCCGTTTTGTTGTGTCTAAAGGCGACCACCAGCGAATTTCTGACCAGAGAAGAGGGCCAAATACGACACATGCTGTCCAAAACTGCAAGGGATATTTATGAGCAAGAAAGGTTTGGAAGGAGACTGAATATAACTTACGACGAGCACGCTCTTCACGCAGAGGGCAGGGTATTGGGCGATTGAAGGTCTTTTGAGATTGGGCTTTAGGCCCTTTGAGTGACCATTCCCGTTAGCGTGCCCATTTCCGTTCGCGTATCCTTTTCCGTTCGTGACGCTTTCGGGGGTTGGTGAAACGGTGGCAGGGTGGGTGAACATCACCCAGATAGAGTAGAAAGCGACATAGAAGAAGTGGTATGCAAGAAGTGCCGGTGAAGGTGCAATGCTTAAAAATACTCAGTAAAGTTATTTAAAGTGAAGACGGAAAGGCGGCTTACCCAGACAGCAGCGAAACGGGCCCATTCACGGACTCGCCTCCACGTTCAAAGTATTTGAAACAACCCGTTCGCAGGACCTGGAGTTCATCGCCTGCGGTATTTTAGTAAATCACCACTTCCACGACATGACAGATGCAAACTGACTATCAGCGCCAAAGAGATCATAAAGCGCCACGCTCAGAATATTGACCGTCGACGCCAGTGGCTTCCGGCTCCAATGCCAATCGTGCAGCGCATCCTTGATTGATTTCCAGTTTTTCAAGTCTGGCAATGATACGAGCAGGTCGCGGAGCATGACCACGTCGTTTAGTGCGACAGTCATCCCACCGCCTGTCAGTGGATGCCGCATGTTCCACGAATCGCCGATGAGAATGGCGCCCTCTTTTGAGTGCCGTGTCCCCTGCTCGATTGGGGGGAGGGAAGGAATTGGGCATTCGTCGGAGACGGTCCTTGTTGAGGGCGGTTTGGATGGGAAGATGGAGGTTTGAAGGGAGTTGAGGCACAATGTTATTTAGAATATGACCCTTTAATCTGTTGTTAATATCAAGTGCGCTGCGAAAGAGTATTGCGACGTACCTTGAGGTCATCGGGTAACGGGTTTTTAACGTCGATGAGAATCCGCGTGTCGTGTTCTGAGATTTGGTATAATAACACAGGCCCAAAGCCCTTCACCAGGGCGACCGTTCCGTGGCTGGTATCGGCAGCTTCGCATCCTCCAGAACGGCTCCAACGAAATGACTTTTCGTGACCGGTTTGCACGATGTCTCGCCCATAATCTGGTTCCTGAAGTTTGAGAAGCACCCATCGGCGACGATGACGAGGTCTGCGAACAGCGACTGTTTCGTGTCCTCCGCTCCGTTCTCGCCTTTTTTAGTTACTGAAGCTCCAAGGATCTGTTTGCTGTAGTCCCCCTGGATGAGTTCGGCGACGCTGCCTTCAATTACGTCCACGCCTTTGGCCTTCGTAGCCGCCTCCCGAAGCTTCATGATGAATCGTCCATGGTGGAAACTGCGACCTTCGTGCGAGCCTGGGTATGGGATGTGCACCGTCTCCCCTCCGTTCGCCACACAATATCCCTTGACCGGAATGGCGTCGATCCCTTCCAGACATGATTCCAGCTCCAAACGCTTCAGAGCTATCACTCCTCCTGGCTGTAGCAGCTCTCCGACTATCCGGTCAGGCTCAGCCAGCGAACGTTCCACCAAAGCTATTCGTAGGGGTTTCGCCCGTGGAACCGTCGAAAGACCGTGAGCAAGAGCGCATCCTGCAATCCCAGCACCGACAATAATGATGTCGTAGTTTTGTGAGGTAGACATTCCTATAATTTTCAAGGAAAACTGAGGGGTGGGGGAAGGTGTGGTAAATGAAATATGGTAAATTAGATTTCTCCAAGTCGGCCCATTTGCGTTTACGGCAAACTCCGGCACTTTATTCTTGGACGCGTTTGACGCGTCGACGCCGCGTCGAACGCGCCTAGCCAATTCAGGTGCGGTCTCGGTTTGGCTGGAATTTGGGCGTTTAAATATTGGATGAATCATATGAATGTCAGACCACCTGTATTAATATTGAACATTGCAGTCTGTAATGAACTAGCCATCACATCAGATCGAGACTTAGTCAGAGTTTTGGATGCTCATTGAAGCTTAGTTTGGGAGGTGCTACGTTGCATAATAATTGACGACATGCTTAGTAGAAAGTGACATTTGTGTTCAGAGAGAGAACGAATGTAATGTGAATGCGGGCACAGATACTCAGAACTACTACTAGTAGTTACCCAGTCACCGAATTGCTGAAGGGTAAGAAGAATCGAATGTTTCATTGCAAATCACGCGGCAGACACTGATCGATTGTGCCTGCTTATAAGCGGGGTAGTGTGGAACCCTTAGGTGAACTATCATGGCGTCTCAGACAGAAATCCTAGGACGTTATCTCTACAAGTGGTTCCTTGGGGAAAACGCTGGCGACCCTCCCAAGGGCATTCGCAAGGACTGGGACTCAGAAGATATCACACGTGGACCCTCCTACTGGAGCAACATGCTCACTAGCAATCAATACTTACAGATGATGGCTGTCCGCGTCACGATTGGTGATATCATAAGTTCTTTAGAACCACAGATCCTTCTATCGAATGCCCAGAATCGGATCAAAAAGATTCATAAAATAGCTACGGATTCTTTTTTCGTCAGCATTGAAAAGGAGGATCTATCGCCCCTACTCATTCTCCTCGGTGAGTCCACTCTTTGCTCTCCTAAAACTGGCCTCTGTTCTGATATACCATCTCTGCACCATAGTCCAACAGCGCATTATCAACAATCCCGATGCACCTTCCTCATCTTCTGTCAGTAACCACGCTATCGTGCATCCTAATAGTGAGTAATGCGCTTCGCTCACTCTCCGCCGTCATTAATAAAGCACATAGTTAACTGGGTGGAAAATGCTTGGAAAACCGAATACTGCGGGAATCATCACCAAAATCTCCTGAAAAACATAAGTCACTGCATAGGCCCCGGTTTCTACGAAAATACGGCAGCCATTATTCAGTCGTCCGGTTTCGGAAAATCGCGCACGGTGGATGAATTGGCAACTCTCGTGGCGACCATCCCTATGAACACACGAGATGCCGCCGAAAGCAGCCAAGGTCAGTCTGTACGACCTCGATCTGTGTACTATTTCCTTAACCGGCTGTATTCAGGTGCCTACCCGCCTCCCGATGTAAACCTTACGAAACTTTTCAGGTCTATCAAGTCAGAAGCTCAAGACACTAATGGTGCAATCCACGCCTTTCATCGGTTTTTTACAATCCTGTTCCGCCAATTTGCTAAGAAGGTCGATACATTGCTCCAAAGCGGCGGGTCTTTGCCTGTTATGTTGAGGGACGACTTGGCAAGACCTGGGTCTAGGTTGCTCTTCTACGACACTGTGTGTAATGAATTCGACACACAAGCCTATGTTACCGAAAACCTCAATGATGCGCAAGATCTTGCGAGAGTGGCACTTCGCGATCTGGTTAAAAAAATTCCACGAGCCAAGGACAGCAATGTTTCGTTGATCCTGTACATCGACGAAGCTCATACGCTAGCCAACTTCAAGATCGGAATTACAGACTCAACACTTTATGACGCAATGGTCAAAGCAGCCGCTGACTATAAACAGTACCGATTCTTCATTCTTTTCCTATCGACATCTTCACAGCTCCGTCGCACGGCGAGGCCGATTATCTCTACCAGGTCTCCGCACATGATTCTAGACAGACCCGTAGCCCCGTTCACAGAAATGCCTTTCGATTGTCATCCTCAGCTACAAGACCACGGTATCAAACCAGGCTTGGTACTCGGAGACATTCAAGAGTACAGTTTTATAACTTATTTTGGCCGTCCATTGTACGTATTTTACTATTTACATGGTAGAGTCGCTGACTCGTATGAGTATGTAGATGGTGGACGTTTGCGCAGAATGGAGGCGACGAATCTAAAGTCAGACAATTAGCTACAGCAAAGCTTACGGGCCTGTCCCCGGCACCATCGAGTTATGGGCCTTTTAGTTTCATGGCAATACTTGCCGTCCTCGACACCTTGCTCAATCTCGAGTATCGTCCAATGAACGCCCAGACGCAGACGCTCGTTGACGATATGGTCGCGGGCCATATGCGAACAGCGTTTTCTATGCCCACCGATCGTACTTCGATGTACAGTGGGTATCCATCAGAACCAGTACTTGCGGAAGCAGCATTGGACACCATCCACAGCATTACGAATTCGGACTGCCCAGAGCCTATGGCGGAATTGTTCACCTCTCTTGATAAAAACACCATGGAGGCCGTCGACGTGGGGCAGAGAGGGGAGAATGTGGCCAAAATGATTCTTTGCGGGCGTACATGGCGGCAGTCAAGGAGGAATCGCCCAACCCAAATCAATACTACCATCCATGGAGAAATGGGTGCAGTTTGATTACCTTCCTCCGACATTTGACCGCTGAAGCGTTTTACGACACCGTTATGAAATCGAGGCCCGATACCGAGGTTGGAGGGCAATGTTTAGAGGAAGCATTTAAGAACGCATGGGTGCGATTCACGCATTTTTCGAAAGGGACAGACGATTCTGCTATGACGACTTCGATGGCTTGTATTGCGTTCATCAGAGGCATGGCGATGATCGGTTGGCCTGCTCAGGATTCGGTGGACTTACACATCCCGGTACTCTTGGACAAGACAAAACCGATTACGGAGGGCAATATGTCGGGTATTCTTGTCCAAGTCAAGTTGCGCAAATCATGGTCTGAGCGCTTTGCTGTGGCCGTCAATGCAGATAACCTTGGCTACTTTCCTCGTCCCGACGGCCCTCGTGAATCATGTACTGATGAAGCATACAGGAGCCGGCCTTACATTTCCCTTGTCATGGAACTTGGCAAGACGGTCCAGGAGGAACACCAACGATCTCTTGTGGTTAATGACATTGATAAGGAAAAGAATATACAAGCTGAGACCCCGCTGTCGAAGAAGCACCATCCACGATATAGCCTATTCTTTTATGGTCGGTCGCACAGAGTATACCGCTGCATCCCACACGACGGCATCACCTTATCCCTTTACAATAGACTCCTCGACATCTATTCCAATGCCAGTTCCATGTTTTATACCTATCCCGAACGCCGGGATGCAAAATACGTCCACCAGATGAAGCCATTTTGGACTATTGGGGCGGACTGTTCGCATTGGGTGGAGGATAAGATGTTGAATGGTCCATGGCCAACTTGCTTGGACGCAAGGGAGATTGAAGAGGTATTGATTGGAGGAAATACTTTGATGGACGTTGACCAGCCTGAAGGATCCTGCGATGATGTGACGAATGTGATCAATGGCTAGTTTGGAGTTTGTGTGTTTCGTTCTATATCCCGTGTCAAGTAATATTGTTCCCAGAAGTTATGAACATCAATTCAATAATTGTATATTGACCTCCTGAATGGCTTAGCAAGGAGGATGTGCCGCCCATCGTTGAGAGTCACGACGAGAAAGGACCTCAACTTAGCTTATTCAATGCCTGAATCACAATCAATATTGATAAATATTACTTATATTCTGCAATGTAGACAAGTGGTATACAATTAGTTTCAAGGTTGGGGGCAGGAGGCAGCAGTGAAAAGGGGAGGCAAGAGCGAGAGGCGGTACAACGGCGGGCGGGAGTGAGAGTGAGCGCAGGTGCAGAAGTAAGCGCGGGATGGCGCGGGAGGGTCACCAAATTCTCTCGCGATGATACACTAACCCTACTAGACTCCATCGGAATATCCCTACCTCCCACCACAAATATATCACAGAACGACCTCAACAAGCGGCTCAAAGACGCACTAGAAGCCGCCTAACGCTTGCAAACAGTATTCGAAGCCTTCCCTCTAAATCCACCTGACCACCCGTTATGGCCGGGAGACAAAGATCTAGAACAAGCTACTCGCAAGTTCAATTTCAAAGAAGTTGTTCGAATGAGCATCTCGAATAGATACAACCGAGTGTCGTTGGAGAAGAAGGATACATTCAGGGAGATGCGGAACGTCGTGACGAGCTTTGCGCAGGAATCGGAGACACGCCGTGAATTCTGTATGAGTGATAGTCTGGGACAACTCGTAGACTGGGGGATCTACGTTATGGTATGGCAACGTGGCGTCTCACCGTTTTCTTTCATGGAGAATTGCGTTTACCGCTTAAATAGGTGACACAAGTCCACTGCATCAAAGACACCCCAGTTTACATCCTGGTCTACAAAGAAGTCATCCCGGACAAAGGCCAGACACTATACGACGCCCTAGAAGCCATACTTGGCACAAGCGACAGGCTCCTCATCAATATCCAGACAACCGAGTTTGAACGCCAGTCAATGCTGAAGCTAATATTCCGCTTGAATGCAAAATGCCTCTCGCCGAATTTCCACCCTATCAACGAAAAGGTGACGAAATTAGGTTTGAATTTATCTTTTGTTCTGCCCCTTGGCCCGCTTGCTATGCGAGACTTGGGGAGGCTAACTAACGTCGCTGGTTGTGAAGTCTGCGGGAAGACTAATGTGAGCCGCTGCCTGCAATGCTTGACCATCGCCTATTGCAGTACAGGTTAGTACCATATTGCTCATATGCAATTCCAATCCACCGTTCTTCACACCAGATTGCCTAAGACAAGACTGGCCGAACCACAAATTCGAAATCCTCAACGCCGCCTTTCTCAGCCACCGCGACCATGTCTTCGAAGTGGAAATGCCGTCCCGCCCGACATCCACGATGAAAAGATCTTCCTCGTCAAGTTCCAACTCTCGCTGTTCCAATGCAAGGATGAAGCTCACATGCTCATATACGATCGACAGGGAAGCTTCAAAGCCGTGTGGCGGAGGCGCAAAGAACGGGATTTGCTTGATAAAGCCGAGGAGAGTATGGGCGGTAATTTGAGGATGTATCGTTGGGCTCGACGCGTTGGTGATTATCAGCTGAGCGTTTGCCTCGATAGCCTCCGGCCAAAGATCCAGTGTGGTAGCGGGCCAATGCAAAGCGCTATCTGAGTGAGCATTCCTGGAAATATTAACCAATGCACTGATAAATCGTAATAGCAATGAAAAATATATTGGAAATAGATCATGGGTCATATACCAATCTTCTCAAAAAGCCGCTTGATAGGAACCCAGAGGTATCCCCAGAATCGCTTATCTCCCGTGTCCAGCACCTCACGATCTCCCACAGACTTCGCCGCCGTCACTGTATCTTGCGGGAACAGAATCTTACGCCGATGCTCCGTGAACGTCAACTTTCCAAGCGGCAGCGGATGCACAGTCGATACAACTGTAGACACGATATAATCCTTCGACGACGACTTGGAAGAGTACCCGTCTTCATCTTCAAGTTCACCGCCTGTTGAGACAGGTTTAGAATTTGCTCGTAGATGCCGGGCCTCGCTCGTCTCCATCTCTGTATTCTCTCTTAATCGACCCCAGATCGCACTGTACATCCCCGTCCAGTATATCCCATACCCGATCTCCATGCGCTGGATGTTCGGATGTCGACCGGCGAATGCTTCCATGAAACACGCGGCTTCGTGCTCTTGTGCTAAAATGCTCAGCTTGCTGCTATTAAGACGCGTCGAGAACGTGAGTTGCTTGATCCCTGGCGGTAGTGATATTTCATTCATCATAGAGTACAAAGACTGAATGAATGGAAAAGTAGCGCAAGGTCGCGTTAGTATAAGGGAGAGTAATCAAAAACGAAGGCTTACTGTAACAGGGGTGCTCGCGGTGAGGCTGTGTGGTATCGGCAGGTCACTGGATGGGCTGTCTTGAGACATGATATCGACTTGCTCCAAACGGCCGAACAATGAGAAAGTCTCCAGAAGGTCGTGGGTGATTCTAACCACCGTTAACTTCAAAGACTTCAGGCTAATGGCCGTCTGAGTATCCGCGAGGTCGTCTAATATTTCAGACAGCGAATCCGGATCGCAAACGCACGGTCGTTCATCAAACCCCCATAGTGTGATGGATTGTAGGGGTTGGAGCGCAAATTTCAAGACATGACTGTATGGTCCTTCATAATTAACGAGTGACGGGAGAACTGACGAATTCAAAGCCCCAATTCTGATGTCACGAGACCTTTCGTCTGAGGACGGAGGAAACATGCATAACGAAACAAGGCTCGGACAATGTTCAAGAGCATCGATGAAGCCTGGGTCCACGACAGCGGAAAATGGGATCTTCAGTGACCGTAAATGATAAGTCGTCTTCGAAAGGATGGAAAACAGGTGGCAGGCCGTGTCATTCCTGGGAACGGAGATATAACGGATGACATCTGGTTGTATGACGTACTGAAGGGCAACTGTGTTGACGCCATGTGCTCGTTCTTCGTGTATGGAAACATGGTTCGTGACTCTTCCTTCCCAAGGCCATTGGTCAAGATCGAGGTGCTGAATGTTAAGGAGCGGCAAGGTGACGGTAAGAGGAATGGACGACGAGTTCAGCCATAGGTGGTTGATTTTCAACGATTGTATGACCTCCCACCACTGAGGAGAGATATCTATACAGTGCCAGGAAAGCGTGGATAAATTGGTGAAACGAGGCAGTGCTTCGACGACGGCATTAATGATGAGCTTGGGATCCAAATCGTCTTGTTGACTGCGTGCCGGAAATCCACTTCGGCTGTACGGCGATATCCAACAATGCTGAACACCGTGCGCAATATGCGGAAGCTTATAGCATTTGAGTCTCTCGAGAAATCGTTCGAGGTATGCCCGTGGTCGTGGGGTTGGATGTTCAGCGTTGTATGAAAGTAGGAAGGGTGAAACGTCGAGTATCGAGAAAAGTAGCGGTTGGGCCATGTACCGGAAAGGTGAGCATGTTAACGAGACTGACCGCAAGTCGTGGGACTTGAGATAAGGGAAGACGAGTAGCCAGATTTCTGGGGGTAATGACTGGGTATCTGGGACTGTCTGATTATGCGTCGGCCCTGGAGGTGAAAGATTGTCGCTTGAAGGTGGGTTCGTCGGTAAAGTAGATGCCATCCCAGAATGCTATAGGCGAGACCACTTTAGAAAGTGTGCTGTTGAGCTTCAACCGCCTTGAGGACCAGAGTAAACGTTTCCTTGTCCAATCGTAGATACGCCTGCTGACGATTGGGGGAATACGTGGGCATGTAGGTGGCGAAGTGTAGTGGCTCCATTAATATCCCCTTGGCTGACAAGTCTCAGCTGCATTCCAACTCGCCCGCGTGGGTGCTGTTCCTTGCTCAGGGCCGGTAGGGTTCCGCTTTTAGTATATCCGGTCATGTGATTCAGCACAGCGGTCGAACTTCACTGAAGTTCTTGACGTTCGAATTGACACTAAAGAGTGGTAGTAGCCGTCTTTCGGATCATCTAAGTCGAAGATCGCTGAGAAGTAAGTCAGTACTTGCAAAAGAGAGGTTGAGTATAAACGACTGAGACCTTGAAGTTAGGGAACCGTCCCAACCCAGGGCAGGCAATTGAACAACATGAGGTGCAACAGTGTGAAGATGGAAGTATGATTAAGGTTCACCGATGCCTTCCAATAGGATATTATATATAATCTTCTTCCCCGCTATGGAGCACGCTTCGCATATTCAACAGTGGTGCAAAACTAAAACTTGAGGAACAGTTGTTCAGAACAGGTTGGCATTGTATCGGACCTTTAATTAGAGCAACAGGGAGGCCTATAAGTGTGCATTGACAGATACATGGGTTTATACACCAGATCTTAAGCGAAGAATACGACTTACAAGTTAAAGCAAAGTCAAATAACTCGGGCGGGCCATCGTCGACGTTCCCGATGGGGCAAACCGCGGACAGCTAACACTTTTCTCCAATTCTGACGCTCTTACAAGCTATCAAATTTTTATTCAGGTTCTGTATTTTCGAGGGGTGCAGATGAAACCTTTAAAAACATGAATGGCACGAACCTTGGCGTTGCGATGGTGGTGGTTTGCGCTCAAAGTGTAAATAATTTCCAAATATGGAACATCAAAGCAATCCATCGGTTTTCACGTGCCTTCCGAGAGTCCCCGACTGAGACTACTTTGGCAAATCCGATAACGCATAGAAAAAGTATCCCCAACCTCACAACACATTATGCAATGATATTCTAACTACTTTGGAGTGGAACAAATAAAAAAACACAAAACCAAGAAGAGAAGAAAGTGAAAAGGTAACGAAAGTCGAAGCCACCCTTTTCACATACTCGCGGTAAGCTGCGTATATTCGCACATACACAACTTGAGAACAGTCCCTCATCCACGAGTAAACCCCCATTCTGCGCTGGCAGTAGCGGTACTAATAGTAACTCGGCGCTGATTGGCGGCCACGAAGTTCGTTGGGGGCGGGGGGCATTTTATACGGTTGAGCAAAACAAAAACCAAGGACGATTGCGAGGCGATGCGAGGGCGAAGGTGAGGACTATTAAAGGAGAGACACAAATGAATTGTTCCACATGCCAAAAATACAATTCCTTGTTTCCAAAAATCAAAGGGGGAAGGGGCCAGAGGTGGTATATGTATGTATAGAAACGAGAACGAGTTCGCATGCCTGAGCTTCAAAGTCGTGCGGGGCGTATATCGAAGGTTAGGTTAGGCTGGGCTGGGTTTGATGATTTGATGTGTAGTATGGTTGTACTGTGCTGGGCGTTTCATAGCACGGACGGATTGGGCATGGATGTGTGTGTACACGGTGGAAATGTCGTGGTGTGATTTGATGTGATGGTATATAGGTATTAAGAACAACATCTGGAAGGAGTCTCAGCATATCGTGAGTCGGCCTGGTGCAACTAGTCGAGCCTACAATTGAAGGATTGGAGGGGGGGGGGGGATAGGTGGGTAGTCGGATGGCAGGTAAACAGTCGGTAATGGCGCCGGACGAGTGGCGGGATAGGGAAGAATGGGTGGGTAATGGATAAGTTTGGGGGTGTTCTGGAGATAATCCAGGAGGAGCCGATACGTGTAAGACAATTGTACAAGAATAAGATGAATGGTTGGATGGATGGAAAGAGAGAGAGTCCGATTGATACGATGAAAATGCAATGTCCATGTGAGGTGTAATGCATGCGAAACGATAGGCTGAGCGAGGAGGATATAAGTAAGTCAAATAGGATGGCGTTTTTTTATGGCAGTTCGGTAGCAACGCAAGATGTCGTCAACAATCAGAAACTGAGAAAGCGCGAGTCTCAGAGAGAGATTCTCAATGCGTAGGTTCCACCGCCGGAGGCGACGCTCCTTCCGTATTCGCCCCAGTTCTCCTCACCGCAGTATACGCTGGCGGCAGCTCAATCGTTTCCGGCTCATCTTCGCCATCCTTATTCTCAGGCGGCGGCAAACTCGGGCCCGCGTCATCATGCTGAATGACATTAACAGTCCTCATCGGCCTTGGCGCGCCCTTCCTCCTCTCCTGGCCCGTCGACGAGCCCGCAGTCATGCCAAACCCAAGCAGCGACGCTGACGCCGGGTCGGGCGACGTCGCACCCGTGTCACGCGTGTAGAAGCTCGACGTCGTCCCGCTCATCGGCCGCCTGCCCTCCACATCCTCCGTATCGGCGATCGACCCGTTGGCAGTGGGATCAGGCACCATGAACGGCTCGGGCTGGTAATACTGCGGCAGCTCATTCGTGCGCGGCCGGCCACTGGGCGCCGACTCGTCCCCGTCGTCGTCGTCCGCGTTCATCAAGTCCACGGGCCGTTCTTTAAAGCGTTTTTGCTTCTTTTGTTTCTTGCGGAAGAACCAGATCATGAGGAGAATCGCGACGATGGCGACGAGCCCGCCGATCACACCGCCGACAATAGCACCAGTATTAGATGATCCTCCTCCGCCACCTCCAGATTGACTTCTACAAATCACAGCACATAGATCAGCCCTTATCTTCTATCTCATCACCAAATAACTTACCTATCAACACTAGTCTGATAACTTCCTCCAGCAGGACTGCCCGGCGTCGAACTAGGACTGCTATCCGACAAACAGCTCCCATCGTTATTGATGCCGGAGCTGACGACATTGAACGAGCTGCCCGCGGTCCCATTACCCCTCGAATCGCCACCAACGATAAGCAAAGTCGTTCCACCCCGCACATTCGGTTTCCACGTGAAGCCCGTACCCTGTGCAGTGATATTCGTGATCGGACCCTGCGGAATAGCGAACGACTCCCCGCCAGGTATAACGCCCAAGAAATTCGGTGTCCTGATAATTTGTTCAACAGAAAATTTTCATGAGATTGAGGATATTGAGACAAAACGAAGAGAGAAGAGAAACGTCAACGCACCCTTGCACAGTCGCCGGATCCCACCACAGTCTCATGTCCTGACATTGTACTACCTGATTGGGAGGCTCTATCGAAAACACGAAGTCCGGAGAAACGTTGCTATCGCTCGAGAAACACGACGAGTCGTTCGAATCTGTAACAGAGGCAGCCACACTCGTTCCACCTGAGCCGAACTTCGAGCTGTCGCTGACCTGCAAGATCAAGGAAGATTATGAGTATCAATGCATAGCTTGTGTGAGAAAGGGGCAAAGATATAAGTGAAAGTAAAGATAAAAAGAAAAGGAACAAAAAATTGCAACGAAAAGAAATTTAAAAAAGGAGTTGAACAAAAGGAAAGCCAAAGCAGATGTCGGTCCGAAAGGATCCCGCTCATCTCGCCAACGTCGAAGACAAGACAAGACGATTGGGCAAAGGTAGCAAAGGGGCCAGAATCGGACCACCCATGGAAATAGACTCAGATTGATTAGACGCAGCCTCAAAGCCCCAACTAAACAGAACGGGTTGGTATCGATCTTCATCGTGATATCTGCGAATGGTCTCGTGAAAGTTGCAAGTCCGTTGCGTTTGCTGTTAATAGAGTCGTCCGATGTGAGGAAGGGCCGGTGCATCGCATCCTAGTGTGTCATGCCGGGGTCTGATCAGAGGTCACTGACAAAGCGTCCTATACGAGAACGGATAGCTGCGAAGCGACACGTATCAAGCCAGCAACGAACAACCCAAAGGCCTCTTGTTCCAACAGCGCCTTCCTGCCTTCGCAAGTCGAATCATCGCATCACCCTCAAAAAAGAACATGGCAGTGTCCTGAATGGGTCCATCTACATTGATCTGTCCATCATGCATCATCTCCATCCGCAGAAGATTGCCCAAAAACGTAAATAACCCAAATGATTGGGCCACAGAAAAGGGTATGTCCGTCCATCCAAAGATAACAATGGAGCACGGATCTGTGCGAAAAAGGGCAGTGGCGAGGGCGAGTCCGAATCCGAATAGCGAAAATGTTGGTTTCCTTGGAGCTTTGCGAGATAAGAAAGAATCGAGTTATTATGGCACTCGAAACGAATTTTTTCCACCCAATGTCACTTGGTGTGCGAAAAGTCATCGGCAGACCATGCCCGCTGATAAGAGCGTCCAGCATGTTTGGATGTACGTTCGACGGTTTCCGGGCATCCCTTGCTTTAGCATGATCCCTAAAACGCTTCAAACCCCGGGTCTTGTGCCTTTCCAGTGCGACCACTGATAACTGCAGTCGCTTGCTCCGTGTGGCAGAATCTCCCACGGCCAACCAATGGTTGAAGCCGAAAATAGCATCTAGACCTCCCATTCCAGAAATAGCCGAGCAGAAGAAGAGAAAAGCGTGACGTGACGTTGCGTAAGGTGCGCCACAAAGTGACAGTCCGACATCGATGACGAGCCGTTACGTCGTCGCCATCGTCGTATTTACGCTCGCTGTGGACGCTGCGTAGTGATTTTGGAGCGGCCGTCTAGCGACGTTGCGATTGCCAATGATGGATTGTTCGACGAGAGCCAGTTGGTCCATATGTCGCGGGGAAGGATGAATCATGAAACGGTCAGATCTCCCCGTTCCCAAAATGAGATACACTGGGTTCTCGAAGCCAGGTTCCCCGGGAAATAGCCGAGCTTTTAAAGGCTATAGCACGCCGTTCTGCGCTGCGCAAATGAATGAGTGAAAGCTCATTTCCCGTAATAGGCTGGGGACCTAAGGCCGTAGATCGTAACATAGAAGGCGACCCTATGCGACCGCGAACGCAGAAAAGAAAGGTCTCGCCTGCCAACCGGCTAAAGATAGATGGGATACATGGTAATGGATCATGAATGTCGAGAATGGAGTGGAGTCTAGTGGGTTCGAAGGCTTGGTTAAACGGAAGATCGAGTGACAGGAATGTTTACAATGTCGGCACTTCCATGTCGGCGGGCCTACAGCGACCTAAAGACCCAGAGTGTGGCCTGGTTTCGAGACTAACCATAGCAGGCGTGGTAGCTGCGCAGCAAGTTCGTGGGTAGGCCCTTATCTATTACGACTCCGAGTTCTGGTCCTGGTGCTGGCAAACGACAGAAAAAAATAGATACTGAAAGGGGTCTGCCAGTGGCAAAGGTAACGCCGCGACAACACGGCATCAAATATGCAAAATGGAAGCAGATAGAAAAAAGCGGAGTGGTGAAACGAAAGGAGGCAAAACAACAATAATAATAACGAATGAAGACACAACTCACCACCGCCACCAGTTGTGAATTCGCGGGATACCTGAGGAGAGCTTGCACTGAAGAGCTGGTTCCGTTGAACTTGATGTCCATGATTTTGCGGGCCTCAATGTTGTTTTTCAACGGCGAAGGGCCAATGGGTAGGATGAGAAGGCGATACGGAGGCACGCCATCGGTGCCAGATATCGACACGGTAAGGTTGGAGCATTGCTGGGGGTTGTTCTGGAAGGACCACGAGTACGCCGAGGTTGCTGGGAGGTGGAAAAGAGTGGTTAGAACGGACAAGGGAAGTGCTAGCCGTGATGCAGGTTTGAAAAGGGAGGAGGAGGAGGAGGACGCCATTGTCATTGAGGCGGTCCTTGTAGGTCAATGTAGTAGTCTGGAAGAGAAAAGGGATTCTCATCAACAAGTAGTCAACCCTCGGCCCCTGCTCCCCGCCTTCATCCACATGGGAATTCTATTCCAGCCCCATCAATCCTGTCACACAGTAAACCGTGACGTCAATTCTTCCCATTTAGTCAATCAGTCACACATTCATTATCAGGGGCAGTTCAGGGGTTTCTTTCCCTGATGTTTTCAATGAAAGCAACGTACTTCCAAGATATCAAAAATTGAACAAGATCATTATAACATGCACATTCTATCACTGTGGCTCTGTTTCGAAGTAAGTGGTGTACAACTGAACTGGAGACTGGAGTAAAACCGGAGCGACTAAAATTGAATACATATGTACACATGGTGACTGGAGCGTGAAGTTTGGAGCAAAATAGAAGATCTTTTCGTGCCTTTCGACTAACGCAGACTCAGAGTAATCTACCTCACAGTTTATTGTCTTCACCAAGCTAAATTATCATCAAAACAGTAAACTGACACACAACTGATATGTCTGTCATGGAATTTTAGATAGCACTAGCGGCCATAGAACGAATGCGTCTAAAGTCATGCAGTGGTGTCACAATCGCGTCCACATGCGCTGGCGTTCTTCTAGCGTGGCTCTAAAATAGGTGGACTCTGAATTATTCTGTTCTATTTCTACCTGGTGTCTTGTGTCTTGTCTCAAGGACTTCAAGCTCAATTTGATCAGCGACTTGCAGGAAGACTGTCACGAATACGCGTCCTAGACCAATCCTGACGCTCTTCGCCAGACTGCAGTGTGGATTCAGAGGGGATAAAATATCACATTCACGTCTTAAAGTAGCGTCTGGTCGCATATAACATATCCGCAATGGTGCAATAGAGTCACGGTGATTTCTGAAGTACCGTCACCGTGATTGTGGGTTGCTGCATTGCTTTTGAGTAGCATCGCACAGAACATCCAGTTCAATCAGCAACTTGCAGGGGAACCATGTTGCGAACATGCTCGCTTATCGCTTTAATTATCATTTCACTTCATTTTCACTTCGTCTTTATAGCTAAGAGTCTGTATATCCGGCCAAAAGGTCAAGAAGTGGCTTTCTAAAGCAAAAATAAAGTTGAAATTTTAGTAACTTAAATCACCGCTGAGTCGAAGATAACCTGAGTATCACGCATAACTCATGAGCCAACGAGCGCTTAGAGTGGACCCCAAGTGGAACTTGCCCTAAACTTGATGTGCGGATGTGTGTATAATGGATTTCTGGACACTACTAAGCCACAGTATAGCAGTGGGCCTCTACTCAATAAAAGTGAACAAGCTTGTCACGGCATAGATGGAGGTAAGAAAATAGAATTCGTCCGGAAAAGTTATCAATAATCACAACCGTATAAGTACCTAACCAGAATTCCTGGTGGGGAGAACGCCTAGTAATGAAGTGGTCCTGTGCTGTTGGAGATCTTGCATAGTTCATCGAGTGCCGCTAACATAAACGAGTAAATCAATGAGGTTACTTGTCCACTCAGATAGAAAGCACATACGAGGATGCTGGCTCTTTTTGATACCCTTAATATCTTCTGCAAATACAACCGCAAGACCCCTAAATTATAATGACACATTTCAATCAATATCATGAACATATCGAAGTTATCGATGACCGCCAGACTCACTCTTCAAGATGCCAGTCAATGTGACTGTAGTGAGACAAAGCGGATTAGGTATAACTTGTTTTTACATTGGAAATTACTGACCAATGCATAATCCATGGACCCGAATTGTCAGTCACAAATCGAATGGTGACGCTATCATTTTTGGATGAGCCTAAGCTGACCACATCGCGAATAACAGGGTCCTTAAAATTGTAAGTATCGCTCCCAGCGCTTCGAATAACGTGGAAGTTATGCTTTGAAATAGGTTAAATTTCTTCTCAGTTCTAGAATAAAATAAAAACGCACTCCATGTAGATGGAACGGATGCTATACACATCCAACTGCATTAAAAACTTCGTGTAAGAAGAGTTTGAGAAGAAAACGTTACCGGGCTTCCGGGTGAGCCACCAGGCATGACGAGCTCTATAACCTTGTTGGGCGGTAATTCGATATAATTTCCTGGGCTAAGTAGGTCCTGAGGTGTATAATTCTTGCTCAAGATCTGCAGGAGGATGGGAAGAGCGGGTGGCTGGAAGGTGGCGTTATTGATGAAGAACGTGTTATTAATGAACGTTATCGACAAAACTCTATTAAAATCAGCACCACCCGGTGCATGGATTCCAGGTACTTCCACATCAACAAGAGGATGAAGGTCAGTCTCATTAAGCACAGGATGTTGGGGAACAGTGTTGTTGGCTTTAGGAATGGCATCTTCAGCACCCAAGTACCGAAGGATAGCAGAATTGGCGTTATTGCCGACATCCCTGTACCCCACGTTCGGAATAGAGTGAACCCAGTAGTTATCCATGGGCTGATTGGCACGTAGCACGAAAGAGTATCTTTGGCCGGCAAAAATTCGGATTGACTTGACTACCAGAGGTTTAACATTTTCTCCATCAGCTTCAATGATTGTCTGTATTCAAATATTCTGTCAATATGTGTTTATATTAGGAAACGCGTACTTAGAGCACACATACCATGTCGTGACCATCGATGGAGAAGTCATAAAATGGATCGCAAGACATGGAAACCAAGCGGAATCGGTACCGTTCGCCATACTTAACGTTAATAACTGCCAGAGGAGAGGCAGTACCATTCTGGGCGCGCCCTAGGCCATTGATGAGAGTGGAATCTGGTGGTGGGGATGGTCCTTTGGGGACGTCTGGGGCGAATACGTGATACCTGCAGAATTATGGTAAAAATTCCGCAAAATTTGTCATTATTGGAGCGACGTACCAGTCTGCGAGTGTAATAACAGTGGATTCTGGAAAAGAAAGCAATATGATTCAAAAATCTCATATTTCTACTATATTCTGAGTGTTCTTACCATCATCTACATTATACCTGATATTATCCATAAGCTCTCTTCTCTGATGATCATTGGGAAAATCAACTCACAGATGCTTGTGGGGCTCCTTTGGGTCATAAATGACCATAGGCCCTCTGAGGCCATCACAATACTGGGTAGCTAAGATATTTAAGTTATAATCCGCGCTGCAACATATGACTTGAAAAAATAATTACAATGATGTGAGTGATACCAGAATGTTCCTGCCTGGTCTGGTACCTTGAACTGGTAACGGAAGGAATGACCAGAAGGGATGGGGCATTGGGTGACACCGACAGGACCATCCGCCCAGCTGCTTCCTTTCTGGAATAGCCCGTGCCAATGCTGCGTCGTCACAGCCCATCAATGAGAGTTGACACTTGGCAGAAGATTTAGATTACTGACAATGCTCGTGTCCGTTAGCATGCGTGTATTGCTGAGCTGGTTTATGACGTTGAGATTAAAGGAATCGCCCTTGGAGTCGAGTCCAGACATCTCATATTTAGCAGATATAACACATGATACACCCACAGGCTATACCTTTCTCCCTTGGATAAGTGGGCCAGGAAATTGCACAGATACTTTCTTGCAAGTTCCCGGAAGGCCAGGATGACGCACGGGTTCCTCACAGGTTCCTGCTAAGACAGCACTATAGGTCGTGATTTCAGTACTTAGAATATACCGGCGAGAAAACGAGCTCACGAGCGGCTATGACCATCAGGGGGAAATATCCTTGTTCGCGATGTAGACGTCCGCAGAAGGTCCTATCGCGGCAAGCGAGCCAGTAGCAAATGTCAGCGCAAAAAACTAGTAACTTTCCACATAACAGTGTTCTGGTAATGAAAAGTAGCGAAGACTGCCTTGCTTTATACCCCTCTTGCGAGAAACTACATTGTAGAGGTGCTTGGCATACTCAGCTAAAACAGGTCACAACTCTGTTATCGGGGATTGCTTTTCGTCCATGGTGGCTTGGACTCCGTTTCTCTCGTGAATAGGCACCATTATCAGGGATCACCGGGGATCACTACACATCAGAGTCGGTGTCGACTCTCCATTTTGAGGTAAAGACCACCTTTCATTCGATATGGCCTCGTGGTACATGTGGGCGCATGGAGCTACATCAAGGCATATCGTCTAAAAAGGAAATGAGAGCAGTTGGAAAATGGCGTCGAGTGCTACTCTTAGGCGTTTCACACCCAACTTGAATACTTTGGAAGGTCTGTTGAATACATCCTGCAGGTTCCACGAGATCTACGACCTCTCTTACCAAAAGCGACAGAAATCCAATGGATATGAAGCGTATACTACCGGTAGAGTGGCGGTGTGTAAGTTATAATCGGACAAAAGAAGATAGCGACTCCGGTACCGGGCCCAAGCTAAAAATAGAGAGGCTATAAATTTGTCAGGAGTCTAGGCTACAACCAATTCTGTGAGGCAATTTTGCGCGCCGAGAGGAGATCTTGTAAACATTTTCTGGCACACTTTCGCGTGACCGTGCACTGACCGAGCCCGAGCTCATTCAACATAAGCGCCGGTAGCTTTCTGACTTTGTTTAGTGTAACTCACCAAACTCGAGCCCATCCGCAGCATAAGCGCCGGTAACCTTCTGACTTTATTTAGTGAAGGCCTGACTGAATAGACTGATGTTGCGTAGAACGTTATTGGAATCCAGTTTTTAGCAACAGTTTATTCATTTTCATTGACGATGGCACACTTGCATTGGGCGCAAACTGCTTCGTAACGAGGATAGAAATATATATTGTCAATAATCATTAGGTATTGTTACATCTGGATCCGCATATCGGAGGGAGGAAGAGATAGACACCGTAGCTGCTAAAAATGCATTGCTCAGGTCTAATGCACCGGCGTTTAATTGAACACCTGAGGCGGCAATGCGTTGAATGTCGGACAAAGTTGGTCAAAAGCGGCTACGCGGGGCGCATTATATGAGCTTCCTGCCGTTGTTCACAATGAATAAAGTGCTTACGGGGATGGCGGCTTGATTCGATAGACGGAATGTCTTCTGCAAAAACGATTGCCAAGCCCCTATGTTTTCGACGTTCGTCAGAAGTATCCCCAAAATGGATGTCACGAGAACTTACAACTGAAGATGCCAATCAATATGGCTTTGAAAAGTGAATGCTTAGCAATATAAAACATTAGGGGGATATCAGCTGGACATACCAATGAAAGATCCATGGACCAGAGTTGTCCGTTGCAAAACGAATAGTAACATTGTCGCCTGCACTACCAATGCTGACCACGTCACGTATCACTGGATTGACATAGTTGTCGACTGTGCTTCCGGCGCTCCGAATAACATGGAAGTTATGCTAAAAAGAATAAGTGCGTACTCAAAGTGGCGCGATAACATGTTGTAGACGTACTCCGTGAAGGTGGAATGGATGCTATAGCAATGTAAGATGAGTAACATGATCTGAGCTCAGATCTCACAACGAGACCTTACCGGGCTTTCCTGCGGCGCCACCAGGCAAAGAAACTTCGATGACCTTGTTGGGGGTAATGCATATACACTGCCTGCTGGAAGGAGTTCTTGGGGCGTAAACTTCTTGCTCAAGATCTGAAGCAGGACTGGGAGCGAAGGAGGCTGGAAAGTGGCATTGTTGACATTGAAAGCTGTGCCGTTAAACTGGATGTTTAAGTTGATGTTGACGTCCGCGGCTCCGCGTTTAGGAACTCCCGGAACACGGGGACTAGAAAGAGGATGTAAGTTGGACTCTACCAGCGGGTTGCTGACAGAAAGAGTGGTGTTCGGGTCTACGGCAGGGGCTCCTACATATCGAAGAATAGCAGAATTGATGCCGCCATTGAAACCGGTGTTGCCAATGTTCGGATTAGCGCGAACCCAGTAGCTTCCCGTTGGTTGATTAGCATTCAACACAAAGGAATACCTCTGGGCCGCAAAAATTTGGAGAGAGTCAACTACAAGGGGCTGGACGTTCACCCCGTCCACTTCGATGATGGTCTGCAACAGGATAAATATGACTCGGACTTCCATTATGAAAATAAAGTCATCCTACGTACCATGGTATGGCCATCAATATTGAAGGTGAAGTTAGGATCACAGGACATCGAAATCAAACGGAAGCGGTAGCGCTTATGTGGAATAACCGTGATAACTGCAAGAGGTGAGGCAGGGCCGCCGGCAAATCGGCCAAGGCCATTAACTAGTACCGCATCAGCTTTGGGAAGGGTTCCAGCCGAAGGAGACGGTGTGTGGTACCTGTCATACAAAAATAATCTGTCAAATAAGAACGTTCGCGCTCAAGCTATATCGGTGCTCTTACCAGTCAGAAAGGGTAATAATAGTCGACTCTGGAAACATATTACTTCAGATCAGGGCGGGTATGACAAGTTATGCTGTAATAATTTACCGTCGTCGATGTCATATCTGAAACCGACGTCAACACATGCCAGTCTACTTCAATAAATATTTAACGTACTTGGACCTATGCGGATCATGCGGGTCGTAGACAACCATAGGACCTCTAAGACCGTCGCAATACTGGGCAGCTAGAGAACGTAATTCGGCTCAGTCAGATGTCTTCTAATACTGGTAACCAAAGACAATTCACCATAGTGAGAATGATACCAGTAGGTGCCTGCCTGATCTGGGGCACTGAATTGATACCGGAAGGAGTGGCCAGGGGCTATGGGGCATTGAGTCACGCCGACCGGACCATCTGCCCAGCTACTGCCTTCTTGAAAAAATCCATGCCAATGCTAATGTGAGTAACATGTTCACGGTAAGAGACACGGCAATAAATGTCAGATATAACAGAGTATACTTACAATACTCGTGCTTGTTAGCATAGTTGTATCAGTCAGTTGGTCGACGACATCGATGTCGAATGGTTGTCCCTAAATCAAGACCGCAATATCTCAGAGATCGCAACACGGAACCTGACGGAATACAAGAACCTTTTGAGCTGTAATGGCTGGCCCAGGGAATTGAAGTTTGCTTGACGAACCACCCGCCAAGACTGCCCTAAAGCATAAGATTAATATTTGAGATACAAAATTCAATAATTGACAACGTACGAGCGATTGAAGCCATCAGGTGAGATGACCTTGTTTCCTATAAATAAGTTCGTCGAAGGCCCCAAGGCAGCAAGTGCCCCCGAAGCAGACAACAGCAAAACAAAATTCAAGACTGCAGGCATAGTATGTGAGTTTGCTGAGAACAACATCAGATGAAGTTGTGAAAAATCTCGTCCTTCGTCCACATTCTTATATCGCGCCATGAATCCAGACGTGTTTATATTTATCCCAGACCAAAACCTAAGATGACAGATTGATACATAACAAATATCAGAGCGGCTCACGTCTGTAATGATTTGTACCATGTCCAAAATGCAATACATCAGTTAATTGGGTTGGGTGAGAAGATCGTATCGGAAAATAGCATCTCGTTACTCACACCAAACATCAGCCAGACTGGCCACCGAAGATGTGGTTTGCTTGCTTTGAATGAGAAATGAGCGTCAAGGACGGAGAGAACACCGCGATGGACGTAGGGGAAGTATAAGAAGTGAGTAATCACTGGGTTCTCTTCTCACCCAGCATAAGAGTTGTTCTTGTACAGTCCGGTTAACGTTGTGCACCCATCTCACCGATTACCATGGCGTATGCTTCGCATCTTCTCCCGGGGATGCGTGCATTCCCTAGTAATGTATGCGTAGCAAACGCGGCCAGCTCAAGTGAGTAAGTCTCAAACGAGACAATCGAGTTCCCTGTAAATCAGATGCACAAACCTTGTACGTAAGTAATAAAAGCGGACGGAGAAAACAGGCATAGAACTTACGCAAACAGGCACCTCAAAATCACCCCCTGGAGAATGAATTGACATGAATAGATATTTTCGAACGGTACCGATAGTCGCATCATTTGCATATTAACTTCACGTTCATCTCCATTTGAGCACTGGGGCGCTTGATCCAGAACATAGGACTCTGAGAGGACGACTGATAAAGATAAACGTTTTCACCCAGGAACATAGAAAGCCAAAAGCTGGATGGTAGAAGCCGTCCCTGCCTGAATCACCAGGTCTCGCCACAGTGCCGAACAATTACGTCCACCATTCTTTCCTAGAAGCTTGAGCACATGTGCCGTGAAGAGCCTTCTAGTTCTCATATTGAAAGCTGAGACAAGAACTGCGTGCGATTCAGAAGTCGGCTTTATACGCTCCCGAGCGGCGTCCAGGCAGGATATGAGTCGACGAGTCAAGCACTTATCACGAATGCGTCCTAAATGGCGTCAAAGATGCAATATAAGTGATTATACCGACCCTGATTATTCCTTTCGCGATTCGTGGTCCTCCGCACCTTCCGATATGCAATCCGCTGTGGCAGGCATTTGTCTGGACTCCCTGCAGATGGCAGACATATTCTCTATCAGCCGCGCAAGGACTTCGGCGAACGGTAACAAGCCTTCAATGCCCTATATTTCTGTCAGACAGCGTCTCTAATTCTTTAGTCATTTCTTCATGTTTCTTCGGCGTATGTCGAAATAGGGGCATCCGAAAGGTGAGTCGAGAGCAGCTGGTCATTTTTCTATAGAATTACGCTCATAATCGCTCCATTGATGATTATAATTTGTGTTTAAGCTAGTTTCATCAAATATTGACATGAAAGAATCAATGATATAGCCATGTACTTCGTACCTCAGAAATTATAGAATCTCAACCCGTCGACCCCCAAACCCCGCAACTAATAGTGCTGTAAGGTACACCTGGGTCCAGACGGTGGCCCGTCAAACGCTTCAGGAAGAAGGATGGGTTAATCTCTAGGATGCCGGCCTCCTTTTCCTGTCAAGTTCTTCGAAGCTAATCACCTATCGATAGTAAATGTTTCAGTTATTTTCACCATGGTATGGTGCCCACATATGCCCCTGTCAGCTCGTGACGGGTAGGCATCTATGCGATGCACATTTGAGACGGCGGATTGGATGCCACAATGCTACCAAGCGGTATGCGGGATTGAAGTGACAGTGCCGTACAAGGTAAATTGGTTGTGGGTGTAGGGTAGAAATAAAGTGAAGTTAATTGGAATCGAATGTAAAGATCTGAAACATCCAGCGCTAAAACTTAACGCTGGACAAGTTTTGCTCAACATTCAAACGGTAAGAGATTGTACCTTAACGTGTAACGTCCAACGTTTGTTAGTCTTTGAAGCGGAGATGAAGCGGACTTTATATCAACTTGACCCGACCAACAAACTTTGACATTGGTTTGACTTTCACAGATGTCGAACAATCCATTTCTTGTTTAATGCCGCAGGAACTCGCCTAAACTCTTCAGGATATAATGCGATATTTTGATTGAATCATGGTGCATGATCATGTGCTTATCAATGGCCTGTCGACGTACACGGTACTTGTGGATGTCCACGATTGACGGCCACAGACGAGACACTATCGTTACCAATCTCGACCAAGGCTGGAACTCAGTTCTCCAAATGACTCGGAAGCACCTCTATCTGCGCCTACTTAAAGTTCAATACTGTCGAGTCGACCAAAATCGCAGCATGGGTCATCTAACCAACAATCATATAAGCTAGTTGGGTGCTATCAAATTTCAAATACCTCAAGCTTCTGGAACACCCGTGGGGGCCGTGCTGGAACGCCGAGTATCGAGGAAATTGCCATTCGTGTTCAGGTTCTTTTATGCGGCATCGGCGGTGCCCACCCGAGACAGTTCTATGGATGCATGTAGCACAGCTCTAGGCACATTTCGTGAGTGATGTGTCCTATCTCCATGATTCTATGCTATTCCGTGGCATAGCACGGACCTCGCCATGCAGTAGCAGGCATTACGAATGCGCCTTTAGCTCGCCCAGTCTGTCTCCATTTATAAATGCCTATAACTGCCGGGAATCTCAAATAAACCAAGATTGAGTCGACTTTTATTTTCTAACCTGAATTTGGAGATGACGAATTTTCTGTTGCTATCGGTTTTGTCTCGTCAGGCAGTCTGAATGATTAATGAAACAGTAACAGTCATCGGTTTCCAAAGGATTCCAATGCGTCCATCGCCGACCAAATTTTAATACTGATGATTCACGACACATTGGTCTGTAACAGTGCAACTCGGGTCTGGAAGTCGGCCAATAAGGTAAGTGTCAAAGCGTCCTTGTTCTCAATTCATTCTAACCTGTACGTAATCGGACAAAAAGCACGGCGTCTCCGTTGACTCATGCTCTTATATCTATGCTGCGGGGCCTAAAGACTAGGGTTTCGCCGATACTGGTGCCCCCGCCCCGGCATTTACACCGATTCTTGATCAACACCAGTCAATCCCTCATCAGTTGATGATGCTTCGATGGGATATCAATAGTAACTACGTATGCCAGTTACATATTAGCTCAGAAATTGCGCTTTGGTCTTCTGGCAAGCACTGGAGGTGTGTATTGATATTTCATACAGTACCGCTACCAAGCTTGCGTAACGTAGTTTTCAAGGCGCCATTAGCAATGGGATGCTACCCTGCGAACAGTTTCTACAATTTTTTTTTTGCGAGGTATATCTCCTTCTGATCTTTATCAGTGTAAAAATACAAGTCTTCACCAATTAATGATGTGGTAGCTATAATCAAATATCCCACGCGATGGCACTGCTGCGAAACCTCTGTTCCTCTTTTGAAGCCGTCATCTTTGAAGACACGAAGACGCTTGTCCCATCCTCGTACCTGCTTTCAGCGCCACGCACTCTCTTCTCTTTGGATCTCGCCAGGGCATGATATAGGATCTCCTGCATCTACTATTTTTATTTCATAGATGAACTCGTCGAAACCATTGGGCCCAAGACACCGAGCCGCTCCAGCGCTTTCACTGAGCATATCAGGCTCTTCGACTACAGAGCCACAGTATACAGATGTACCAGTTAATTCACAACCCGTGCCTCCATACCTCTCCTGCTATGGACCTGTTTCGTATGCTGCAGCACACTCTCCCTCGAGGACGCCACGGTTCAATGCCTATGCGCCGGTTCTGAATACCCCGACACCCCGACAAAGATCACACGGCGGCGCGCAACCTCGCGTTAGGATTGATGTGGCAGGTCTTTCGGGGAACGGCGGAGACGGGGAGCAGTCTACTATCCGACCCGAGGCCACGTATTCGCCTCAAGAAAGACCCCGACGGCCTGCCGTGAACTCGATGGTCGGTATGGTCGGTGCTGTCCCGCCTATTTTCCCATCGTCTGTCGCGCGAGAAGATCCAATGATAAGCCTTCGTGAGGCAGTCAACAAGATCTCGATTGGGTACAGTGCCAGCTCGAATCGCAACGGTGCAATAACACATTCTCCTGAAGGATCGTCCAGATCATCTCCCGGGTCCAACCCCAATGGGAGTAGCGGTCAACTTCTCCCGTCACTACCAAGGCCAAAAGAGTTCAGCGATGAGGTTTTGGAAGTTCTTTCCCGGTTAGGAGAAGGTGCAGGAGGAGCAGTACACCATGTGCGGGATATTCGTGATGGCACTATATACGCACGGAAAACGATTACAACTCGAGAAGTGTCGACGCGGCAGGTCGTGCGGGAGCTGAACATTATCACGACAACGTCGCATGTCAACATCGTCCAATGTTTCGGCGCTTACATGAGCCCTTCTAGCTCCGAGGTCAAAATTGTCATGGAGTATTGCGACGGACTTAGTCTTGAGGCTATAGGCAAAAAGCTCAAGGAACGGAATGCCATTATTGGAGAGAAAATTGCTGGCAGAATAGCTGAGGGCGTGAGTGGTCTCTCATTCCTTCGTAAACCCTACAGTTGCTGAATTAGAGACGGTCGCTTGCCCTAAATAAATGGTGTGTTTGTATTCGTTTAGGTTCTTCAAGGTCTCGCATATCTGCATACTAGGCGGACGATTCATCGAGACATCAAGCCATCTAATATTCTTTTGTCGCGCGAGGGGATCGTTAAACTCTGCGATTTTGGTGTTTCTGGCGAGCTCGTCGATTCTATTGTGGGAACGTTCACAGGAACGTTGATTTATATGGCGGTAAGAGTTATGCTGCTATCTGCTCTTTTCATCATTCAAAATGGGTATTACTTAGCCCGAGCGCGTCTCTGGGGAGAATATACCGTTCGCTCAGATGTTTGGTCTACCGGTATATCTCTACTCGAACTGGTACAAAATCGATTCCCATTTCCCGCCGATCTCTCAACTATCGAATTAATTATGACCATTAACAATGGCGAGGTAATGCTCTATTCTTTATTGGTTTTTGCTTGTTGCTAAAGTATATCTCTAATTATTATCGCAGCCCCCGGCCTTGAAAGACGATCCTGAAGCCAATATTACATGGACGGACGACATGAAAGATTTCATTCGCCAAACGTGAGCCCTCCCGCTTTTATTCATACTGTCCATTGTGCCCTGTGTAACTAATACTCATCTTCTCCTTGTCTATAGACTTATCCGTGAACCTCGCTCGCGTCCTACCCCTCGTGAAATGCTTGAACATCCATGGATACGCTCTGTCATGAGCCACGAGGACCATATGGCCAAGTGGATACGTCAAGTGTGGGGATGGCCTAAGCCCGTTCGACGTCCGCGCAAAAGCACTAGCAAATATGAAGAAAACGGGGACAGTGATGGAGGAACCCTGTCGAGACCTTCGACTGCGAGCTCATCAGGTCCTGCGGATCGGTGAAATCCCGCGAAGGTTCAATCGATTTCCACCACTCCGCTTTGCGTACGAATGTGTATGCTAAGCCGCGCAAAGTACCTCAGTGGACCACGGGTGCCGTGGTTCATAAACGTACGAAAGGCACTCAGATTCATTTCCACAACGATTCATTGCCAAATCACAGCTCCATTTCAAGGTCGCCGCCGATCATTCTTACCCACTTGCAAGGCATTAAAATGAACTTGCACATTAATTATCACCTGTATCTTACCATCCCATCCTAGGTTAATTGGAGTGCATCCAGGGATCACAATCATGGCCGCAGGCTCCGCCATCATCATCGTTTTCATAATCCTACTCTTGCAGACAATGCTGCTTTCGAAAGTTTTGCTTATTTTGAAGTCTTTTGTTGCTTTCTTATATGTACCATATATTAACACTTTAATTCAGGGAGTACTTAGCTCCACCCTGTAACTATGAAACCTTTGCTTACCCCCGCGCAAACTCTTTCGAGTCTCGGCAAGTTCAAGGTTCATCCCAAGCTCTCAAACGACCATCCAGGCCTCAGGTTGGCTTCAAGTTGAAGCTGAAGTTTGACCTGCCGACATTTGAATTTTACCCCTATACCGTGTTTGGCTTCATCCTTCAACGCAAACTCTCCGGTCAGCGAGCTGTCGCATTCAGCTTTCAACAACGGCGAACTTTTTTCTTGCTTCTCTTTATTATTCTGAGTGTCTGGGTGTGAATGAAATGGCCTCGAAGAATATCTCCCGAGATGACCTTTTGATTCTTCTTTCTTCGATGGGGATTGTTCTTGGAAAGGACAACAAATTACCTGTCGAAGAGCTGAACAACAGGCTTGGACAAGCTTTGGATACGTCGCAGGAGTTTTCGGACGTCATTGAGAAGACACCCGTAGACCCGCTATCTCTGCCTAAATGGTCTTCAAAGGAGCAGACTCTGTACCAAGCGTCGCAGCGCGGAAATATGACGGAAGCCTTTGTGGGTTCCATGTCAGCGAAGAAAGGAAACTCGTCGTCCAAGGAGGAAACTTTCAAAGAGATGCGACAGAGTATTCTGAGCATTGCATACACCATCGACCTAGGCATTAAAGAGATTTCTTTTATGGGCGCTGATGATAAGTGGGGTATCTTTGTCCGGGTGCGTCCTGTTCATTCTGCATGAAACATATCAGCTCATGTGGGCGACAGATCATTGATGTCTTCCGTCTCAAAGATGATGTTCCTCTGACTTATATCATATACAAAGAGCTCTCCCCGAGTTCTGACATGCCAATGGACGCACTCCGGCGGCAAATACGTCTTGAACAAGATGATGTTACATCGAGGATCAGCGACCTTGAAAGACGCACGCTCTTAAGGCTCTTAGAGAAAAACGCGAAGAGACTCGACCCAAAATACCACGAAATCGCGTCGACCAAAGAAATGAAGCGACTAGGGTTCCGTCCCTCGTTCCTCCTCCCGCTCTGTCCTATCAATATGCGCAATCTAGGATCATTGGCTAAGGATTCTGGATGCGAGGTTTGTGGCAAGAAGAACACGAGTCGGTGTGTGCAATGTATGTCGGTCGTGTATTGCAGCAAAGGTGTGTATTTTTACGCGTTGATATGCGAACAGAATCTGAACGCATCATGTCAGAATGTCAGAGATCCGATTGGAAGACTCACAAACTGGCCTGCAAATCTATCAAAGGAGGTACATGGCACACTATCACAGTGTCCGACTCCTCTTTTGGTATGCCTGATATGCCATACATGTCCTTACTAAACCGCCTCGACTCTATGCACAAGCATCCTCCGACCGAAGTCGGTTCTGCTATCACAAAGGCCCCACCCGACGTCCATGACGGAAAGATCTTCCTCGCCAAATTCCAAATCTCACTTGGTAATCCGATCGGCCAAGCGACAAACATGCTGGTGTACGATAGAACACAACGCTTCAAGGTCTTTTGGACTAGAAACTCCGACCCAAAACTGTTCGATGAGGCGCAAAGGATTATTGGGGGCAAAATGAAGTTCTACAGGTGGATGAAGCGGATTTCGGATTATAAGTATGAACTGTGTCTCGATCGAGCGCCGGAGCAAGACCCTCTGTGGTAGATCATTCAAGTATGCTGTTTCATTTCTCTCATAGGTTTCTACTTCGACATAATGTGTATCACATGTAATTGACATTGTAAAGCAAATTTTCTTTTGTGGGCTGCAGCCACTTGAACGCGACCTGAAATTCTGAGGAACTCGTGAACAAAGTTGAAAGTTGCCTTTCCGAATTGATTTACTGTTGGTAACTGAGGATAGCATATATGTGAATTTCACTCCTCTCATTTGGTAATGGTATATAACTGGAGTATAGGTTGAGATTCAACTAGACCCTATGTGGCAAGAGTGCCGTTGTCTTCCAAATACCTATCATGTAGGGACCCCACGCTTCTCTTCCCGCTGCGCTTTCGCAGTCATTCCATTTGTACCATGAGGTATTCTTGTAGAGATTCACTTTCAATGCCAGTAAGATGGGTTTAAAGCTTCTTCTTCGTTCATTGAGGAAGGATATTCTCTTGATATGGGATATAATGTCTAATTTTGAGGGCACCTGGTTTACTGGGAGGAGGCGCGGACTGTCCAGCAGACAGCCTGCCGGACACACAGCCATACGTGTGTTCACCGTCGTGAAAGTGAGTGACACCTTTGCTTTGCCCTTGCTCACTGTTCTCAACGACGCCCACAACCTCTGAGTCTCTCTGACCACGAATGGTACCATGGCACATCCAGGGACCAGGGCCGTCATGCCTCAAAATTACCGCCACACTTCGACGACACACTATGCACAAGGTGCTCTAACTGAGGCAGAGACAATTAGTAATTACTGTATACCACAACAGTTAAATTGACAAAATCTGGAGCGCGTTGGCACGATTAAAGTGGTAATTTCAGGCCGGGCGCTTTGCCGCTGCGTTGTTGTCCTTGGAGCACATGTGCTAGGTGCCGAGCACTGTGGAAGAATGAGATGGTTGACGTTCGGGGGGCCAGTGGCGAGCGTGTCTACAAACCCGTCACAAAGACAGTCCGCGCCTTATATTTCTCGTAAACCAGATGTTCTGAAATTTGCGATAGTCAGCCCACCGGTATGGCCGGAAATGTAAGCCTGGCGCCCCAGTCTTACCACAGCCCCTTTCCGTATTATCTTATCTTCTACATTTACGTACACGTGACCGCAATCCTCAACCCATTCCTTCGACACCGACTTCTCTCTTACACAGCAGACATTATGCACTGTACACACCTGTAGCCCAGTCAGTCGTTATATCGATATATCGTGGTTCTGTCATCCTCAGCGTGACTCCTCAGCGAGCCTGGTGACGCCAGGCTTTCAGGAAACTCCACACAAGGGGCACATCGAAAGCCAGTCAAAATGTGGAGAAATAGCATGCAAGTCACAGAACTCTACTAAAACTATGTCTTCGAATCTTGCATCTCTTTCCATTCTTCAACAAGGATACCCATCTCGATAATGTCTTTCCAGCCTCCATTAATCCACAATGCTTTACGCTGTCGACCTTCTTCAATGAATCCTCTGCAGAAAATCAGAACTCCGCAGTTAAGTAGCAGAATAAAGATTGCGCACGTTTTTTTTATACAAAGCTACTGCCCGATCATTTCCTTCGTAGACTTCCAGGGATATGCGGTGCATATTCATGTGCACAAAGGCGTGATCGACCATAAACCGCGTGATGTGTTGGCCATATCCCCTATTCCAAAACTTCGGTAACATAACTATCGAATACTTTGTGTGCCTGTGCCCGCGTTCCTTGAGCCCCCACAGTGCGGTCATTCCAATAAACTGAGGCTCGAGACTCAGGGAGTCGAGGCCATTTTGGTTGCCTTCGTCGATAGAGGTAGACGGCATTGGAATCATTTCGATCATACAAAATATTTCTGCTTCCTTGTCGATGACATCCAGATAATCCTTTTTCAACTGCTCTCCTCGAGGCGCAGGGAAACGCAGAGTTATAAATGGAACAACTTGAGTATTGTTGTATAGGCTGATTATATTATCAAGGTCACCAGCTGGTGGAGCTCGGAATGCGCGAAGCCGGATGCCGCAGCTAAGATCAAACATGTTGGATTTTGGATGAGTGTTGCGGTAATACAAATGAAGTTCCGGTTGGTACAAGTCATCAAGCCATTAATCTCCCTCCCTACTTATAGGTATTCAAGGTCAACTTTATGGCTGTAAGAGTCCAGCAGCCGCAGCAGGACAGATGCTAGCCGAAGATCAATGTAAACTCTCGGGACCGCGCGCTTCTCTTCCCGCTGCGCTTTCGCAGTCATTCCATTTGTACCATGAGGTATTCTTGTAGAGACTCGCTTTCAATGCCAGTAAGGTGGGTTTAAAGCTTTTCCTTCATTCATTGAGGAAGGATATTCTCTCGATATGGGCATAAACATTGGTAAAGCACGGGAAACGCCCAACAGTAGTGCTGGTGAGTTTCATTAATTAATTATTTTTATTTTTTACTCATTTTTTGTCGTACTTTGTCTGAGTCATAAACAACTTAATCCGGAGAGTTAGAACATCTTGACTTGAGGGCCGATATCTGTCATTCAACCACCTCTTGGAGGTGTTCGGTCCTCAGCCTTCACTAATTGTGTACACTGTAATGACAAAGGACTGCGTTGACAATCCTCCTGAACAAGTTTACTAAATCGTAATTATGAAGTATACTAGGTACATGGGCTTCGTAGAAGACACAGGAAGGTGCCACTCTATGAAAAAAAATAGTACTGGCCTGCACTAGCTGGGTTGAGAACTCTCCGAGTTTAGCCTAAGCTAACGCTGTCATTACGAATACGTAAATTGCATATAAGCACATTACTTGACTCCTCAGGATTGTCGGTGCCGTTATGTACACCGTGTTGATCTAACAGCAATCCGGTACTGCATGTAGCTCAGGCTTCAATGCAAAGACTTCCAGAAAGTTGAATTTCGGTAGTTAGCGGGAAATGTGTAATAACCTTCACGCTTGCTTCATACAATCTCACACGGCATGGTCGTCTTCTGTCCAACTTCAACAAATCACACTTACTCTACATAGAGATCTGCGGGCTTGAAATGTCGACACCCACGAAGAAAATCACTCACATTCTCTTCTCAGCGTTTCCAGGCTGGGGTGAAAATTATTATATCAGTTGAAACGGGTCATCGCTAATTTTCGATTCCTCAGGCCATATTAGACCATTTTGTATATTTGCAGTGCGTCTCGTCAAGGAGAACGAGAATGTTGTTGTGACCCTGTTGTTAGCGCCCAAACTGCTCAAGAAGGCTCAATATGAAATATCCGCAGAGTTTAACGGTGAAATATCTGATGCTACTCGAAAGCGTATTAGGTACGACTAATCACTGCCGAGATATTAGTTCTAAGTTCATGCCTGATTGATGTTATCGCAGGGTGTTCTCCTCATTCCAGTCGGACTCGGACGACCCTTTCGTCGTCTTCCCGTCTCATGTTGAAACATAGCCGGCAGTATATCAGAGCCTTTTACAAGGGAAGCCTGTCTCATGTTCCTTAACTGGAGCGAAATTTGAGGCTGTTCCAGCTCCTAGTGTACTCATTCTTGATGTGAGTTTCATTAGCCGGTTATCAGAAGTACACCCCCTCACACATTCTACTTCCGGTGCATAGCTCGTTGCATATCCGCTCATTGAGGCAACACGCTTTATTACCGGAAAATCAATACCGATTATTTCTTGGATAACAGGACATGTATCATCCGCTATGCAGCTATTTGCTCCCGGCATGGAATCAGACGCTAATAAAGTGAGCGCCTTTAAGAGTTGTATTTAATAGTTCTAGACTGCTGAACATACTCACTCTAAGCACTACGGTACTACCAACGGAACAATCATCAGGGTCCCTGGACTTCCTGACATGTACGACTGCGAGTTCTTCCCTCAACAGGTAAGAAGTCCTGGGCCAGCATTGGTTTTAGTTTTTAATACACTTTACTAGGTTCCTTTCGAGATCAATACTTCTGCTATCGTCAAAATGGCTCACCAGTCAGTGTCATTAATCATACATTGCACATTGCACATAGTAACTTAACGCGCTATAGGGGTATTCTGGAGTGCGACGCGGCTTTCGTCACCTCTGGGTATGCTGCTGAGGAGGTCGCTATCAACGCTCTCAAGCCTTGGTTGTCTAAAAGGAATCAAAGCTGCTATGTAATGGAGCCCTTGGTTCCCCCCGAGTATATCCATGCTAGAAGCGGCGCAACTGGATCAGCTGAATCTGAAGAATTTCTCAATAAGATTATCGAAAAGCACGGGGAGAAATCGCTCGTCCTGGTGGGTTCTATCAATATATTCTTCCCTTCATTTGATCACTGCGTGCACCTACTGAACGGCGCTTAGTTATCGTTCGGAACCGTATTCTGGCCTACAAATCAGGGTTATATTGATGAAGTCATAGAAGGTTTGATTGAAAAAAATTCCCTTTTGTATGTCAAATTCCCTTCCACTTACATATTTTAGAAACCGTATTCACTGATAGCACCGTTCACTTCAGATCATCTGCCATGCCTCACCCATTGCTAATATTTTGGATGAGTTGATTCTAAAGATAAATGACTCTGGAATTGGTCTTGTTTCAAAATGGGTTCCTCAGCAGTACATCCTCAATCACCCAGTACGTGTTTTATATATGTACGAGGGATTCCGTGCCACTCACGACCCATGGATTTACCAAAGGCAACGGGATGGTTCATAACGCATTGTGGGCACAACAGTGTCATGGAGGGTCCCGGAAGCGGTATTCCTATGTAAAGACTCACTATACACGCGACAGTGAAATCGAGTACTGATATGAATTAACAGGATATGTTGGCCTTTCGAAGCTGACCAACCAGCTGCAGCTGCACATCTTTCTGTGAATCTCAAGGCCTTCGAACTAATCGAAGTCAGAACCGGAGAGAGGGGACTGAAATCCCTACTGAGGTCCGGGAGAATGGCCCAAGGAACAGGGGAAGCAGTAGGTTCAGAAATCAGGGAGGTCATCGATGCTTGCCGCGGTGCCAAAGGAAAGGAGCTTCGAAGGAATGTGGAGAATATAGTAGAGGCCAAGTTAGACCACGCGTGGGAGTCCAATGGATCTAGCAGAACCGAGCTTCATGCCTTCTGTGAGAAGTACAGACTTGATATCTGCTAATGAGGAGATGGTGAATGGTCAGTGAGGCTCGAAATTTTTAGTAAAGTCCAAAAGAAGGTCCGAAACTAGTTTCCTGTAAAATAATTTTAGAATTTCTCATCCCCATATGAAGTGTTATTTCTGTCTCAAACAAATCACACAGAAAATCAGGAGTAATTCTATTAATAGACAAGCCGCGTCTTGCTTCATTACGATAGCTTTTGTTTTCCTCCTCAAGAGGAATAGAACAAACAAGTACATAGTACATACAAAATGGTGGGAATACCGAAAGTTAGCTCATTATGATTTGCTCACCCCTGGAGCTCGCACATGTCTCAAGTAGGTCGCATTGAGCAGACGTGAGCATCAATTTATTTTATCCAGGAATACTTTCGGTTAAAAAGCAAGCGAAACGCCTAAGAAACGGTCTTTCTTATGTAATACTTAGTCAATTTGCAAGCTATTGCCGTTCAACTTTGACGGATTCTAATCAACGCATGACTCAAGAATGACTCGATGCCCAGCGGAATGCCGAATAGAAATAGTATGGCGTTTGGGGGTGCCCTATCTGTAGTGTATCAATCCACTTTTCTCTCAATGTCTTCCACTGTCGACAGTAACATTAACCATTTTCTCTTCACCGCGTTCCCAGTATGGAGTAGCTATCGCTGTTCTGCAGAGCTATAGATTCCTACTGATCAATCAATTTCCATTAGGTCATGTTCGATCCTTCTGTACTTTGGCAGCGCGCCTTGTAAGAGAACACAATCGTGCGGTCATCACCATCATCATCTCTCCCGATCTTTTAAATAAAGGTCAGGGAGAGGTAGATGCTGAACTCGGAAGCGATGTATCTGAGATTACTCGTCAACGTATTAGGTGCGCCTAGGTTCTATATTTGATCGTATACCAAGTGATGCCATTGATATTGTATTGTACAGGATTCTGGCATCTTTCCAATCTACTTCCACAGATATTTTCAGCCTCTTTAAACCGCTTGCAGAAACGTATGCAACTGCCTATCAGACTCTCACGGAGGAGAAACCAATTACCTGTGTGGCATCGGGAACGGTTTTCGACGCTGTTCCTGCTCCACGAGCAGTCATACTCGATGTGTGTCTATGACTGCCAACGTTAGGATATTCTTAACGCTTATTTCTATTATAATTATAGCCGCTTGCACTCGCCCAAATAGCATCAACACGCGCCATTTCTGGAAGCAGCGTACCAATATTTTCCTGGCTCACAGGTCATGCAGCAACTATTATTCGAGTATTTGGTCCCGAGCATTACGGCGGTCTGGACGATATTACTGCAAAGATTGAAGCGGAAGCTGCTCACAGGGGAGTCACAACCAAGGAAATTGGAGATTCGGTGAGCATCCTGCAGTACATAGACTATCGAAAACATGTTAAGTGATCGCACTTTCAAGATTCTCACTCACACGGAAGGAAAAATCATTAAAATCCCTGGAGTCCCGGATATGTACGACTGGGAGTTCATGCCTCAACCGGTATGATTTCTGGCACCTTTCAAGCTATGCGCGAAGATTCACCTTGAAGCCGTATGCGTAGCCCCCCTTCCAATCTAACATGTCTCCAATTTTGAATATGCAATATCAGTGAGCAACTGAGCCTGTCAACACATTCAAATCACTTATTCAATAACCAAAGAGGGATGAGGCAAACAGACGGAGCTTTCCTCGTAACTGCATACGCCTTCGAGAAACAGTCAATAGAGGCACTGAAGTCCTGGCACGCGGAAATCAACAAAGAGGTTTATGTCGTTGGTCCCTTACTTCCATCCCGAGATGGACTCGTAGCGGATACTTCCCGTGGTTCCTCTGAAACTGAAGTCTTTCTCGAGAAAGCGCAAGCAGAATATGGGGAAAATTCAGTCGTCTTCGTGAGTCCTATAAATAGATCAATCGCCATGAAAAACGCTGATCAGGGGCTACTTAGATCTCGTTTGGCACGATTCACTGGCCACAAAGGCACGAATATATCGAGGAGGTCATCGAAACTCTGATAGAGAAGAAATTCCCATTTTTAAGACCAAGCTATAAGTTGGTCTTGCAATCTGTTATTGAATCTGTTTTATTATTCAGATCTTCGCATACGCTTCACCAATCGCCAAGCTTTCAGACGAGTTGAAAACGAGAGTAGAGTCGTCGGGACTCGGTCTAATCTCCAAATGGCTTCCACAACAATATATCTTGAACCATTCAGTATGTTTTTCAGGCTTCACAACCTTATCCAGTCGGAAATCTAATCAAGATATTATATTTATAGGCTACCGGATGGTTTATAACTCATTGCGGACAGAATAGCGTTCTGGAAGCCCTCGGAGCTGGAACACCCATGTGAGGCTGGTGTTTAAGCTTTTAAGAAATTCACTTAACTGACTGTGGTAACGCAGGATATGCTGGCCCTCCGGCGCTGATCAGCCAGCTGCTGCCCATCAAATCGAGGCGATTCTAAAAGTCGGGGTCGAATTGATCGAAGTGCGACTTGGAGAAGAGGGCATGAAACCTTTGTTACGAAATGGACGCAGGGCCCAAGGAACACGGGAGGCTGTTGGGAAAGAGCTCAGAGAAATTTTGGACCTTTGTCGAGGCGAAAAGGGGCAAAGAATGAGAAAAAATGTTCAGGCCATCAAGGCCCAATTTGCCGAGTGCTGGAGGACTGGAGGGACAAGTCGACAGGAATACGACGCGTTTTGGAAAAAATACGGCGTTGGATTTTAGAGTCGATAGATCTTTCATGAGACATGTACCAGTAAATGTAAACATTGGACATTTACGAATGAACATATTCAGCGTGTTCTATATTTTGCCTTTCGATTGTGAAGGTTCTCGTGGTGGAGTGCCTGTCCTGGATAGACCACAGTCAGAGTTAGATCGAAAGGGGTAAATTGAGTAGACCAACTTGTTGATCAACTGCTATCCAAAGCAGCGGATTCGGAGATTCCACTTCCCATGGCACCTGCAACGACACGCATGATGAGGCCTGCGACCAGTACGCGGGGTTGAACTTCGTATCGATTTAACATTTGAACTGTGTATTATTACATCTCTGTGACAAGTAATGCAAAATGGTGGAGTTTCAAGTTTGAAGGCTTGACGGAATCGGCCAGGGTATAATTTCGGATGTCTCCCTCGAACGTGGTCTGCACGGTATCCACGAAAAAGTATCCTTGTTCCCCCAGGTAGACAACCAAGGCAATATATAGAGATCGAGGGATTAGAAGCTTCGAGGCGAAGCGGGTTTTTCCTGGATATAATAAACCGTCCTACCGGACCAGCGATGACTATGGATGGATGATTAGCACGACACCCTGCCAAAAATCAGATTACTTGATGTAACTTTAAGTACACACCAGACTGAAATGAGCACGTAGGGCGCACACTCCTTGTAACAAGTCGATTGCGACATGGCGAGGTGTAGATTGATGTAGAGTATCAGTGAGAGTGAGTAACGACGGCACTTATCCTTGTCTATCTCTCTCTTTCAGACTTCCAGTCTTTCTTTTACTTATACATGTAATGGAACTTTTGTTGATATGCCAAGAAAATTTTAGATGCGACTCATGAGAAATTCGCGTATTTATGAGCCCCGCGAGTCGCGATAGTGAAGGTTGACAGAGAACAGAGCCACCGTAAACACTGAAACTACGATCTTTAGTGTACGTAAAAATTGTCTGTCGCGAGCGCAGAGATGTAACTACTTGAGTACATACTTTCCTTGTAAGTATACCTTCTCTTTGTAATACCAGTACCGAAGGCGGCCTTTACTGCCCTTCAATGCACCTTCCAAGACTATACAAACAATATTTCCTCCGGTGTCCCTACAGAAATTGTAAGGTCAGTAGGGCAGTAATGTTGACATAGACATGAGTGTACCTAAGCAAGCTTCCTAGCCAGCTCTGGTCGTATGCCATGAAGAAATCCGTTTCTAAAGCCTGCAGTTTTCTTGATTTATTTTGCTAGAATGTGAGGAGGATGAATATCTTCAGGCAGACAAGAATAGACAGCACAGGAGGAAAGTTGAGTGTATAGATCCTCATGTTATATAAATCTACAAGGCGATCAAAAATGACAACAGCGAGGCTGAACCTACTAGCAGCACGGTATGCGTGCTCCCAGGCAAGAAGTTCCCACTGCTGCCACTAGTGCTTTCAGCCGTGAATGTCGCCAAAGGGACGAGGCGCATAGGATAAGTGTACGTCCCAGCGATGTACGAGGTCGTCCGAGTCACACCGTCTATCGTGTCTGCGACGAAGTCGAGGTCTTTTGATACGCAATCGGCTGCCATGTTCTCCAGATCCATGCTGCAGTCCGTTTCAATCTGCAGCGTGAGCACCTCAACGCCACCTGAGACTTCGGCAGTAGCTGATGTACATTCGCGAGGCGTCTTGCTCATGGATGACTAAAATATGGACCATTTAGAATATATGGGCAAGTCGTGAATGAGCATTGAGCGCACAGGTTCTGGTTATAGGAGTGCTGAGAACTGTTTGAATTTGTCGTCGTCGCCTTTGTATGCAAAAAGACTACGGATCATTTCCACCTCATATCGAGTCATGCCGTTTTCGAGGGTCGTCAGAGGTGAGATGCGGCTGGTGCCAGCCTCTTGAAACATATCAGTGTCAAGCTTAGGACCATAGACAGTCGCTACTGCGGCAGCGAAAACTATGGGTGGATGAACGAGTCAATGATAATTCTCAGAACAGGCAGATTATGTTCGACAATGCGCACGAGTCCGAAAGCTAATGGCGCACACACAAAGTGAGCGAAATAAATAGGTGTTGCGCATGTCCAGAGACCAGTAATCAAGAGTGTTCAACGATCGTAGGTAAAACGAGTTAGTCAATGATTGAATTCCTTCTTATACGGACACAAAAAATTGCCAAGGACACCAAGCATGAGGGTTACTAGCCCCGCACCAATTGATATTGATAAGTAGCTGAAAAGTAATAGCTATTTCATACTTTGCGTGTAAGGATTAATGCGAGAGGCCATTCCACGCGAACGATATCATTTATCCCTACCGCAGTTCCAGGGGCAGCTTTCATCGCTCCCTCTCGAAGATCTTTCCAGAAACGAATAGCAATGTCTTCGGCTTATTAGACTTTGTCTCCAAATGTTGTCAAACTTGTCAAAAATTTCAGGTCGCATGACGCCATACTGAAGTTCCCAAATCAAACCTTTCATCAAAATGAACTGCAGAAATGTGCACAGTCGTCCGTTATCAACGCGTATTTGGACTCTTCGTACCTGCCTTCAAAGAAATTCCCGGTTGTTTTCCACGCCGTTGCCGGGAAAGATGATCGGGAGGCATCGTCTCCGTCTTTTTTCAACATTGATGAAATTACACAAATCAAAAGTTATGTGCAGAGGCTGAAATCTGACCGGGCTTTCTGCACAGGTATTGTGTATTCCTTTCAATTTCGTGTCTTTCAAATCTGATTTAGTTTCTCTCTAACCATTCAGCTGATAAAGACATTGGAATCATCGCTCCTTACCACGCACAATGCGTCAAATTAAGGGCAGCTTTACAAAATGTCGCAGACGATGTCAAGATAGGCTCGGTCGAAGAGTTCCAAGGACAGGTATGTCAGCCGTTAATCTCATCCATTACGAGAGGCTTATCCATTCATTGTATGTACACAGGAACGCAAGATCATCTTGATTACCACTGCTAGAAGCAGCAAGGAGTTCGTGGAGTACGACTTGAAACATACCCTCGGCTTTGTGGCCAATCCCCGACGCTTCAATGGTATGTCCTCGCTTTCTCTCTTTCGTCACATTCTCACCGAAAAGCCTCATCTAGTTGCGGTGACGAGGGCCCAGGCGCTGTTTATCATCGTCGGTGACCCCCAGGTTCTGTCTCTCGACCCGCTCTGGAGGTCGTTCCTCAATTACATATACTTGCAAGGCGGATGGACTGGCCCGGATATTACATGGGACCCTAATATTCCTGTGGATGAGGCTGGTGGGTAGGATAAGGCTGTTCGTCAGACTGCGACACTTGATATGAATGAGTTTGCGAGGCGTATGGAGGGCCTCGCGTTAGCTGAAGTGGACAAGGATTTGGACGCTAATGTGGATAGACCATGGCGCGATGTCGAGTAGATGATCCTCAGGTGAGGGTTCCAGTGGGTGCGACTCTTTGGCTGATCGGCGTTTACTTATGTATGTTATCTTCTTGGTGCCTGGAATGCACCTACTATTAGCGCCGTTCTACTGTACATCATTCACCGTCGTCTTTTAATATTTTGCTTCTTGTTATCGGCGCCTCATATAATATTTTAGACTCTTGTTCATATACCACCTTGACCAACTCAAATTGCTTGGTAATAGATTCCTTCAATAATTGTTTTTCCATCACATCCTCTAGCTCTGGCCAGGATCGCACAGGGGGAACATTGCCCTCTTCATCTTTATACATGTATAAGAGCTCGTCGAAAAATTTCCCCGCACCACTCATATTCAAAACTCCGGCTATGGTGGCATGAATGTGAATATATAGAGGGTTAGGCAAATCAAAACGGTCCTCTTGCGGGTAGAGCTGGAGGGAAAATCATTGCTGCGGTCTCTGAATGTGATACGATTGTTTTCAGGTTTTTTCAGTATTCCTCCGCCTGTAAAGACCTTCAGGTCGTACACATGCTCCGTCTAGATGCGTTGTCAACTCAATGGAATCAACCAAGTTTCATACTCCTCACCTCTGTTTGCTTCAAGCACCACTCAAAATTATCAAACCCGTCCTGTGCATTGTGTTCCAGGATAATGCCGTTGTCGGCGTCGTCTATCCTTTCATGCAATTCCTCGAGATTCTTGACTGGAATACGAGTAAAATTGACTAATATATCAAATGTTGTCACAGCGGAATTGCACTGCTGCGTGTAATTGATAAACAACGTTTGGCTAACAAATACCTTGGTTCGAATGGTGGGGTGACTCACAGATTTGGAGTCATCAAATTGACAGATCGCCCTACTAAGTATGTGAGCGCCGTTCAATCGAACTCTAGGTGTATCATATGATGACTGAGGGTGTGACTCGTCTTCAAACCCTGTTAAGACACATGTATATCCGTCTCGCAGCAGTACCTTGAGGGGCGGTCAAACAAAGCAATATTTGGGTCAGAGGACACCCACGTACATCGCTGCGGAATGATTTTGCCCTGTTACTCACTCCTTCTCGAAGATGGGTTGTTGTTTCGTCAATGGTCGGGGTCGCCATGCCAGGAGTTTCATTGGGTTGGTTTCCGTGACCCCTGGTTGTTTTAACTAAAAAGAAATGTCAGATTCCGTTCCAGTGATCAGGAAATGCCAGCAGGACTGACAGACGAACAGAAGATGAGTAAGCCATGTGGTACCGAGAGCTTGAAGTGCCTCCATCTTGTCCTTCTGTTTGGAACACGCCAAAATGGCGCATGCCACATATCGCTTTCCACTCTCGCCTCCGCCTTCGTCAGCACAAGCAAGCATAGCGAGCATGATTTTATCGAGCCCCACAGATATTTCTTTGAAATCCTTCTTATATTTGTAGATACTGCTTGGGTGAGACGCGAACTTTTCCTTGATTATCGTCTCTGCTTTATCGGCGAGTTCCTGAATTGGGGCATCGCTCTCTTCAAGTTTGAGTGCGTCAATACTTGGCTTGAGTTTTTCCTCGTAAAGTTCGACTGAACTTTCCGAAGAACAAGACGTAAGAGTAGACAATGTTGAAGCATTAGACTGTAAGGAGTCATTTCTGTTGTGGGACATTGGGTACGTCGTGGTTGGTTGGTAGCAAGAGCAAAAGAAGAGATGTGGAATCTGGATTGGATGTGGATAAAGCTTGGCAATGCTTGTTATTCACGTCTGAACCAATAGTTGCATCTTTTTGCAAAAGGGCTCTTTTGGCTAGAGATGGAAAGATAAGATTAGAGAAAAGATTAGATAACTAGTGTGGTCACACATCTCCCAACCTAACCAGCCCTAACCCTACCTGTCTGTTATTTAACCGGAGCGCCCGGGTCAAACATGCGGACCAAATTATTACCTTCGGACTTGGCCAACCTCCGACAGCCTTTTGTTCAAATACAACGACGACAACTTATCTTATTTCTTATGCACGTGAAATGTCATCCAACAATATATCTCGAGACGAGCTTCAGATTCTTCTTTCTTCCATGGGAATTGTCCTCCCCAAGGACAACAAACTGCCCACCGAAGAACTAAACAGAAGATTCGGACAGGCTCTGAATACTTCGCAGGAGTTCTCGGATGTCATCGAAAACACTCCCATAAATCTTTCATCTCTTCCGAAATGGTTTTCGCGGCAGTCATTATTTGAAGCCACGCAGCGAGGGAACTTGACCGAAGCTTTGGCAGGAGTTATGTCTCAGCCAAAGAAAGGACACCTGTCGTCCAAGGAGGAGACGTTTAAAGAGATGCGTCAAAGCATTTTGCTGATGGCGCATGCATGTGATGTTGGAATTAGAGATATATTTTTCGTGACCGACGGAGACAAGCCAGGTATATCCATCCGGGTATGTAGAACGGTTTCTTTCATAAAGACTCTTACTTACACCGCGACAGATTATAGATGTCTTTCGTTCAAAAACAAAGTTCCCCTTTTTTTTTCGTTTACAAAGAACTTATCCCCACACCTAGCACGTCGATATGGAATCTCAAGGATGATATACCTATCGACAAAACACATATAAACTCTCGGATCAGCGATCTCGAGAGACGTACACTCTTGAGACTCTTCCGGAAAAACACCAAAAAGCTCGATCCGAAAGCCAACGCAACCGAATTTAATGCTGAGGGGGCTTTCATCCTTCATTCGTCCTCCCACTCTGCCCTATTGCAATGCGCAATCTGGGAAAACTTACTAATGATCCTGGGTGTGAGGTTTGCGGGAAGAAGAATACGAGTCGCTGTATGCAGTGCATGTCGGTTGTGTACTGCAGCAAAGGTGCGTTGTTGGAAACCTTGACGTTCAAAGAAATGTTCAGTATTTGTTGCTTTGCAGACTGTCAACGGGCGCATTGGAAGACCCATAAGAAAACTTGCAAATCGATCAAGGGCGGAACTTGGCATGCCATCACAGTACACGAACCGAACGTCGTGGCGCCTCAACTCAGCTCGATAGTCAACCGTCTTGAATCTACACATGATCCTTACACTGCTGGGATGAGCCCATCAAATAACGGAATCCCTCCCGACGTCCATGGCGGGAAAATCTTTCTTGCCAAGTTCCAGGTAGCCCTCACCTATGACGATCAGGGAACTAATGCCCCGGATATGTTGATCTACGACAGGACCAGAAGCTTCCGTTTCTTTTGGAAGAGGAGTTCGAATCCGGAGTTGTTCGCAGAAGCGCAAACAATGATGGGATCCAAGTTAAAATTTTATAGGTGGATGAGGCGGACGGGCGATTACCAGTTTGACCTTTGCATCGATCGAGCGCCGGAGGAGGACCCCCTGTGGTAGACGATATTTCGACAAAATCTTTTATGGATTCAATTTTCCGATCAGGACCTCGTCGCGAGTTACGGTCGTACTCAAGATTATGTGCTGCAAATAAACAGGAATGTGAAACCGCGTCAATCCTCAGCATCCGCTGTCATTGAATAGTAAGACGGTGTTGTCTGGGCTTGTTCATTTTGTCCAAATAAGACGCTAAAGTTATGCTAGAATCTGCGTTGCTTTCGACATATGCGACTATAATAACCTTTCCACTAAGCCTCAGCGAGATGTTTCCATTACTGGGTGGAGATCATTGCCGAGAGTCGCGTCGATTTTGGACGAATAATTTTTAATACTCACATACAGTAAAGCTTTCCAAAACCGCAATTGCAGGATTATCTATACGCATAACGTCTTCGGAGCTTGCTCGGCTGTTCCGTGGTTGACACTGCAGCTGTGCATACGGGGGATGGTGCTGCTCAGTCTTGACTTCGTCGCTACTCGCCGAGGAGCTGCAGGCGATGGCAACTGATTTATTATTTAGCCACCTCCTTAACGTAAGGACCTATCATATTCTCCCTGAGGATCATGGGTGCAGATAACTACGTGCATTTCCTAGAGACTGTGATGTCACTCTACTGGAAGTCTGAAGACAACCCACTGATTGAACTTATATCCCATCTGATGTTGATTTATTTCTTCCCCGAGCGTGCCAATATGGCCATCAAATATGGTATGCATGGGCGGGACTAAGAATAAAGATCCGACCTATTCTTCGAAGAATAATTGTACGGTTTATTTGCGCAACATTCTTACGGAGGACTGTTCGTTGACGGCTGATGCATTGATGATTCAACTCCGACTGATCAAATATGGCGACCTCATTTCCTAAAAGGGACCACCGTTGCCACATTTAGTTTTCAAAACGCTATAAAGAAGGAAGGAATTGGTCATGCAATTCAGATGGTATTCTTCTCATGAAATACTGTTTACGAATATCAAGATGTGTACTTATGTCGCTGGATCCTCAGCCGTAACAAACTACCACTCGCTAGATGTATATAGGCCTAGTACCCCAACACATCTCACAGAGAAGATGCATCTTAAAGGTTGATGGGAGAGCAGCCAAGATTGATAAGGCCATTCTATAAGTGAGGGTTATAAAAATATAAGTGCTTTACTTGTAAATTTACTCACGAATGAGTTTCCAGTGCAGCAAACGGGTTGGGCAGTGCAGGAGTTGCTGCCAATACCAAGAACACTGATGGGAGAGCAGTTAACTGTAAACATTGACTTCAGTTAGACAAGTTGAAGTCTGACAAGCTAATGTAAAACTCACGGCCGAGAAGGGCTGTGACAGGGCCAAGAACAATGCCCAAAAGCCCGGTGAGAAGGTTCGCTTCAGAGGAGGTTGACTTGTGGAAATCAATCAGCGACTCAAGCGTCCTTTCAATGGGACTACGACGGCTTACCGAAACGGTACTCTGGCAACAGCTAATGGTCCCAGTGTTACATTGGTTAGAAGGACCGTCGTTGCGGGGAACAGCACTGGCAGCGGCAAGGAGCGGGAGAGCGAGAACAAGAGTGGAGGCACGAGCAAACATCTTGAGAAGCTGAAATTCCTGTTCTGAGAAGTGGACTGGCTGAGTAGTAGAACTGTGGTGTGTTCGACTGAAGAGTATCTGTGAAATCCTCATCCTTTTATACAATTTCGAATGCCTTTATTCAGTATAATGAACAATTTATCCGAAGGACAAACATTTCATGTTCCGTGTTGTTTTGACGGATGCTAGTTAGAAATGAACATAAAACCAGACTTTGGGGCTGTCACATATGTCAAGGCTGTACGACCCGGATTGCTGAAGGCATCGGCTTCTCTCTGATTCGATGATTCATGACAGCTCGCCGCAACCCATTTACTCTGATAGGCCGGCTCTCTTCTCAGCGCTTTTCAGCCGCAAACGCTCTAGAGATCATCAAATAACATGACCCTGTAATTCCTCGCGATGTCAGTATCTGACAGCACAGACACGCAGTCGAGCGTTGCTATTGGCATGACAATCGGGAGTTTCGTGATTCGCTGAATGCCCATGATCACAATAATTACAATTGTACTTTGAAAGTCAGAGAACACTGAGAGCCACGAGCTTCTTCAAGCGTGGACCCGCATAGCGATCAGCGAACTTGGCACACACTATTCACCTAAACTTGTGCCTCGAACTGGGTTTATTCGCTTCATGGTAATTATTTACAGTCAGATCCGAATAAGTGATACATAACACAAGAAGACGCTAGTCCATAAATGGTTGCAGACATGCCGATACTTACGTGGGATTGAGATTTGAAGTACAGAAATCTGATTAGTCACTATGACCCACCCACGCTCCTGCATGTGCCGCAGGAAAACGGCAATTTGACTTGGGTCGGCCATGGGGGTGGGTGAGGAATGTAGTTGACTCATTTTGATTTCGTTATTATGACAGAAGAGCCCCGCGGGAAATCATTCTCTGTGGGCACCACCCAAAGAATCGAAAACACTTGAAGTCAATTCTCTAAGTGGCTGATTTACCATGACCACCAAGTTTCGAGCCTGCTAAATTCTCTGAGTGCGAGCACGCTCCGCGGTGACGGACAACCTCGAGCACACGGAGTCACTAGCCGGGGGGCTGATCGCATGGTCGATGAGTGTCTAGAAGCTTCTTCTCAGTCCCCTTTGAAGTAATTTCGTCCCAGTAGATCAAAATCATATTCCTGTCGTGGTATCAATGCCTGACAGATTGCCCAATGTCAACTCCCAGAATTAGGTCTCCCATGATATTTTGCGGTTCCGTGTGTCTATCCTGGAAGTTTATGGACCTCGATCCCATTTCCAGGACGTTCTGGCCTTGTTCTGGCCTTCATATACTTCGGGTCCCAGAATAGGCCCAGTGCTCGGTCGTGGTCAACTTATTGACAGAAGGTAATCCTGAGCACCCATGGTACACGGCATGAATCTAATCGCCCATGTATATGCAGCCATAGTTTCCTCAGGCTCAGCAAGTAGTCTCACAGATACCTACAAGGTTGATCTGAACATTGGTCTTTCATATCAGGAGCTAGTGTTGACACACACTTTCTATTCCGGTTGTGGCTCGGTCTGAGGTCTTGAGAGCCCAATGTAAAACCACCTCTCTTAGTCGGGGCGCTTTTGCAACGGGTTTCGAGACAGTTTTGGAGCATTTTTTATTGGTTTTTGCAAGTAGTGTCGGCGAAAGTTCAATCCAATTCCCGCCCAGAACTGGGAACTCTGATTCTCCTAATTAATCAAGGTTAGTTCTTTTGATAACTCATCAGACGCAGTCCCCAACCGGCATATCAGCTCTTAATGGGAAAATCTATAAATAGACCATAATCTCAGGCCTCACCAGTTTCGACAAGTTATTTTTAAGTCACAGCTAAGTTTACAATCTAATCAGTCAGGACTACTACAATGAGTATGCACTTTTCTGCTTAGAAATCGTTCATATTATCTCAACAACTCGAAAAGGTCCGTTCTTTTTTGGTATTTATATCAAACTATAAGCGCCGCCTCAATCGGTCAACTTTCCGCTCCTTCAGCTACTAGAATGCTCAATGCCATGCATCTACAAGTTCAGATTAACGGGGGTGCAGCCAAGAGCGATGAGACCGTTCTGAGATATTTTAATCAGTTTTCAGAGGATCATAATTAGCCGGGGTAGACATACGAATGAGTTGTCGGTGCAGCAGACGGGTTGGGCAGTGCAGGAGTTTCCACCAACACCAATGACAGAGATAGGGGAGCAGGTGACTAAAGACGAATACATTTGTCAATGGTCAAATAGTATCTCATTTCGAGATAAACACTTACCGCCGACAAGCCCGGTGACGCTGCCGACGACTACACCCAAAAAGACCAAGGAGGCCAGCAATGGAGCTCGAGGTTGCCTGAAATGAAATCACATAAGTCAGATCCAATTACAAACTATGGTATAGAGTGACTAACACTCTGAGTAGAGTTGCAGCATTGCAAAGTGCCAGTGTTGCACTGGTTCGAGGGGGAGTCTTGGCGTGGAACGGCACTGGCAACCGCAAGGATGGGCAAAGCAAGAACAAAGACGGAGGAAGCACGAGCGAACATTTTGAATGAGCTGCTTTGAGTAATTGGTAAAGTAGTAGAGAGGTTTTTGCGACCACTGGACTGAGGAGTGTTGACCCGGAGACGTCCATCTTTTATAGCCAAATGGCCTCTTACAATCGAGTACAAACAAATGTTAAGCATAACAATAACATCTTCTCATGGGAGAAACTGAAATGCAAAGCTATAATCGAAGAATCGCCTGTCAAATATTTTTACTAGCGCTTGGAGGTACGCTTTTTCCGTTTCTATTATTATCGGTAGTCCGTTTTGTTTTAGTTCCGCACATAGATTCGTTGAAGAAATCTTGAAAATTTTACTAATGACCTACTACTTATTGGACAGACGTATTCGATTCAAATGTTTATATCTCCTACGATGGATAGACCGTTAACTCAAGACCATTGATAATTAATAAGTTTCCCGGGTCAGATATAATGAAGTCATTCACACGAAAGTGGACTTCCCGCTGTACAAGAAGTCGTTTGTTTACAGCGTACTGACGCACTTTGTCCTAATTATGGAATAGAATCATCGGTTGTGTTTCCCTTCCAGCATTCAATACTCACTATTCATTCGGCAACTGTACGAAGTTCTGACAGATGATTCAAGACATGTTACACTTCCGGATCGATCATATATACACACAATACGTCATCGAGTATCATCCATCAGCCTTCCTGAGCACAAATCTTCCACTCGCGCGTTATTTCCAGCAAGATGGCTGAGCACAACCCAAGACAGCAAGAACAGATTTCAATTGGCTCGTCCAAATCCAAATCCAAGTTCAAGGGCATTCTAGACATTCAAGCTGCTCAAATTACCAAGTCTATTATCGTTACGGGTCGGTGTCGAGTCCGAAGCCCGAACCTATCTTAAACTGTTAGCCAGCCGTGTGTCCTTCGAGGTCGCTAAATCCGGCCAATGAATTTGTGTTTTACGCCAGAACACCACTGGCGTGATACTAGTCGTCGACACCCTAGAAGCTCAGAAGCAGAGCATTTAAAACCATGAAACTCGAATATATATTCCGAACGCAATCCGCGCAGTGTAATTACACAGAATTATGGCACTGCTGGTCTTCAGATTGGCGGTGCAACCGCTCGTGTCTAAAAATAGATCTCTAAACACAGTGCATCATAACGTACCGTGAAATAGTTAGAGCTTTTCATATTCGTCCGTTTCACTAAGCTTTACAATTTTGTAGTAGACAGCATTAGAGGCTGACGTGGATGAGTTACTGAGAACAAGGGGGAGATTCTGGGCTCTGTAATGAGCCTTCAATGTACAAACCTCGGCGAAAGTAATCGAAGTCTCGAATATGCCTGGCCTCTCGATATAATTGTATTCTGTTAACACGTTCATCGAGTTCGTCATCACGCATGGGCACATTGTCCGATAGGTTGGAACCGACGTGAATGCTTGAGCCTCAGAACGGAACGAAACTGCAGCACGAATTCTGAGGACAGCGTCATCTTCCTGATTCCTTCTCAAAGCGGCCCTTGTGGTCAAACGCCGACACTCCGACGTATATGGACATCTTTTCTTGAAAATGCCTTTAATCAACGACGAGGGCTATGCAGACATGTTCAGATGTTGCGTCATTCTGATTCCGCAGCATGGAGTTCCGGAAAACTTAAAACTGATTGCCTCCGTCGAATACTCAAGCAACCTCGATTCTTCTCACAAATTCATAGAAATATGCGGAACTCCGGTGCGCTTTTAAGCCTATGTTTAAACCCATCTCTTACGAGAATGGAGAAACACGCTGATTTGTGCTTATCCGCGGAGAGGATTAATTAGCCATATGATAGGCTGGATCTTTGCGAGGCTGTAGTTGGCAGAAGTTCGAGTTCCTTGGCCCCTGAACTAGACGCGCAAAGGCCAGATAAAGGGATCGGTACCGCAAAAGACAAAGTTTAGCAAGTTATCGCCACTTGGGATATGAAAAGAACGCCACAACGCCACAAACACAACCGGAGAGCCAAGTGAAGAGGACCTGAACGTCTGAACACTTATTCGGCTGAGGCTATCGTGACTTGGCCACGACCTGCGCACGAGAAAAGATTTTTATTGACTCCGTTTAGCTTTGTCCATACATAGCAAAGCAGGCTTTGTTTACTAGAAATTAAAACATCAGTGCAATCTCTAAGCGCATCAGCAGCAACAAATTCGACCACTCTCATCAGAAGTGCAACTTCAAGGACGCGACATTAATGATGCTCCACATGAGAAATAAAAATACAGAAGGAAGGACAGACAAGGACATAATGAAGACGAACCTTAAAGGTGAAAATCAAAATCAATGCACGAGGTGATTGAGGCGTGAGAGGGCGTGAGGCTGTAATCGGACTGTGACGTGAAAACTGAACGTGGGTGGCAGTTATAATTTAATAATACAAATGTCCCATATTAGTACTAGCCTGAAGTCATGCCTTATACTCAGGTTCTCTAAGGCACGATACCTCTTCGACTTCAGAAATGGCTAGGTTGGCGGGGACGGGTGCGGAGACAGGGCGCACATTCTCGCACATTGAATTTATCAGAGTCGAAGCTTCTGTGCTCATGTCGGAAAGAGCCGACGGCCAACATGAAATCTGATCGAAAAACATGATCATTGACCTGGAATTTCGACATGTGTTCGTTTAGATTCCTAAATTGAGAGTGAATCAAGAGAGGGTCATGACGATGAGGGTATGAAACGAAAGCATTGCATTTGTTCTGTGTTGAACAGACTGAGAAAGATCCGTGGTGTAGATGCGAGGAAATAAGCGGGCCAAGAGGGTTCATATTCATCCTCTCCAATAGTTAGGTTTGACGAACGGCATTGGGGTCAGTACAGCCTTGCGCCGCTGTTTGCGCACCTCGACTTCGACTTCTGTGCCCTTCTTGTGCCACCCAGACTTGATGTACCCCATGGCTATGTTTTTGCCGAGAGTGGGAGAGGGAATTCCCGAGGTTATGACCCCTGGAAAGAAAGAGGCAGAACAAGGTCAAATGAACAAGATGCGAGGTCTTGGGTTGACGTGACTGACCGATTTCCTCCTGTCCAAGTGGAGCGAATATTTTGGCACCCTCTGTGATGATTATTGAGAATCCGATCATCCTGCAGCCCACACAAACTGCGACTCACGACGCGCCGGAGCACCATCCACGACTAATCCCACTCGGCGCCTTGTGGGCCCGTCTTTCAATTGTTTTTGGATAACATCTGCTCCTATAAAGCCGCCGCTAACCTTGCGATCTTTTCCTGAGGAAAGATTTTGGTTATATATAAATATTATGGGACGATGCTGAAGAGATGTACCGATTACCCAAGACAAGCCTGCTTCAACTGGGGTCGTGGTTTCGTCTAGATCGTTGCCATAAAGACACATGCCTGCCTCAAGTCGTAGAGAGTCCCGTGCCCCAAGACCAATCAGCTGAACTGGTGGTTTTGAGAGCAGTGTGGCGACCTCCACTGTCTGTGATGGTGGTATGGAGACCTAAATGCGCATTAGAAAGAAGGTAGGTCTTCAACCTCAATAAAGGGTTTTAGTCACCTCGAATCCATCTTCGCCGGTGTATCCACCACGAGCGACGTGGAGATTAAAGCCTTCTATTGGGACAAATGCGGATGTTCCAAAGGTAAGTTGCTGAAGGTCAAATGATGTCAAGCTTTGCAAGTATGACGCTGCTTCAGGGCCTAGCCATCGAAATTCAGCACGTTGGCTCTTCATTCAACAAGGTGCAAGATCCTACCTTGAAGGGCAAGAAGTCCCCAGTTTTCAAGCACCTGATGCTCTACAGCTTCGTCGGCGCGTTTGCCCGCATTCCATTCCTCGAGCTTTTGTGCAAACCAGGCCAGGTCTTCCTTCCGGCGGCCTGCATTCGTTACAACGTAGAAGGCATTTTCGGAGTGTTTGGTGACGATGGTATCATCAATGATACCACCCTGTGTGTTCAGAAGCACAGAGAGCGTTGACGAGTATGGCTTCAGCTGGGCGAGAGACGACGGTGTTAGCCATTCCAAAAACTGGGTCACTGTGGTTCCTCGGAAGCTAGTTCGGTTCGGTGAAAAATGGGCATTAGAATGAGGGAAAATTATGGGTACTTTGACTGAACCATATGTCCAACGTCGAAAATACCGACGCTATTGCGGACATGGCTATGACTTGCGACTAGACATGTTGAATGAAACTCAATAAATGATGCAGACATCGTGTGAAGACATACCTTGCCCAACATCTCCATACGATAGCGGCATTGAGTACCCAGCGAATGGAACCATTTTGGCCCCATGCTTGAGGTGAAAGTCGTAAAGCCCCGTCCGTTTCAACTGTTAGAGAGATACGTTCAACGTCGGTTATCTTTGGATGAAGACGAGTAATCTTAGTACTTGTTCCGACGAACTTGCATACCCCCGGCTGCATTGCCTGACCGCCTCGTATCTGAAGAACGTCGAATATTGTCCTCTCAGAACCGAGAGAATACGAGAAGTGGTCATATTGACCATGGCCCTTCAGTTCTATGGAATACGGTCAAGAGAGAAGCACGATTACCGGAAAACCCATTTATTGTGACCCTAACCCAACAAAGTAGCATCTTGACCCTGAACATCACCGCCGTATCCAAGCTCGTCGTTCGATACCACTTCCTACACAACCTCTGCTCGAACAATCCTCTTTTTGTCTTTATTTTCTGTTATAGATAAGCAGAAATCATGTCGCGCTTTGTTCGAGCCTCAAAATATCGGTACGGACGCGTCTATGTCGTCTAGACCCCCGAAGATCTAATCATGCTGTAATCATTTCAACCATCTAGCCACGTCTTCGGACAACCAGCGAAGAAGGAACACGGCATAGAGAACGTCAAAGTGACTAACAGTGCCTGGGACACCAATATTATCTCTGCTTCTGGGGTGAGAGCTTTCATTTGGTATTACATGAGTAGTGTTGCTGATGATGTGTGATTGCATGATAGGAATACATCAGCGTGAATTGGAACGCGTCCGGAGGAGGCGCCTTCGCCATTCTACCTTTACCTTCCCCTTTCCAAGCTGTACCCGGCCTGCCCTACAAGCTACCTGAAACCATTCCTTTGGCACGCAGTCACACTGCTGCGGTTCTCGATACCGACTGGTCTCCTCACAACGACTCTATCGTGGCATCAGGAGGCGAAGATGGAAAGGTTATGATCTGGAAGGTTGAGCCTTCGCTGTTTGAAGGCTGGGGTCAGGAAGGATGGGTTCCTCAAGATTTCGATCCTGTGCTCCGCATCGATGGCTCTCCTCGCAAGATAGGGCAGGTGTTGTTCCATCCCACCGCTGAAAATGTCCTGGCCAGTTCGTCGGGAGAATACACAGTCAAACTCTGGGATCTTGCTAATCCGGAAGATCCACGAGCTGTTCTTACCGGACATGGAGATATTGTGCAAAGTATGGCGTTCAACACCACGGGTACTCTCCTCGCCACCACTTCCAGGGATAGGAAGCTGCGCCTGTTCGATCCTCGTGTTGGAGGAGAAGCGGTCAGGACGAACGATGGTCACACCGGCATCAAGGGCTCGCGCATTGCATGGATGGGCGAACTGGACAAGATTGCCACAACTGGCTTCAGCAAGATGTCGGATCGACAAGTTGCGATTTGGGAAACAGGAGGATTGGGCAACGTCAAGACAATCTCATTGGATCAGTCTGCTGGTGTTGTGATGCCTTTCTGGACTGATAACAACATTCTCTTCTTGGGTGAGTGATTCGACTACTACCTGCAATTAGGAATCTTTCTTATGACGGTGTGTTGGTACAGCTGGAAAGGGGTATGTGTATTTCATGAGTAGCATATGGTCCAACTTAACTTACCAAAATAAACAGAGACGGTAACGTTCGCTATTACGAGTATGAGTCGGATTCACTATTCGCTCTCTCCGAGCACAAATCTTCCGAGCCTCAACGTGGCATGTGTTTCCTGCCCCGACGATCGTTGAACGTCGCAGAATGTGAAATCGCTCGTGCCTACAAAGTCCATGGATCGTCCATCGAACCCATTGCTTTCATTGTTCCACGAAAGGCAGGTGTCATCTCCATTTCTAAACCGCCTTTAAACCTTTCAGCTTACCTTCTCATTCGTGACAGGCGGATTCGTTCCAATCCGATATCTACCCACCGGCTCCATCAATCGAGCCCTCCCTCTCCGCCTCCGAATTCTTCAACGGGAAAGTCGCCCCACGCAAGCTTGTCAGCCTCGCCGACGGCTCTTCCATCACTGGGCCTCAGCCAGGCAGCGTTCCCTCTGCAGTAGCACCTGCGCCTGTGCAGACGCCGATCCAACCCACGCGGACCTTTAGCGCGGCTGCCCCATCCCCAGCGCCTTTGGCGGTACCTCCTCCGGCAGCGGTCTCCGTCTCGGAACCCTCCCCTATCACAGCTGCACCCACACAGAAAAGCTGGGCGCCCTCTCCTTCGCCTGTCGCTGAAGCCCGGACCCCTTCCCGGTCCCAGACCAGTGATTCTAAGGTACATGTCTTTGACTCTTTCTATGAAGAGTTTGTACTCACTGTAACATACTCTCAGCAGGACAGCTTCTTGGCGTCTGAGAACGCACGACTAGAAAGCGAACTCCGTGAAGCCCGCGAAAAAATCAGGAATTTGGAACTTCAAGTAGAATCTATCCGGGCCAACGCACGAAAAGCCGCTGCTTTGTTGGACGGATGAAGCGGGCACGGTAAACATCAATGTACATATTATATCGAACAGCGAACATTGTCGTCGGAAGAGAGGGCGGAGATATGTTTCTTGGAGTTTCTACTAGTCAGTGTCAAGCGATTTTGTTGGATTTTATTTTTCTTGTTTCTCTTGCTTTCTATCTGGAAACAGGCCGGAGCTTCATATCATACCCTCTCCCAAAATACTTTTGCAAAAACATTTCACGTGACCGTTTTCGTAGGCCCTTCAATTGGAGTCTTCGACAACCTCAACAACAATACTAAAAATAGAACGCATTTAAATATAATTGGCGGTCCTTCAATAAGCTGTACTCTCAGGCAATAAATAGACAATCTCTGGATGGGTGGACAATACTTCGTCAGATCTTGGGCTAATGCAGTTTACGTTCAACGACGACCTTCATTGTTTGTACACACCAGTAGCACCTGTGCTTTCTAGAGAGGCCTCGTCACTTGAGACAACCCAAAATGAAAGATAATATGATTGCTCATCAAGCGCTCACCAAGTTTACATTTCATAAAGTGACGTTTACAACAAATGGTGCAACTTGGACCTGAGCAAAACATATTGAAGTTGACAGTCGTGGGTTTTGATGAGCGTCTTCTACGCAGATTATATTTGGATAGAGGGATTTAGATGGCATTTCAAGCCAACGTGGTGTTCGTTCCATACCGACGTTTGGCCCTTGGGTAAACCCTTGCGTGGGTATAACGCGGTCCCTGACAGAAACTGTAGATGCTAAAGGATACACGATAAAAACACGATAATCGAAGTAATGCTCATCCATAGCAAAGAATCCGCTCTGGAAGTAGAATTTTGACCGGCGCTTATTCGTTGAACGTTCAGTAAACAAATCTCCTTGAGCTACATACACACGGATGATAGAATGAGTTAAAAAAGCTTCCTCCACCTAAAGTATAAGCGGTTACTTTTATTGATATCTATACGGCATGTTCCTTGATATCTTTTTGATAAGCTTTTCGAGACGACCAAAATGACGCATTCGTGACATCATGCATCTGCAAAAGGTACATACAGTCTGCCAAATCACCTCAAATCACTCGCACGGCATATCATTATCTAATTTAACGCTTTGCGAGGCCTGTGGCGTTTAGTGTCAAACATACGGCTTGGCAGTTTTGTGGATATTCTTAACAATGAACCATTTTGTGAGAATAAATCTCAAGAGCCAAAAGCCGCTCGTCGAAACCGTAGGGCTTCACACCCGGGCGCTTTTATCGGACCGACCGCTAATGTCTGATAATTCACTTGACCCTGGAATAAAACCACTGCATACTATTGAGTTTAAATTTTTAAAGCAAAGTTCTTACTGCCATAATAGGCTTTGGTGAGTCTTAGTGCCACTCAGCCACTCCGTCATTAATATGCACATAGGACTGTAAACGACTCAGTGTATATACCGCCTCGGGCTCTGACATTAGTGTTATAATTACTTGTAAAATGCGCTGATCAGACAGGTATACCCGTATGGTCCCCCAAATGATCGCAGATCGCTCAGTTGGCCAACCCCTTCACAGAGCACCCGATTAAATCCTCGCCTGAACTCGCTTAAATCAACGAGAAAGGACGATAATTACCTCAAGATCGTGTCAAAAATGCCACCTACCATTTCCAAGAATGATATTGGAAGCACATCTCGAGTAATAAAACTCCTGGGAAAGTTCCATTGTCTAGCGACTTCTGGCTAGTGCCCAAGTAAAAGAATGTAAATTAAATGCAAGTTGTTGTATCATGAGAAGTCGTTCCGAATGGTGTACATCTTATTTGGCATAGTGTTCATTACGGCAGAAGGTTTGCCACCCTGCGTCCTATAAGAGTGAGATGTGAGAAACAGTAACCTCAGAGAGCTGTTCCTCCTTTCATTAATTTCCCTCCTCATATGGTTTATCTCAAAGCAAGCCTTGTGGCTGCTTGTCTTTTCTACAGAGCGTCGGCGTCCATTGGTCCTGAACACTTGTTTCTTCGTCTTGTAACATTTGGGGTCTATGTTTTACTGATTTAAGGCATATATTATCCCATACGTAAACGCTGAGAGTATGATCGTGTAATGGTACAATGTCTATATTAGTCAGTGTTTAGGCGCCTATGCCATCTAAAGGCTTTCTTCAAGCTACCAGCCAAACAGCGAGTTCCGATTATCACGTGCGGCCATATAGGAGAAGACTGCGGGCGTGTGATCCGATGTGGACGATACTAAGCGCCGAGCTGAGGATTAGGCTTATATATCCATGTCGCATACGTGAGTTGTATTTGAAATAATACCAATGCAGTTACACTGATTTCTTATATGTATGTAGAATAATCACGAGTAGAGCAGATTGGCGCATCTTCGACATACACCAGACACACACTTCGCAGACTCCTATGTGTAACACAATGGCGACGGCCCGACGACGACGACGACAAATATGAGTGATAAAACATCATTGGACACAACCACCTCGAAACCACTTTAATTCTAGGCAAGATACCATATCATATGTGTATTGGTATCTGTGCGGATGTTGTATGCGGTTGAACAACGGTTGACTGATCATACTGTATGACTGATAACGACTTTGTCAATAAATTTGATTTATGATCGCCCCCTTCCTGATCAAGCAATCTATTCTCATGACAAGCTGTGTAAAGCCCCTATCGTCAGGTCACCGTCCTCTAAATTTTCTAAGCGATTCGTCGTTGTGCTTTTCAGCTTACGAAATGTATTTAGGATGAATAATATAAAGCAAATACTATATAAACCCCAGTCTCCTAAGCTTCTATCATCGCTCAGCTCGTCTAGTACAATCCCTTTCACCTACTCAAATTCTTCAATATGTCCGCACCTAAAATCGCTATCGTGATCTATTCCATGTATGGCCACATCGCACAGGGTGAGTGGCTTGTACATTCTCGAACTCGATCCATCTAAAGGGTTTGACAGTGGCCGAGGCAGAGAAGGCTGGTATCGAGGCTGCCGGAGGAAAGGCAACGATTTACCAGTGAGTCGAGCTCTTTTTCTCTCTCTGTATTGATCTTTCCTAATGGTTTTATTGCAGAGTCGCCGAGACTCTTCCTGAGGAAGTTCTCACCAAAATGCACGCCCCTGCTAAGCCCGACTACCCTATCGCCACTGCTGAAACACTCACCAAGTACGATGGCTTCATCTTCGGCATCCCCACCAGATTCGGTAACATGCCCGCCCAACTCAAGGTATGTCCGACTGTATTTCTTTTCATTGTAAAACTGCAGAATATAACATCAAACGCGCGTACAGACGTTCTGGGATACTACCGGCCAGCTCTGGGCGAATGGCGCTCTCGCCGGCAAATATGCAGGCGTGTTTGTTTCCACCGCTGGCCTTGGAGGAGGACAGGAGTCTACTATCCTGAACTTCGTGTCTACTCTTGCTCATCACGGAATTCTATACGTCCCCCTTGGTTATGCAAGTGCGTTCGCCCAATTGACCAACCTCGATGAGGTTCACGGAGGTGCGTCTGATTGACAAGTGATTACGGTTGAGTAATTTGCTGATAAAATCTTATCTCAGGATCTCCTTATGGGGCTGGAGCATTCGCATCATCTACTGGAGCGCGTCAACCCTCGAAGCTGGAGCTTGAGATTGCCACTATTCAAGGAAAATCTTTCTACGAGACCCTTGCCAAGGTCAAGCTATAGAAGTTACCAGGAGGTATGGATCGTGGAAGCATTTATAGAATAAATAAAAAACTTGTAGGTAAAATAAAATGATTTAAATTACGCTGATTGCAATACAATTTGAGTAAACATTAGTGATCCAAAAATAGTACGAAGCTCTTCTGTCTGAGACTTGCACCCACAAAATCCATCCACTGCGAAATGGCTTTCTTTAAAAACTCCGACAGTGCTGAAGAACATCGCCAGTAATTTATTCTTTATCACAAACGCGCCATCACAATGTCTACGAGCTCGAGCCCTCGCATCGCCATCATCGTTTATTCGATGTTCGGCCACCTGTCCAGGAGTGAATATACCCAACTACACGGTCGAGAGTCAACCAACTAACATAATGATTTAGTGGCGGAGAGCGTCAGAGAAGGTATCGCCTCTAAAGGAGGCAACGCCGATATCTATCAGTCAGTTCAAAGGCCAATTCATATGACATTGTGTATTGCTAATCGCTTGGTCCTGGTGGGCGACTACATACATTCAGGGTTCCTGAGACATTGTCTGCAGAGATTTTGACCAAAATGTCCGCCCCACCAAAGCCTGACTTCCCAATCGCAACGCCGCAAACGTTGACCGAGTACGATGCGTTTCTTTTCGGGATTCCAACTCGGTTTGGCAATATGCCCGCTCAGCTGAAGGTATTGACCCTCAAAATCACTGAGTATATGCGCATATTCTCACCTTTTTCAATGCGTCCAGGTATTCTGGGATGCTACTGGAAGATTATGGGCGCAAGGGAGCCTCACAGGAAAGTATGCGGGCGTGTTCGTAGGAACATCTGGCCCTGGAGGGGGACAGGAGACCACCGCGATCACTTTCCTGTCGACTCTGGTACACCACGGCATGATCTTTGTTCCACTTGGATATGGGACTGGATTTGAGGACATGGTGTCCTTAAACGAGGTTCACGGTGGTATGTCCTATAATCGAATGTTTGCAGCAAATTTTGAGACATCAATTTATTGCTAGGTTCTCCATGGGGGCTGGTACGTTTTCGGCGGCTGATGGATCTCGCTGCCCCAGCAAGCGAGAGCTCCAGATTGCTGAAATCCAAGGACGGGCGTTTTATGCAACTATTTCTCGTGTCCATTGAATTTGAACAGAAAGGACAGCCGTCAACGCATCCAATGCGCAAAGCAACAACCAGTCGTAAATCACATATTAAATCGTACCTCTGAATGTCGATTCCAGGTGCTGACCTTGCAGTTTGTCAAATTCTTTACAAATAGTGCCAATTAAGCTACAGAGAATCTATAATGATTGAGAACTTTTATGTCGATGCACTGACAACGACTAACATCGTACCATTCAATGCTCTACTGATCAGGGCAGGGACTGCATTCACGATAGAGAATGCATAGGCAGAATATAACAGCTCAATATCCTTCTCCAGCAATTGTCGAGTTCTTCATTAGTGTGACGCCAGACGACCTATGCAATTTTTTCATTTATCTCAATCGAAAAATTAGTTAAGAATCACTCACGTCCCTATCCTTTCTGCCCCAGCCAAGAACATCTCCTTACAAGCTTCGAAGGAGCGAACACCTCCAGACGCTTTGACTTGTACATTGCCTTTATATCTCACTGTCCTATACATGAGACGTACATCCTCTTTAGTAGCTCCGCCTCCCGATGCAAATCCGGTGGAGGTTTTAACAAATGCCGCCCCTGCCTCTGCAGCTAGAACACAAGCTGCTATCTTGAGCTCTGGACTTGGAATTAACCCATTCTCTATGATGACCTTTACAGGAACAGGAGACGACGCCGATATGATGGTTTTCAGATGATTATATATCTCGCGGTATTGGGTCACATCGGAGAGGAGTAGTCCGACAGGGATGACAGTGTCTATTTCGAGCGCGCCGTCTTTAATGGCCTGTTGTGCTTCACTGTAGTGATTCCTGGTTCGTCTTTTAAACATTCTCGGAAGCGGGATAGATTGACGGACTGACTAGGCTTTGGCCTCTGCTGATCCGGCACCCAGAGGAAATCCGACCACGCAACATGTGATTGTTTGCGAATTTGATGCAGCCAGCCGTTCTGTCACCCTTTTGACATACAGTCCATTCACGCAGCAGGACTTGATGTGAAAAAAAAGAAGGTAGAGGTGTCGTCGTCAGTGCATCGACATCGGCCGGACAGCAACCGTGAAAATTGTACGCACTTTGAAGCCGTACTGGATTGCCTCGTCGCAGAGGGTATTAATCTGTGAAGGCGTTGCGTCTTGTTTAAGCAAAGTGTGATCGATCGTCAGAGGAAAACGTGGGTCTTTGGGCGCCGTCAAGGATGACAATGGCGTTGATTCTTCGGTGAAGGAATCCTGAGCAAGGACTTCGGCTACTTTAACTTGAATAAAGCTGGACCACTCTTGTTCTGTACGTTCGGCCATGACGTGGGTTCAAGCAGAAGATGGCAATTGGACGGAGAAAAGGAGTGATTGTGAACCAAAGTCCAATCAGAGAGTTCACGATATCGACAGGGGCGGACCGTAATCACCGTCGATTGTTATCACGGTTGCCTATTTCGTCTCCAACACCGATTGGGTCTTGGACATGAAGTTGACATGAACTCCAAAACTCTTGGGGATTTCTGGCCAATTCCAGTTTAATTTTTGAACGTCCACGAGCAGCTAAGCTTATCTTTTATCATCATAGGGTGGAGTCGCTGAATGAAGATGTACGTGAAATCTATCATTGCATGCATTCGAAGACACCTAATGATTAATTTGTCTTGGAGTTCTCAAATGTAGGGCCCAATTTGAAGTAGGGCGTGAACCAAGCGTAAACCGTATTTGAATGATACATTCGACCCTGTGACTATCTCCTCCGAAGCTGATACGTTGAACGCTAATGGCGGAGGCATGAATCCCTGCCTATTTTCAGTATTACTATTCAACACTCCTGAAAACACTGACGTAGTGGGTCTATCTTTAGATTCTATTACAAAGACGTCACTAGCGGTGCAGACGTTACACCGCTCATGAGACCAGCAGTGTTACTGTGTAATTTTATTGTGTATATTGTTTTCAGAACAATTCATCTCTGCTATGCCTCCAGCAGTTAACAAATTTATCGAAGACTAATACCCTTCCGGAGACGTTCTATTAGCGGAAAGGTCCAGACCGACACATGGTTGGTTTACCGTTTAAGATGATCACTTTAGATTCCAGATTCAGTACCGATCGGTAACTAATAATAGACACGAGCCAAGCGAAAACGGCCTTGCTCTCTCAGGTTGTGCCCAGCCATGCTGCTGAAAATAACGCGGGAGTGAAAGATCTGCGATGCTGATGCTTGAATGATATCCATGCGACGTATCGCACGTATAAATGATCAATCCGTAAGTACAATATGGACATTGGCAGAACTTCGTACGTATTGTTGCCGACTGAATAGCTTGATGCTGGAACGGGGGCCATCCGATGTTTCCACTCCACAATTTTGACAACGTTGGTTCGGTACGCTATGTATAACCAGACGCCTCTTACACGGCGCGGAACCCATATTCGTATAAATGAAATCGACATCCGAAGAACTAAAATAACGGGGCATAGCATTATTGAATCTACTACATATTTTTCCAACCCAATAAACGTTAGTGATGTCGAGTTAACTATCTACACACTGTTGGAGGCGTCTGGAAAAGCTACATATAGAGTAAGTCTGTATAGATACAAGGGCATGAGCACAATCATAATGAAGATTTCTACAATATGTCGTTGTACGGAAGTGAAGGGAAAAAATGGACGACCGATAATAATAGAAACGGAAACAGCGTACCTCCAGGCATTGTCAAAAAATGTTTGACAAGCCCCTAATACATTATTTATTCGGTTCTTTTCAGAGAAAGCGATGTTGCTATGTTTAACATCTGTTTGCACTCGATTGTAAGAGGCCATTTTGCTATAAAGATGGATGTAACTGAGGCTACATTCCTCAGTCCAGTGGTCGCCAAAAACCCCTCTACTACTTTCCCAATTACTCAAAGCAGCTCGCTCACAATGTTCGCTCGTGCATCCGCCGTCTTTACCCTTGCTTTACCCATCCTTGCGGCTGCCAGTGCCGTTCCTCGCACCGATAGCCCCTCGAACCAGTGCAACACTGGCTCTTTGCAGTGCTGCAACTCTACTCAGAGCGTTAGTCACTCTATACCATAGCGCTTCTATATGAATGAGACTTATGTGATCTAACTGCAGGCAACCTCGAGCTCCATTGCTGGCCTCCTTGGTCTTTTTGGGTGTTGTCGTCGGCACCGTCACCGGGCTTGTCGGCGGTAAGTGTTTATTTCGAAATGAGGTACTATTTGACCGTTGACAAATGTATTCGTCTAGTTAACTGCTCCCCCATCTCTGTCATTGGTGTTGGTGGGAACTCCTGCACTGCCCAGCCCGTCTGCTGCACCAACAACTCATTCGTACGTCTACCTCAACTATCATTGTATCTTGTAAAATTAATCTAATCATCCGTAGAACGGTCTCATTGCGCTCGGATGCACTCCCATCAATCTCAACTTGTGAAAGCACAATTGCGATTTACCCTTACTGACGGACATGACGGATTCTGACTCGAAGGTGGTTGATTGGAGTGGCACTCATAATTTGTAATAAATACCTATAAAAAATGAACGATGGCTTTTGATTTTCTAGTGTAATATGATCGATTTTTAAGAGGACAAGGATAGACTCAATTGAATCTTGAGTAGTTCTACTGCCGTGCCTAGTTGTCTCAGGGAAGTCATTTATCATTCTTCCGTTACTGGGAACTATAAGCCTGGCCTCCACCTGAGTCTTACCGTTAGCACTTCGATCACGCATGCACCTCCGATCGTCACCTGAAATTCTCTTTACGGTTTTCTCAGTCGGGACGATCTTCCCAATAAGGCTTGATATGCCGCTTGGGGACTTCGATTGATGGGTTACTAAATGAAATTTAACTCTTATACAAATAACCCACATACAGACCAGGCTTGTAGAGCGTCTGGAAAGCTACTTGTAGAGGGAACTTCGGCCGCAACCATATGGATAATCTCATTGATGCAGTTGCCGATAAGTTGATCACTACCGAGTGCTGGTGTATTCGAAGAAGTACGGCATATGAGGGCCAGAGCCTGGCTGGATTATCCAGAAAATTGGATCTAGGTCCGTAGATTTAAATATAGCCTATTGGTCATTGAAGAATAAAAAAAAGGAAGACTGAGAACTCTGGGCGTCAAGAGTGGAGTATCAATCAAATTACATGTACCATCTGGCATTGATGCTTCACACGATAGAGATCTGGCCCCACTTTGATTTTCTGCGACGAAATCACTTCAAAGGAACAAAAGAAGCTTCCAATAAACACACATTGACTAGGCGATCAACCTCCCGGTTGGCTACTCCGTCCTTCGAGGCAGTCAGTTGCCGCGGAGTTTACTCGAAATTTGAAGACATGTCGAAATCTCGTTTCTTCGGGTGGTGACCATGCAGAACAATCTTTCGAAAGGAACCTGCAGTTCACTGATACTTAACGAAATTAAATATGAATTTACCACATTCTCTCACTAACAATTACCTGGGGAACTTCCGATTCGCCGTTGCTCAACCGCAGCACAGTGCAGCGTGGGTGGAGTGGGTCAAGTAACTGCAACCCCGTCGCTCTCGGAGCCTGCGGCCTCCCTTTCCACTAAAATTCTCTTGAGCCATCCGGGGCAGCTTGGACAGCGTCGACGGTGTATAGTTAATAGAAGCAAGTATTAGCAACAGTGTGGGAAGGCTAGAGTCGTTTGTATACATTTGTGTCGAAGGCTCTTCTCCTGCACGCGTTTTCGGCCTGATAACATCAAAATTTGACCATTGTATTCCCAGTAAGATATACTTTGTAATGAAAAAAAAAAAAGCAGGGAAAAAGCGTTGTAAATCCATCAGAAATCTGTACATACAAAGCAATACTTTCAAAAGGCTCTCTTTTCCTATATACGATGACATTGCTAAACTTCTATGGCACCACACTTTTTAAAAAACAAAAGGTTTATTGCCGGAATATAGATTTCTTATAGTATAAAATATCTAAGGGACGTGATTTGGAGGTGCTGTCAAATTTGCCAAAGAGTGATGGTGTGCCAGTACACTGTACTTATGTATGTAGAATTTCACAATAATTTATGCCATTGGTAAATATTTGTAAAATTAAAAATCAAACTAGCCATGCTCCCCGACAAACTCCACCGTGCTCTTTCTGCTTTCAATCACTCCACCCAGCGCTGGGCAGCCATATCGTTGCGCGGCTCAGTGACCCAAGAGGCTTTCTCTCCCACCGCGCGACGTCGACAAGCAGAGGCTTTCCCTCGTATCTTGGAACGTCGACGCCTTCCACTCGAGGCCCGCTGCACGCTCCAAACTCATCGTCAAACACATCCTTGAGGGACCGAAGTCTCCCGACATAGTCTTTCTTCAAGAAGTCACGTCTGGCGTCCGGGACACTCTCCTCAGCGACGTCGGAGTGCGCTCTGGCTTCCTGGCGACCGACGCTGAGGACAACACGTCTTTCGATGACGTGCCCTTCGCGACCATGACACTGCTCTCTAATAAACGCTTTGCCTCTGACCCAGATCAGCAGTAGGGAGGCGACGGGGTCGAAGGAGGGAGGAAGTTGATGCCCGAGAGCGTCTTCCGCATGCCGCTCCCGAGCAAGTACGGGAGAGATGTGCTCTGCGTGGATATCGCCGCCCCGGCTGCGCCGGGCACCGTCTTGCGTCTCCTCAACGTGCACCTCGACTCGCTCGACTCGCTTCTCTGGCGCGCCCAGCAGATGGAGATGCTGGCTAGCGTCCTGCGCGAGCCTGGATGCGACGGTGGGCTCATCGCGGGCGACTTCAACGCCATCAGGCCCGAAGATGATCGGCTCATCGACAAGAACGAGATGGTCGATGCATGGATCGCGCTGCACGGGAGGACGGGGCCTGATGGAGCTACGTGGGGTGTCGGCGTGGAGCTAAAGGGCGGACTGGAGCCGGGCAGGTTGGACAAGGTTGCGATGTTGGGCTTGAAGGCTGAGGAGATGGAAGTCCTCCAGCCCGGTCTCATCCACGTGCCCAGGCCCGCCGGGCCACCTCTCGAGAGCCCTTGGAGCGACCATTGCGGGCTGAGATGTACCTTCACCATCTAACGCGGTAAGCAGGTCTGGGGCTGGCTGCTTCTCGACGAGTACCCGTCGTCAGACTATTCTCCCTTGTAACCCCTCACAAGCGTCTTGCACATGCGATACAGCTTTCTTACCGTGAAATAGATATCGGCGCAGCGTGGTATGTATAGCTCAACTGTTTTACCGGAGAGCTGGCACTATTGTCGCTCATCAACGTCGAATCGTTGTAGGGGAGTCCGTGGCCTTACCGTGGTCAAATTCGATGCTGACCTCTATCTTCGACGATTCGATTAATTGTGTAATTCATTCATGACTATGCGTCTGATCGCCTGACTTGCGGGGGCATAAGATTGCATTAATATCTCTTGTTGGCAAACAGGTGCAGTGGAAGGGTACAATCTTGCTAATAAATAAGCCTTTGAAACAAATCTCATCCAGAACATTCAGAAAATTAAACATTAGGTTATTGTGCAAAGTCTGTTTGCAGGTTGCGTAGTTGTTTTCTCCTTTTATTAGTGTTATTTCTTGTATCAATATAAGAACAAAAGACTTTGCTCGTTGAAACAAAATACTATGGCTCCAACTTATAACGTCTCAAATAAGTGTAATGCTAAAATCTAAGATGCAATCTGTTAGCATTGTCACCTGTATGTGAGTAGACGGTGATGCTTATATAGCAGTGAAGTCGAAAGTCCTCAGTCGTACAACCGAAGTCGTGGGTAGAAGCTTATTTATAGCGTCTTCACTCTTCAGGCGTTTCTCCAGCACGTTAAGCAAAGATTTGAGAGTGCCATGCGCCGATATAGCTGTAAGCGTCTAACAATGATCATTTGAGATATAAAGGCCGTAACAGGCGAGCGGAGTGGATGAGCGGTGGCAAACGATATAGGAGACAGAAGAACGAGCGGGGATAGACGAGCAAGGGGCGCTCTTCATCCTGAGAGATTGGGTAATCTATCTGACACCAATTTCATAATAAAAATATGATTTTGATTTAGGTATACTGGAGCAAAAGAAACTTCTAGACACTAACTGTCTACCTCCCAGTCAGTCAGTGACTCCATGTGATCGAGGTCCGTCTCTGCGGGGCGTGTTCGCATTTCGAGCACTCACGAAACTTGGAAGCCAAGCTGCATTAGCCACATAGAACAGAGTGTTGTCGACTCTCGGGTGGTGACCATGGAGAATGTGCATCACCGCGAGGTTTCTCATAATGAGAGCAAAATGAATCAACCACCTCTTACACATCCCCGTGCCCGACCCAAGAGATACCTGAAGAGTCTCCCATTCTCCATTTTCATACGGTACGTGGGTCAGGGTGACCAATCAGATTTCTGTACTTCAAATTTTCATCTCACGTAAATATCGGCATGTCTGCAACCAATTATGGACTAGCGTACTCTCGTGTAGTTATGCATCGCCCGAATTTATTAAGTTCTAACCATAAAGCGAATAGACCAGGTCCTGAGGCACACGTTTAGGTGATTAGTGTGTGTATGCCAAGTTGGAAGATCGCCATGCGGGTCCACACTTGAAGAAACCTGTGCCTCTCACTCTTCTCTGACTTGAAAACGAAAAAGTGATAACAGTGGTCGTGAGTCTTCAGCTAATCACAAAGATCCCGACGGCCAAGCCAATAGCAGCGCTCAACTGCGTGGGTGGGTGTGCTGTCAAATAGATTACTGACATCGTGGGGAATCACAGTGTCATGTTATATGATGATCTCCAGAGCATTTGCGGCTGAAAGGCGCTGACCAGGGAGCCGGCCAATCAGAGTAAATGGGTTGCGGCGAGCTGTCAATAATCATCGAATCAGAGGAGACCCGACGTCTTCAGCAATTTGAGTCGTACAGCCCTGACATATGTGACAGCCTCAATGTCTGGTTTTGTATTCATTTCTAACTAGCATCCGTCAAAACAACACGGAACATGAAGTGTTTGTTCTTTGGATAAAATTTTCATTATGGCACTCGAAATTGTATAAAAGGATGAGGATTTCATAGATATTCTTCAGTCGAACACACCACAGTTCTACTACTCAACCAGTCCATTTCTCAGAAAGGAATTTCAGCTTCTCAATATGTTTGCTCGTGCCTCCACTCTTGTTCTCGCTCTCCCGCTCCTTGCCGCTGCCAGTGCTGTTCCCCGCACTGACGGTCCTTCTAATCAGTGCAACACTGGTCCTATTCAATGCTGCAACAGCTTTCTTCAGGTAGGCCATCTTATGATTATTCAAGGGACGCTTGAGTTACTGATAGATGTATACAAGTCGGACTCCTCTCAAGCGAACATTCTCACCGGGCTTTTGGGCATTGTTCTTGGCCCCGTCGGAACCCTTCTCGGCCGTAAATATTATATTCGCTTCTCAGACCTTAACTAATCTAACTTAAATCAATGCTTACAGTCAACTGCTCTCCCCTGAGTGTCATTGGTGTTGGCGGCAACTCTTGCACTTCTCAACCCGTTTGCTGCACTGGAAACAATTTCGTAAGTGACCCTATAATGATATAAAAACATAAAACCATCTAATACGTACATGACAGAATGGCCTCGTTAATGTTGGCTGCACTCCCATCAACATTAACCTCTGAGATGCCTCATTCTCTTTGGGATGTATAGCAAGTAGTAGTATGTTACGTCGGAAGACTCTAGCTACATAAATGCACATCTTTTAATGTCCGGTTATAACGTGACTCGATAACAGATAATCGAAGTTCAATTTCTATTAATCAGTCCTTTTAATCTCCTTCAAAGTCAAATGAGGTCATGATGAACCGTTTTAGGAAGTGAAGTCGCCATATTTAGTAAGTAAGAGTTGGGAACATTAATGAGCGGTAGTCGATTTAGCAATGATTAAAGCAAAAATATTCACCAGATAATTGATTACATTCCTATAAAGTGCCTTAATCTAATCCATAATTAATACCCTGAAACGTTAAAAATATCCGGAGAAGCAGTTCAAACTTACCGACATCTTGTTGAGTAATATATCTCAGTTTGATCTACTTATATAGGTTTTGTTGCAATAAATATAATTCCTGGGCTGCAACTCGTGTTCCAAAGAATCACATGGATGTTTTGTGATTAGTCAGCCATTTCAACTTCTAGATTTTGGTTAGACCTAGGTTTCTGCTGGTAGGCTGTTGGTTCTATTGGTCAGCGCAAGGTCAGCCGTTGGTTAACTAGGGACGATCAAGTTGAGCTGCAGCTGAAAATCAAATGTGGCAACGTCGGTCCCTTTTAGAAAATGAAAAATGTCATATCGAGTCAGTTAATCCGTGAAGAGAGCATCAACGAATGGCGGATCAATTCAATTAAGTTATTTACCTTACGGTGTACTGATACTATGTCAGTGGATAGAATAATGAGCGCAGCAGACCGCATGTGTGATCCTCATGGAGAACAATTCCATGGATATTTTACAACAAAAGGTGGAGAGAAACATGAAATCTTTCGTGGAGAATTGGATCTTCGACGAGATTCCATGCGCTCTTGTTAAACAACTCGATAAATTTGTGATGCAACGGAAATGGAAAAAGCCCCTTTTAAACAAATAATTTTTTGTAGAAGCACGCTGACTGGTCAGCAAGAGAGGATATCCTGAAAGTCATTGTCAAATATAGCTCAGTATACTTTTGAGGAGGGATTTCAAAGCCTATTAATATTCCTGTAAAGGATAAACGAAACGTGTTGCACCGAATCCAAGAGGAGGAACATGTCCTACAAGAAGAGACGGAATTTAAGAAGTGGTGGACCGCTAAAAGCAGCGTGTGCAGTAAGAATCTAAGCAGGAGGCTATCGCCTTGGTCTAGTTCCAGAGTAGCCTCAATTATCAATTTTAACTCTCAGGGATACCAGCGTCCGTGCACACTGATTAAGTGTCCATCAGGCATCGATGCTCATAATGAAATTCAGGAATATATATACCTCAGTCACAAAGTTTTCCTGCTGCTCTCAGTACTTCCTTCAACAGAGAGATGCTCCCTTCTGAATTCAACTGACTTCTCGTAAAACTCTCTATGTAAATATTTTTTGCTCCCACTCACTTCCTTCTTACCCGAGCGCTTAAGGCTTCGGAGACTTGCTCCGAGCTCGTTCTCCGTCGGGTCGCGAAACGCTTCCTTACAATATCTTCAACCGGGATATCTCGTGGCCGATATCACTGAGTCGGATCCGTTGCCAATGCCCTCTCCGTCTACAAGATGTTTGTGTTCTACAAATAACTTTGTCAAGTAGGCTTTTGCCCGAATATTAATTCTTGTCTAAGTACACAAGTACACTACCGGCAGTGGCCGTCCGCAATCAGTGTCGGGCTTTGTTCAGATGGGTTGCCTATTTCGTCTCAAACACCGATTGGGTCCGCGACATTGCCGCGACATGGAGTGAAATTTCTCGCCATTTCCAGTTCATTTCTCGAACCTGCACGAACAGATCAACATATCTTGTATAGCGCCAACGCAAGCGAATGAAGGGTCCACCTACTATTGACTTTGCTTGGCTTCCTTGAACTATTCTCTCTGCTATGACTGAACGCTCTTGGGATAGGGGAGCAAGGGGGACTGGCAGCTAGTGTTGTTGGCAAAACGTCGCCATTTCGCCTCGCCGGCGATCGCCACATGGCGATACTCGCCGGCCAAAACAGCCTGGCGAAAGGTGGCGACAAATATTAAATATTTGTGTTTGTCTTGTGATCGTTTATCAGTGGTTTCCATCAAACACATCGAACTCCGCTATATGCCGACAAGAAGCCGGTCCGCGTCTTGATTTTGTTGAAATTCCCTTGATACGCTCCGCCGACATGCCGTCTTGTGGTGGCTGTGGCACCCAGCAGACGACTTTATTCTCGAGTACTTCAAAAAGTCGGCAAGATGTGTAATGCCTGTACTTTCCAGATAGTATACCAGTTATGTAGCATAAACATATTTATTTAATGGTTTTTGCTTTGTTTCTACTTCGTTATGCTCAAAAACAACAAAGACTATCTCAAATTTTACGTAATAGAGTTTCGCCAATCGCCAAGTATCGCCACTTTCCCACGCCAGGGTATCGCCTCGCCGGCGAATGGCGAATGCTCCGGGGAGTATTGCCATCCACACTACTGGCAGCGCTCTTCGTCTTGAGATTGGGTAATCTATCTGGAATTAGTTTCATAATAGAAATATGATTTTGATTTAAGTACCGGGACGAAATGACCCCAAAGGGAACAGAAGAACCTTCTAAGCACTAACTGTCTACCCAGTCAGTGACTCCATGTGAGCGAGGAGGTCCGTCCCCGTGGGGCGTGTTCGCACTCCGAACACTCAGCAGGGTCGAAACTTGGGAGCCATGTTACATTAGCCCTATAGATCAGGGTGTTGTCGACTCTCGGGTGGTGACCACGGAGAATGCATTCCCATGAGGTTTCTCATAATGAAAGAAAAATGAATCAACCACATCCTACACATCCCCGTACCCGACCCAAGAGATACCTGGAGAATCTCCCATTCTCCATTTTTATACGGCACATGCTGCAGCGTGGGTCAGAGTGACCAATCAGATTTCTGTACTTCAAATCTTGATCTCACGCAAATACCGGCATGTCTGCAACCAATTATGGACTAGCGTACTCTTGTGTAGCTATGCATCGCCCGGAATTTATTAAGTTCTAACCATAAAGCGAATAGACCAGGTCCCGAGGCACACGTTAGGTGATTAGCGTGTGTGTGCCAAGTTAGAAGATAGCCATGCGGGTCCACACTTGAAGAAGCCTACGCTTCTTACTCTTCTCTGACTTGAAAACAAAAAAGTGATAACAGTGGTCGTGAGAGCCCTCAGCCAATCACAAAGGTCCCGATGGCCATGCCAATAGCAGCGCTTGACTCCGTGTGTGTCTGTGCTGTCAAATACATTACTGACATCGTGGGGAATCAGAATGTTATGTTATACGATGATCTCCAGAGCGTTTGCGGCTGAAAGGCGGTGAGAAGAGACCTGGCCAATCACAGAAAATGGGTTGCGGCGGGCTGTCGAAAATCATCGAATCAAAGAGAAGCCCGACGCCTTCAGCGATCTGAGTCGTACAACCCTGACATATGTGACAGCCTCAATGCCTGGTTTATATTCATTTCTACCAAGCATCCGTCAAAACAATACGGAACATGAAATGTTTGTCCTTCGGATAATTTTTTCATTACCCTGAATAGGGGCACTCGAAATTGTATAAAACGATGAGGATTTCATAGAAATTCTTCAGTCGAACACATCACAGTTCTACTACTCAACCAGTCCATTTCTCAGAAAGGAATTTCAGCTTCTCAATATGTTTGCTCGTGCCTCTACTCTTGTTCTCGCTCTCCCGCTCCTTGCCGCTGCCAGTGCTGTTCCCCGCACTGACGGTCCTTCTAATCAGTGCAACACTGGTCCTATTCAATGCTGCAACAGCTTTCTTCAGGTAGGCCATCTTATGATTATTCAAGGGACGCTTGAGTTACTGATAGATGTATACAAGTCGGACTCCTCTCAAGCGAACATTCTCACCGGGCTTTTGGGCATTGTTCTTGGCCCCGTCGGAACCCTTCTCGGCCGTAAATATTATATTCGCTTCTCAGACCTTAACTAATCTAACTTAAATCAATGCTTACAGTCAACTGCTCTCCCCTGAGTGTCATTGGTGTTGGCGGCAACTCTTGCACTTCTCAACCCGTTTGCTGCACTGGAAACAATTTCGTAAGTGACCCTATAATGATATAAAAAACATAAAACCATCTAATACGTACATGACAGAATGGCCTCGTTAATGTTGGCTGCACTCCCATCAACATTAACCTCTGAGATGCCTCATTCTCTTTGGGATGTATAGCAAGTAGTAGTATGTTACGTCGGAAGACTCTAGCTACATAAATGCACATCTTTTAATGTCCGGTTATAACGTGACTCGATAACAGATAATCGAAGTTCAATTTCTATTAATCAGTCCTTTGTGATCTCCTTGAAAGTCGAATGTGGCCATGACGAACCCTTTCAGGAAGTCAAGTTTCCATACCTAGCAAGTCGGAGTTGATAACACTGATGAATGGTAGTTGCGTTAGTAAATTTCGAAAGCGAAACTGTTCTCCGGATAATTGATTACATTCCATGTACCTACTGGTGGAAATAGACCTTCACATAAAGAAGGCAGGGAGGTATGTATATGAGATCACGCTGTTTGCTTTGTCCCAGCAAGTAAAGACCAGTCAGTACCCGCCCTCGTATGCTGTTGCATCAATCACAACAGCTGAGTAATCTTTGAAGGTGCTGCGGGTAACGATCATTCGTGATTTTGACAAACTTGATCCCCTTATCCCCTCAATGAAAACTGTAAGGTGGTCATGTTGATTTCTCGTTGCAAATGTCAATACCCTGCAAGTACTCCCGATTATCTCTGATTATCTCCACCCAGAAACAAGTAGAAGCATCTCATTTACGATTTCCTGGAGTGGTTTTGATAGGCGCTTATCGCGGAAAAATCACAGGTTTTAGCAAGACTTTAGTGTCTTATGTGGATCAAAATCAAATGTGGCGATGGCGGTTCCTTTTAAGAAGTGAAAAATGCCAGATCGAGTCAGTCGTGTAGAGAGCATCAATGAATAGTGGATCAATTCAATCAAGCCACTTACCCCACGGTGTACTGATATGTCAATGGGTGGGACAATGTACGCAGCAGACGGCATGTGTGACCCTCGCGGATAGCAATTCCATGGATATTTTGCACCAAAAGGTGGCGAAATACATGGAATCTTTCTACGAGAATTTATCCTCGACGAGATTCCATACGCTCTTGTTAAAGAACTCGCTAAATTTGTGACGCAACGAGAAATTGAAAGAGTGCCGTTTGCGATGAGTAATTTTTGGAGAAGCACGCTGACTGGGTAGCGAGAGAGAATATCCGGAAAGTCATTGTCAAAATGTCGCTCAGTAATTCTTTGAGGAGGGATTTATCTTCAGAGGAGATTTAACCGCCTATTAATACTCCCTGTCGGTGATAAACGACTCTAGTTGCCCGAAATCCAAGTGGAGGAACATATCTTCAGAAGAGGCGAAAATTATGAAGTGGTAGCCGCTGAAGAACGGGGCGTGCGTAGGAATGTGAGCAAGAGGCTATTGCCTTGGCCCAGTTTCGGAATAACCTCAATTATCCGTTTTAATTCTCGGAAACACCAGCGTCCGTGCACATGAATTAAAATTTTCATCGAGCATGGACGCTTGCAAATGAAAATCAGGAATATGTATACCTAAGTACCTTGACTCACAAAGTTTTCCTATCGCTCTCGGTACTTCCTTCAACAAAGAGGCGTTCCCTTCTAAATTCAACTGACTTCTCGCACTAAAACTCTCTCTGTGAATCTCCATTTTTGCTCCCACTCACTTCTTACCTCTCCTCCAGTGCTTAATGCACCCACTAGACGAGAGGTTAAATTAGCCACTTCTTACTCCAGCGCTTAAGCCTTCGAAGACTTGCTCCGAGCTCGTTCTCCGTCGCGACGCCAAATGCGTCCTTGGAATATCTTCAACTGGGATATCTCGTGGCTGATATTACTGATTTGGATCCGCTGCCAAAGCCCTACAAGAGATTCGCTACAAACAACTTTGCCAAGTGAAAAGCCCACTTGACAAAGTTCACAACCGGCAATTGCCGTCCGCAATCACCGTCGGGCTTTATGCTGATGAGTTGCCTATTTCGTCTCGAACACCGATTGGGTCCGCGACATGGAGCGATATTTCTGGAGATTTCTGGAGGTTTCTGGCCATCTCCACTTCATTTCTCGAACGTCCACGAATAGGTCAACTTATCTTGCATAGCGCCAACGAAGGCGAATGAGGGGCTCACCCACTGTTGACTTTGCTTTGCTTCCTTGAGCCGTTCTTGCTGCTACGTTTACGACTAAACGCTCGAGAATCGACGTCGACTTGACACCATTGTCTCAATACTTCTCTTTCCTTACTCACCATGTCTCGTGTATTATCGCCAGCCAGAACCCTCTCTAAACACACCGGACGTGCAATAATATCAAATGCTAGACGTTTCTCTAGTTCTCTGTCACTCTCAAGTATTCAGTCATCGTCATCAAAAGCTCTCTATGCACGAACGCGAACGCTACCTGGACCTCTCTTTCTAGTCCCCTCGGCCTGCGTGCCCGTACTGCGAAGTGGGCTGCAGTTGCAGAGTCTGAGGCACTATGCCATCGGGCCAGGTGGGGGACCTCCCGGAGGAGGTGGGGGTGGGTTTCCGGGGTTCAGCTTCGGGCAGCAGCAGCAGAAGGGGGAGGCGTTGAAGGAATATGTACGTGAAAGTTAGAATTCTCGCACGGGTTTGAAGATATTTAATGATCAAACTCCTCGAATTCAGAGCGTCGACCTCACCCAGATGGCACGAGATGGAAAACTGGACCCTACCATTGGAAGAGACGAAGGTTTGTGACTTCATGAAGAGATTATTTTGTTGCAACGTGTGATTTGACATTTTTTTCTACAGAAATCAGACGCACCATTCAAAGTGAGCCAGTAAATACAAACTTCGCTTCGTTTTGTGCTGACAATATATTTTCATCTCCAAGTTCTATCAAGGAGAACAAAGTCCAACCCAGTGGTATGTCACCTGTATCCATTCCGTTACTCAGTATTCAATTTGTCTGACATGCAATTAACTATCATATAGCTAATTGGACCTCCCGGTGTTGGAAAGACCGCTATCCTGGAAGGACTAGCGAGTCGCATTGTCTCTAAAGAAGTTCCAGAGGTGTGTGCATTCTGATTTAATGTTAATTATGGGCACTGACACCAGTCGCAGTCGTTGCACAACAAGCGGGTGCTTTCGATTGACCTTTCCGCTATCATGGCAGGCTCGGGAATCAGGGGCCAGTTCGAGGAGAAATTCAAAGCGCTCCTCCGCGACATCGAGGAGGAAAGCGGGAAGGTTATCTGTTTCATTGATGAAGTCCGTGAGTACACGTCTTCCTTTCTCCTTGTTTTTATTTTTTTTTTTACGTGACTAGTGCTAATGTCGAATTGTGTCGTGCCATACAGATACGCTTTTCAACCTGGGCAAAGCGGAAGGATCTATCGACGCCGGGCAGATGATCAAACCGGCGCTCGCGAGGGGCTTGCAGCTGGTCGGTGCTACGACCCGTAATCTTTCTTTTCCTTTTCCCCTCGCTGGACCATTATTGACCTCGTCTTGACTTGTAGCCGACGAATACCGCAAAACCATCGGCAAAGACGCAGCGCTCGAACGCCGTTTCCAGCCCGTGACGATCGACGAGCCGACGGTCGCGTCCACGATATCGATCCTGCGCGGCCTCAAGCCGCGATACGAGGTGCACCATGGTGTCGAAATCTCAGATGGCGCTTTGGTTACGGGTCAGTATCTCTTCTTTGCTATACCGTTACTTCACCAGATATGTTATACAATGCACTCACTCTCACTTTTGTCTATGTCCGACAGCCGCTGTGTACTCCGCGCGCTACATCTCCGACCGCTTCCTCCCGGACAAAGCGATCGACCTCGTGGACGAAGCCGCCTCGTCGCTCCGGCTCGCACAAGAATCCAAGCCCGACGAGCTCGAAGCGCTCGACCGCGAGATCATGACGCTCCAGATCGAGTTGGAGAGCCTGAAGAAGGAGACGGACGTGTTCAGCGTGGAGCGGCGGGGCAAGTTGGAGGCGGAGCTGATGGCGAAGCGGCAGCAGGCGGACGAGCTGACGACGCTGTGGCAGACTGGTGCGTCCCGCAAGGTTTTTATGCACACGAGGAGATAGTGGAAATAACGCTCGCTATCAGCGCGCAACAGATTGCAGAAGATCAAGGACACCAAGAAGCGGCTCGAAGACGCCAAGTACCAGCTCGAGGTCGCGCAGCGGCAGGGTCAGTTCGAGCTCGCGTCGAGACTGCGCTTCTCCACCATCCCGGATCTCGAAAAGCAGCTCCCGAGTGACCATGAGTCCTCGCTGGAACAGATGGAGGAGTCCCCGCTGGCGATGCTCCACGACAGGGTGACGTCGAACGACATTTCGCGGGTGGTGGCGAAGGCGACAGGCATCCCGGTGCAGAACCTGTTGAAGGGCGAGAGGGATAAGCTCGTGCATGTCAGTATTACTTATCTCATTTCATTTTTCATTTTTTACTTGATTCTCATACCTTTTGTTTTTTTTCGCTTTTCAGATGGAGGACGCTCTTCGTGAGCGCGTCGTCGGGCAGGACCACGTCGTCGAGTCGATCAGCGACGCCGTACGGATATCGCGTGCGGGCCTGCAAGCTCCCAATCGCCCGGTCGCGTCCTTCCTTTTCTTGGGCCCTACTGGTGTAGGAAAGGTAACGTTTTCTAAGCCCCATTTTTCCATAAGCCTATTTCGCTGAGACCGTAATCGTCTAGACGGAGCTGTGCAAAGCGCTTGCGGCGTTCTTGTATAACGATGAGCAGAAAGGGTTGATTACGATCAATATGTCTGAGGTAAGTTCTCTTTCCTAGGCCATTGTTTTGGGACGTTTATAATACTTCTTTAGTATCACGACCGCCATACTATTTCACGTCTGATCGGTGCAGCCCCCGGATATGTTGGATTTGAAGAAGGAGGGCAGTTGACCGAGGCTGTTCGTCGGAAGCCATATGGTATGATGCTTTCTTTGTCGGCCCAGTGTGCCTTGGTCTAATACCATCACAATAATATTTTAGCCGTCATATTACTCGACGAGCTGGAGAAGGCGCACAAGGTGGGTTGATTTCTGATACATATACGCGATGTTTGTGATTGCTCTGTGTCTAACACCGACACCTTTTCTGACAGGATGTCTCGATGATCTTGCTGCAAATCTTGGACGAAGGGACTATCACAGACAGCCAAGGTCGCAAGGTGGATTTCAAGGTACCGTTTTCCCCGCTTTTCACTACATCCACCATCGTTTAAACCTCTCTTCACTCCCAGAATACCATCATCTGCCTGACCAGCAATCTCGGCTCTGACATCCTCGCCCACTCATCCGCATGTGACCCCGAAACAGGCATGGTCAACGCCGATGCCAAGTCCGAAGTCCTCGAGCGCACGCAGGAGTACTTCCCCCCAGAGCTGCTCAACCGCCTCGACTCCATGCTCGTATTCAACAAACTGTCTAGGACCTCGATCCTCAAAGTCGTCTCGCTGCGCCTGAACGATGTCGCGGAGCGGCTCAAGCACAGGCGGATCAACCTCGATGTCGACGACGCCGCGCGCGACTGGCTGGCCAAGCACGGGTACTCGGACGTATATGGCGCGCGCGCCATCGCGCGTGTCGTGCGTACGGACGTGCTCTTCCCGCTGGCGCAGAAACTCTTGAGAGGGACAATCAGGTTCGTTCGCAATTCAACTTTTGCCATTGTTTTGTCCCATCGTTGCATTACTCACGTTTTTATATTTATGGAAACAGGGATGGCGATACTATCCAAATTCGCGTTTCTGGGGATGCCTTGGACATCAAAGAGAACCACCCTCCTGACCCGACCTTGGCTCGACCTGATTCTGAGGTCAACCCCGACGAAAATCCTCCTCTCGAACCCAACGAACAAAACTAAAGTTCGAGTTTAGGGCCCGACTTACGACGAGAATAACATGTAAACCAAACTATTAATATTTCAACCACCACTCACAACGACCATTCCAAATCATTCATTGTCCAGGAACATCTGTATTGTACTGTATCAATTAGACATAATCGTATTCATAACAGCCCAAACTCTACATAGCCCTACGGTAAAAAATTGGAACAAGTATCGTATATAAAAAAATGTATAATCATAGCGCATAATTTAGAAATGTCCACGGCCCTGCTATGCATAGGTGTGTATATCTATAATGAGAATAAGACTTCAGGGATCTGCATGGCTTTTTTGACGTGGTTTCCGTGGCTGCTTTGTGGGTGTATGAGCAGGACGGCTCTCCGCGTTCTGGGGAGTACTAGATTGCCCAGCGTCTGTCTTCCCTGGAGTCGTCGCATCGGCTTTAGGCTTTGGCGGCCCTTTAAGTTTAGGTTTTCTAGGTTTTCTACTAGATGTGGTGGGGTTGTTGGCATTATTATTGAGACTACTCTGGAGTTGGGCTAAAGCAATAGCTTCTTGCTCAGCTTCTTGCTGCACGCGTTGTTCTTCAGCTGTCCACCACTTCATAAAGTCCACTTCTTCTTGGAGCGCACGTTCCTCCTCTTGGATTTCGCGCAACGATCGTTTATCCTTGACAAGTGCGACTTGCACTTGCTGAGAATGTTGGATGGCGACGAATGATACCCCCTTTGTGGGAGCTGTTGGGGGTGGAGCGGGTTGCCCAAAAGGTTGGGATTGGGACCATGCCTTGCCGCCACTATTAGGGAGTTAAATGTGGTCAATAAAGAAAGATATGCAATCGACTTAGATGGATGTGAAGACTTACACTGCATTCCGAGCATAATGAGATTGCGATGAGCCAGACTTGGACGGCGTCTGTCGCGTGGGCGTGATGACGGGTCCAAGTCCAGGAGGCTGATTACGCCCAGGAGTGGTAGGCGTAGACTGTGCCTTCGAAGAAGGCCCGGCCACAGGACGCACGCTAACGGTATCCTTGGGCGAACTACTGGCGAATACAGAGGAAGTAGGCGGCGTCGAAGGTGCTGTTGACAATCCACGAACATTTCTCTGATCGACATTTGTTCGCCAGTTCATAGGTGCGCCAGATCCCGATGGCTGTTTGGAGGGTGTTGCAGAGCCGAGGGGGTCATTGGAAACTGGAGCAGTCTGCGGGCTCCGTGTAGCGGCAGGTCGCGGGGAATTAGAAAGACCTTGTACTGAAGGATGGCGAGAGGGCGAGGATTGGTTTTGGGTAGCCGCTTCAGCCATGACGGTTTTCATGTCAATTCTATAACAAACAGTCGTGAGAAATTATCCAGGCAAGGCTATCGAAATCTACGCACCGAGGTACCCCTTGGGCTTTCCAAACCGGAGGAGACTTGATAGGCATAGGCAGATCAAACTTCGAAGGAGTCTCTTGAGGCGGTGCCAGTGTAGCAGAGGCATCGGCATCATCCATAGCAAAGATATCATCCCCGGACGGAGGCCGACGCAGTATATGTCGAGAAGAAAACTCCGGAGTGTCCTTCGACAACGACGTCGTCCTGCTACTTTTTGGCAACAGCGAAATCTTGGCTGGAACAGGCGGTGAAATCTTCGCCGAAGAGAAATCCCTCCTCAAAGGTTTGCCGAGCGCGAGCGACGTTTTGACAATGACGTCCGGGATATCCTCTCGCGCTAACCACTCAGCGTGCTTCTCCAACATCGCCTTCGCGAAGACATCGCTCCTTGCAAACGGCGATTTTTCAATCTGCCTCTGCGTCACGAATTGGGCGAGCTGTTTGACGAGGGCGTATGGAATCTCGTCGAGGATCCGATTCTCCAAGAAGGTTTCCATGTTGACTGATATATATTCCTGCAATTTTTCGACAAGAGCTTGGACGTGATAATGGGAGGCATCAGCGAGGACGTAACAAGCGTTGCCGATATTGGTATGAGCAAGGATGACAGATGAGCAAAGAAGGACGAGACGATCCAAGAGGAGTTCATTCTAACACAATCTCGTCAGAATAAACCAGAGTGACTGCCGAGTACCCCGACTCACTGCTGCAGCGAGAACTTCAAACATGAATTGAACAAGCCCCTCAACTGAATTGACGAAATCTAAATTAAAAAAATGACACATAAAATCAACAAACGCCCTACACAGACAAGGTCACGACTTACCAAGGACATGAAATATCTCCGCATCCTCTCCACAACACATGAAACGCATCACAAAGCGGACAACATGCCACTTCATATGCTTCATATTCACACGGACCATACCATCCGCATCCCACCGTTTCGCAGTCCAGTCCTCCAAATCGAAGAAACTCGCAAAGAGCGGCGAACGTGCGCGCAGCACGACGGAGTGACAATACACCTCGCGATCTGCAAGGAGAAGGACTACATCTGGGCGAAGCGGCGAGGACGAGACCTCGCTTTGAGCAGATGTAGAAACAGTAGGCTGAACAGCGTTGAAAAGCTTCTTCATATCCTGGGCCATAGTACGCGCGGGCTCCCTCTTTACAGGAGGCTCGAGCGCATGACTCAACGCTGGCAAATCCAAAAGATTCGCAAGCGCCTGCAACTCCGTCTTCACGGACGTCGGGTTCGCATTGATGGTGTTCAACTGGGATTCGGCAGCGGTGCTGATCCTCCTGTCCCACACAGCCAGCAGTTCATCGGAATAGATGTACTGGAGGAAAATAAGCACTGTGAGAGGCTGGCACCCCTTGATGGCGAGTCGAGCGAGCTTGGCGACGCCTAACCCAGGTCCGCGTGCCGCTGGAAGCAGCTTAATACTGAGATTCGAGTCCTGATCCCCTCTAATCCCTCCAACCCCACCTCTCTCTAGAAGACCCTGGAAAACGGCCGAACGAGCAGCGAGCATCGCACTGTGCACCGGGAACGCACAGGCTTGTACATGCACCACCGCATCTGCGCCATGCGGAAGCCTCGTCCCGTCATATCCGACGCTGCCCGTTCCAGCCTTCCGCATCTGCCGCTCGCACACCAGCACATCGCATAGCTCCAGTACACGGAAAATGTCAATTTCGATGCTAACGTCCTCAGGTTCGTCCGCGTCGAGCATCAAAGATGCAGATAGCGAAAGCCCGCCAACCGAACGCGAACTCGACCTCATCCTCCGTCCTGCCGTCCTGTTATCCGTTCCGGTTCCACTTTCCGAGTGCTTATCATTATCGCCACCCCGATAAAACTCCAGGTATGGCTGCACAGTCCGAAGATCCTGCGATATCATATTCCCGAGTACATCGATGGGTTTCGGTTTGTAGTCAACCCTCAGCGCTCCGAATGCGCCTGAGCTGTTCGCGCAGACCCGCGTCACCCGCTGCAAGAACGGGACGCGATCAAACTTGAAGGCCTTCCCAGATGCACTTTTTACGTTCCGTGTGCGCACAAAGACGTGCCCTGACTCTGTGCAGATGATGATGGATCCATCTGAGCCGAGGGCAACATCCTACAACACCAGTGGTTAATTCACAATGCGACCAAAACAAGCGTATTTGTGAGATATACCTTCACAGCGCTGAACTTCTTCCTCAAAGCCCAAACCCTCTGCGGCTTGAAACTTCGCCCATCACCAGACGTCACGTCGGCATTGGAGTTCGGAGATGAAAAGGTAAACACCTCGCCGTTTGAAGAGAGAGCAGCAAAAGTGTCGTCGCAACACGTCACTTTGGAAATCCAAGAGTCCCTGATCGATTGCGGAGGTCGATAGGGTTCGATACCGGTAGGGAAAGCATGCATGGGGAAGCTAATCGGACGTAAGAAACTAAAGCGGTCGAAAACGTTAGCAGTTCAAGTACCTGATTCGAAAATGCCTGTCATTCCAAATACACTCCACATGGTGCGTGTCGAGGAGACCAACGAGAACAGTATCCTATTTTCGAACAAAAATCAGTCTCTCTTAACACCACACCAACACAGGGCACATACACTCATAGCAAGATCGATAACGGTATTCGAGAACTTGGTGACGGGACGGGGAAGTATCTGTACCGGTTGTGCATTCTTGTCGTACCCTAAAATATAGATGAGAGCTGTTCAGTGGAAGGGAGACCTGGGGCGTACCAAGCTGGCCTGTATTGGTGCCCCACGTAAAAACAGTATCTTTGGTCCAGCACGCCGACGCATTCTTGCTTGCAGCGACGCCACATACAACCTCTCTCCGCAAAGGCCCCACCACTCTCTTCGGAACGCTCTGTATCGGCTCCTCGTGTCGGGCAGTCGCAGTGCTTGACAGTTCCACTATATATCCCAGCTGCGAGAAACGATTTAGACCCCAAGAATAAACATCTCCGGTCGTTGTCAGTGCAAGTGTATGATCTTGGCCGACTGCTACACTCTGGACTTGCAAGTTGGAAGGAGGGAAGAGGTTTGAGGCTATATTGCATATGCTGCGAAGATCCTAGCCTGGAAAAGTTCGATTGAGCATCTTCCATTTGAAGAGATGGTTTTTAGGAACAAAGCGCACCTGCCACCGCTTCCAAATCCACAAAGACGGAGATTGCCTTCATGCTCTCCAGTGATGACCACTAAATTGAGTGCCCGGATTAGAATGGCATTCGAACAGCACAATGCAAAAGATAGCACCTGTGTGTAACTTCGACATGTGGACCTGACGGACGGGAATGGGATGGAATCGAGACGCCAATGTCATGGTAGACAACGTTGGGGATTCTTCCTTGGGTTTGATAACGACGTGGTCGGGATGTACTCTGTCGTCTGCATCCGATAAACCAAGAGCCGCATTTCTAGAATCATAGACGGTTTGTATACATACCGACAATTTGATCTGCGGAAAAATGCTACGTACTTATTCGTTCCCCATGTGTACAGCTCTGCGTTGGCTCCGTCTGGATCAGGCTTCGTCCCATTGACCGTCGAATTATACAAGTCGATAGCTGTATAACCTTCCAAATCCTTCGAGGTAGTATCGATATCCGAACGTTGCAATAGCAGGAGCCTGAAATTTGATAACATGACGTCAGCACATCGTATTGCCAGCGAACGAAAGATATGTATAAACTATACGAAGGGTTGTACTTACGCGACTGGAAGATTCGCGGAGTATAGTGCTCGGTGTAAAGGGGTCCACATGCTTTCAGTATCTGGCAGATTGACATCCACGTTTGCATGCTTGAGCAAGGCGCGTGCATACTCGATGCTTTCCAGCGAAGCGCAGACAAGGTGTAGGACGGTCCTTCCGAGCCAGTCTTTGGCGTTCACATCGACATTATTGGCGGGTACGTTGTGCATCACTCCTCCGGAACGATTCCAGGATTTCCCTCCACCTCCGCCGCCTGTATAGCTGGACCCTGGGCCCCCAGAGGATGACGAAGCAACGGCTGAGGATCCGCGTTCATTGCTGCCATCGAGCAAGCGCTGGAAGGCCTGCAAGTTCCGTGTGTTGAAGTAGTCATGGAGCAAGGTCATGCAGATGGGCAAAAATCAGACCGAACGACCCAGGGAAGGAGACTTTGCTAGAAAGACTCCTTCGGATGTGGTCGAGCTGTCCGGGTGTGGTCTTTTGGACCGTAAAACTTGATGCAAAAACTTCTGAGGACTTGTAAGCGTGCAAGCTGTTGTGTGAGAGGTGTCGGAGCCTTGAGGGATGTAAAGAATGTGCAGAGGTGAGATGACAAGACCTCGAACGCTGTAGATAAGGGCTGCCTGACTAGAACGTTCTCAAAGTCACGATCCGAAGTCTCAGAGCTCAGCTCTTGACTCGTTCTGCTGACACACGTGCCACACCTATATTTGGCTATCGTGGCGGAACCGCCCCGGTTTGGCGCCGCAGAGTATTAATTCTGGCAAAATTCTAGCATAATTCATGGCACAACCCAATAATGGGATTGTTTCCTTGAAAATAGTCCACTAGCGTCTGTGAAGAAGGAAGTCGGTGAATTTGGCAGGAATGACAAAAGTATCATCATCGCTCTTTGTCGCCGATAGAATCTACCGTCCAAGGTGCACTTCGTGTGTTGCTCTTCATTACGATTATCATCTGGTAGTAAACATTGTCAAGCAAATTGAAAACTGAATGCAGATGATTTGATTTTGCGGCGCAAATGAGATGGTTCATTAAAGTCGTAGTCCCGGCCTCCTCTCTCGAACTCGGCAGGCAGTAGGCGGTCTGTCCATTGAGTCTAAGCCACACGTTCGTCGATCGGGGAAGCACTTTAGGCTCTCATAACTGTCAGTGCGCCTCCTATATTAAGCGATAAAGGCGCATATATGGACTTGACTTCTGACCTTTTTCATATTGGAATGCACCAGATTCAGTTACTGGGCACGACTCCGTAGGCCCAAGTCAACCATGAATATCCCGAGCTTCATTGCCATCATTGCCGGAATTATTGGCGGATCAATTGAGCTATTGTTGACGATGCTTCAAGACCAATATGTAGCTGACTAGTTGAGAACTCACGTTAATAATGTGCTCTGGATAGCTTGTTTATACGTCTAAATTTGCAGTTTGTATATTGCACACCGTCCGGACATACTATAGGAGATATCATCCGGAAGACAATGAAAATGAAATAGTTATCAAAGGGCATTCTCTTCGACGGAAAGTGTGAAAATTCACCATATATATGCGCTGTGTGGCACTTCTATATGTTTCAAACCCCTATTAGCGATCCGGCCCAGGGCTTACCACTGTGTAAATCTCGTTTCGATATGTCATGAATGATGTCGAGCTGATAAACCCTGTATATGACTCGGAGATATACAATGTCATGGTGGTGATGATTATGGTACAAAGCAAGACGCGTCCGAGTCCCGACCCCTGGCCTGAGGCACGAGGCGAGGACTTATCCACGTGCACATGTTTTGTCTTTATTTATACCTGTGGGTTATGCCACTGGACCCTGGCAGACTCAGAGTTAGAGAAAAATATTGAATAAACAAAGGATGCAGTCGTATCTCATTGGATGTAGTAGATATTATGCCCGCAAACAAGCAGCTGAAACGAATTAGAAAACTACACGTTCCTCATAGGAGAATCGCAATGCGCATGGGAAAGGTCTATAACAATGTCGAATCTACAAAGGGGCCTAGCACTGAACATCCGTCAACTGGTTCGATGGCGTAGTTGGTTATCGCATCTGTCTAACACACAGAAGGTCCTCAGTTCGAGCCTGGGTCGAATCACTTTTTATTCCTCCTTCCGCATGATTTCTCTTTTCATTTTCAAATGGGCGGCTAAAAGTAAGGCCTGGCAGGGTGTAATGGCAAACGTCAGGCATCATCGGTTCGATGGCGTAGTTGGTTATCGCATCTGTCTAACACACAGAAGGTCCTCAGTTCAAGCCTGGGTCGAATCACACTTTTTACTCTTTACTGTAGGTTTCTCTTCAATGAGTTTATTGATCAAGCTTTGTGTAATTTTTGCTCAGTGCTACATATCTCTCCCTCTTGACTATTCTAATTTTCTAATACGTGACCTCAGATTAGACCAGTGACCGTGCTCTCGGAATCATTCGTTCACTAGTTTGCTTCAATCGTAAAACGAGAGCATACGCTATAACAGATTTGTGTACAAAAACCCTACGATGATTACTAGTCTTTCAGTCAAATCGAGCCAGCTTCTACCGGTTTGTAGTCATCCAGTCTCTTCCTTATCTACACCACACGGCAAGGCATATTTTTCTGCCCGCAATATAGGTGTGACTTCGGGCGTATACGATTGATTCGCCACGGCCTGCAACCACGATGGGCGTCAAAATACATGAACAGCACGGACTTCGGCAATAAAATAGATAACCTTCCCGCTTTCCTCCTTAATGTTGCGGAGGAGCGCTTTGAATTTCTCTTCGAACTGGCCCCTGATTCCTGACCGTGCTGTGATAGCGGAAAGGTCGATCGAAAGCACGCGCTTGTTGTGCAACGACTACAACTGGTATCAGTGGTCATAATTGAGATTAAATCAGATAGATGCACCTCTGGAACTTCTTTAGAGACAATTCGACTGGCTAGTCCTTCCAGAATAGCGGTCTTTCCAACACCAGGAGGTCCAATTATCAAGATAACAGTTGGTTGCATGTCAGACAAATTGAATTCCGAGCATGAAGGCGATATACCACTGGGTTGGACTTGGTTCTCCTTGATAGAACTTGAAGAATAAGAAGGATGTCGTCAGCAAAAAACTGGGCACTGTGTGTACTTCGTGCATAGAGAGCTTTTGATGACGATGGTTGAATACTTGAGGGTGCGGCAACTGCATAAATGAAATCATTCATACGATTGCGGTCGAAGTTCCCTCTACGAGTAGCTTTCCAGACGCTCTGCAAGCTTGATCTGTATGTGGGTCTTTTGTATAAGAGTAAAATTTCATTCAGTAACCCATCAATCGAAGTCCCCAAGAGGCATATCAAGCTTTAAGCCTTATTGGGAAGGTCTTCCCGACTAAGAAAACCATACAGAGAATTTCAGGTGACGATCGGAGGCGCATGCGTGATCGAAGACGCATTTGCTAGGGGTAAGACTCAGGCGAAGAGCCAGGCTTATAGTTCTCAGTAACAGAAGAATGATAAACGATTTACGCGAGACAACTAGGCACAGCAGTAGAGCTACTCAAGATTCAATTGAGTCGATCCTTGTCCCCTTAAAAATCGATCATATTACACCAGAAAATCAAAAGCCATCGTTCATTTTTTATAGGTATTTATTACAAATTATGAGTGCCACTCCAATCAACCACCTTCGAGTCAGAATCCGACATGTCCTTCAGTAAGAGAAAATCGCAATTACGCTTTCACAAGTTGAGATTGACGGGAGTGCATCCGAGGGCAATGAGGCCGTTCTACAGATGATTTGGTCAAATTTATACAATACAACGATAGCCGGAGCAGACGTACGAATGAGTTGTCGGTGCAGCAGACGGGTTGAGCGGTGCAGGAGTTTCCACCAACACCAATGACAGAGATGGGGGAGCAGGTGACTAAAGACGAATACATTTGTCAATGTCAAATAGTATCTCATTTTGAGATAAACACTTACCCCCGACAAGCCCAGTGACGCTGCCGACGACAACACCTAAAAAGACCAAGGAGGCCAGCAATGGAGCTCGAGGTTGCCTGCAGTTAGATCACATAAGTCTCATTCGTATAGAAGCGCTATGGTATAGTGACTAACGCTCTGAGTAGAGTTGCAGCACTGCAAAGAGCCAGTGTTGCACTGGTTCGAGGGGCCATCGTTGCGAGGAATGGCACTGGCAGCAGCAAGGATGGGCAAGGCGAGGGTAAAGATGGCGGATGCACGAGCGAACATTGTGAGTGAGCTGCTTTGAGTAATTGGGAAAGTAGTAGAGAGGTTTTGGCGACCACTGAACTGAGGAATGTAGCCTCAATTACATCCATCTTTTATAGCCAAATGGCCTCTTACAATCGAGTGCAAACATATGTTAAACATAGCAACATCACTTTCTCTGAGAATGATTGAATAAAATGATATATTTAGAGACACGCTTGTCAAACATTTTTCGACAACGCCTGGAGGTACGCTTTTTCCGTTTCTATAATTATCGATCGTCCACTTTTTTCCCTTCACCTCCGCGTAACAATATATTGTAGAAATCTTTCATTATGAGCGTGCCCATCCCGTTGTGTCTATACAGACTTACTCTATATGCAGCTTTCTTGGATGCCTCCATCGGTGTGTAGTCAATTAACTCAACATCACTAACATTTACCGGGTTGGAAAAATATGTAGTAGATTTAATAATGCGATGCCCCGTTATTTTGGTTCTTCGGATGACGATTTCATTTATACGAATATGGGTTCCGCTCTGTGCAGGAGGCGTCTGGTTATACATGGCGTGCCATGTTGTCAAAATTGTGGAGTGGAAACATCGGATGGGTCTCATTCCAGCATCAGCAATTCATTCGGCAACAATATGTACGAGGTTCTGCCAATGGACATATAGATTAATCATTTATGCGTGCGATATGTCGCATGGATGTCTTTCAAGTAACATCATTGGAGATCTTTCACACCCGCGTTATTTTCAGCAGCATGGCCGAGTACAACCTGAGAGAGCAAGGCCGTTTTCGCTTGGCTCATGTTTATTATTAGTTACCGATCGGTACTTAATTTTGGAACCCAAAGTCATCTTAAACGGTAAATCAACCATGTGTCGGTCTGGAGCTTTCCGCTTATAGAACGTCCCCGGAAGGGTATTAGTGTTTCGATAAATTTGTTAACTGCTGGAGGCATAGCAGAGATGAATTTTTCTGAAAACAATATACACAATAAAATTACACAGTAACACTGCCGGTCTCATGAGCGGTGCAACGTCTGCACCGCCAGTGACGTCTTTGCAATAGAATCTAAAGATAGACCCACTACGTCAGTGTTTTCAGGAGTGTTGAATAGTAATACTGAAAATAGGCAGGGATTCATGCCTCCGACATTAGCGTTCAACGTATCAGCTTCGGAGGAGATAGTCGCAGGGTCGAATGTATCATTCAAATATGGTTCATGCTTGGTTCACGCAGTACTGGGCTCTACATTCGAGAACCCCAGGACAAATCAGTCATTAGATGTCTTCGAATGCATGCAGTGATAGATTTCACATACACATTCCTTCAGCGACTCCACCTTCTGACGATAAAATATAAGCTTAACTGATCATGGATGTTCAAAAATTAAACTGGAATTGGCCAGAAATCCTCAAGAGTTTGGTTGGTTCATGTCAACTTCATGTCCCGGACCCAATCGGTGTTCGAGACGAAATAGGCAACAACAATCGACGGTGACTACGGTCCGCCACTGTCGATATCGGGTGAACTCTCTCCGATTGGACTTTCTTTACCAAGTTCACAACTTACTCCCAGCCCCTTTCTCCGTCCAATTACTTTCTTCTGCTTGAACCCACGCCATAGCCGAACCTACAGAGCGAGAGTAATCCAGCTTTCTTCAAGTTATAGTAGCTTTAGTCCTTGCTCAGGATTCTTTCACCGAAGAATCAACGCCATTGTCATCCTTGACGGCGCCCAATCACCCACGTTTTCCTCTGACGATCGATCACACATTGCTTAAACAAGACGCAACGCCTTCACAGATTGATACCCTCTGCGACGAGGCGATCCAGTACGGCTTCAAAGTGCGTACAATTCTCACGGTTGCTGTCCAGCCGATGTCGATGCACTGATGACGACACCTCTATCTTCTTCTCTTCACATCAAGTCCTGCTGCGTGAATGGACTGTATGTCAAAAGGGTGACAGAACGGCTGGCTGCATCAAACTCGCAAACAATCACATGTTGCGTGGTCGGATTTCCTCTGGGTGCTGGATCAGCAGAGGCCAAAGCCTAGTCAATCCGTCAATCTATCCCGCTTCCAGGGATCACTACAATGAAGCACAAGAAGTCGTTAAAGACGGCGCGGTCGAAATAGACACTGTCATCCCTGTCGGACTGCTCCCCTCCGATGTGCCCCAATACCGCGAGATATACAATCATCTGAAAACCATCATATCGGCGTCGTCTCCTGTTCCTGTAAAGGTCATCATAGAGACTGGGTCGATTCTAAGTCCAGAGTTCAAGATAGCAACCTGTGTTCTTGCTGCAGAGGCAGGGGCGGCATTTGTAAAAACTTCCACTGGATTTGCATCAGGAGGTGGAGCGACTAAAGAAGATGTGCGTTTCGTGTGCGAGACAGTGAGATATAAAGGCAGTGTGCAAGTCAAAGAGTCTGGAGGCATTCGCTTCTTCGAAGCTTGTAAGGAGATGTTTTTGGCTGGAGCAGAAAGGATAGGAACGTGAGTAATTCTTATCCAATTTATTGGTTGAACCATTTTAATTGAAGAATTGCATAGGTCGTCTTGTGTGACTCTAATGAAAAACTCGATAGTTTCTGGAGAAGGATATTGAGCTGTTATGCTCTGCTTGCGCAGCCTCTGTTGCGAATGTGGTTTCTACTATCATCCTAAATTGAGCATTAGATGGTATGGCGTCAGTCGTTGTTAGTACATCAAAGAAATATACTAAAGCTTCTCAACCATTATAGATTTTCTGTTGTTTAATTGTCGCTATTTGTAAAGAAATTACAAGGCCCAGTACATGCAATCCATTTTCAGAGGTACGCTTCAATACGTGATTTATGACTTGATGTTGTTTTTCGACTTGGCTGCGCTATTCTTTCTGTTCAGATTATGGGACATACCTCCATGGACCTCGTCTAGGAAGACCAAGTTCCTAAATCCACTTCCATATCCCAGTGGAACAAAGATCATGCCGTGGTGTACCAGAGTCGACAAAAAGTGATCACAGTAGTCTCCTGTCCCCCTCCAGGGTTAGATGTTCCTACGAACACGTTTGTATACTTTTCTGTGATGCTCCCTTGCGCCCATAATCATCCAGTAGCATCTCAGAATACCTGGCCATATTAAAAAGGTGAGAATATGCGCATATACTCAGTAATTTTGGGGGTCAATACCTTCAACTGAGCGTGCATATTACCATACCGAGTAGGAATCCCGGAAAGAAACGCATCGTACTCGATCAACGTTTGCGGCGTTGCGATTGGGAGGTCAGACTGTGGTGGGGCGGACATCTTGGTCAAAATCTCTGCAGGAGTACCCGTGCCAGCCAGTCGTGCGCGGCATCATCAACATCGAGGTTGATGCGCCTGTGCTTGAGCCGCTTCGCGACATCGTTCAGGCGCAGCAAGACGACTTTGGGGTCCGAGGTTCTAGAAGATTTGTTGAACACAAGCATGGAGTCTGAGCGGATGAGCAGCCCGGGCGGGAAGTACTCCTGCGTGCGCTACCATGCCTGTTTCGGGGTCGCATGCGGATGAGTGTACGAGGATGTCGGAGCCGAGGTTGCTGGTCAGGCAGATGATGGTGTTCTGGGAGTGAAGAGAGATTTAAACGATGGTGAATGTAGTGAAAAGGGAGAGAAATGGTACCTTGAAATCAAATTTGCGACCTTGACTGTCTGTTATAGTCCCTTCGTCCAAGATTTACAGCAAGATCATCGAGACATCCTGTCAGAAAAGGTGTTAGTGTCAGCCACAGAGCAATCATAAATATCGCGTATATATATCACCAATCAACCAACCTTATGGGCCTTCTCCAGCCCGTCGAGCAATATGACAGCTAAAGTGTTATATCGATGATGTCAGAGTCCAGACAAACCGCACTCTGCGCAAAAAGAAAGAAGAAATCATACCATACGGCTTCCGACGAACAGCCTCGATCAACTGCCCTCCTTCGTCCAATCCAACATATCCAGGGGCTGCACCGATCAGACGTGAAATAGTATGGCGGTCATGATACTAAAAGAAAAGACATGAGACCCGTAAGCCTCCCAAAATAACGGCCTAGAGAAGAGAACTCGAACTTACCTCAGACATGTTGATCGTGATCAGCCCTCTTTGTTCATCATTTTACAAGAACGCCGCAAGAGCTTTACACAGCTCCGTCTGGACAAATAATGGTTCAGTCAGTCAGAAAAGACGCTTTTGTTTATAAAGCGAGACGAAACGACGCTCAGAAGAAAGCAAACGCACCTTTCCTACACCAGTAGGACCCAAGAACAAAAAGGACACATCGGGGCAATTGGGAGCTTAAAGGCCCGCACGAGAAATCCGGACGGCGTCGCTGATCGACTCGACGACGTGGTCGTGCCCTACAACACGCTCGCGAAGCGGCTCTTCCATCTGGAATCAAACAATATATACCAGAACACAAGTCATGAAAGAGAAAGAAGAAGCCAAAAGAAGAAAAAGACAAAAGAATAAATAACAGAATAACGACATGCACGAGCTTATCCCGTTCTCCCTTCAACAGATTCTGCACCGGGATGCCCGTCGCCTTCACAACAACGCTCGAAATATCGTTCGACGTCACCCTATCATGGAGCATGGCCAGCGGGGATTCCTCCATCTGTTCCAACGAGGACTCATGGTCACTCGGGAGCTGCTTTCCAGATCCTGGATGGTGGAGAAGCGCAGTCTTGACGCGAACTAAATTGGCCTTGCCGCTGCACGACCCCGAGCTGGTACTTGGCGTCTTCGAGCTGTTTCTTTGTGTCTTTGATCTTCTGTAGCCTGTTGCGCGCTGATGACGAGCGTTATTTCCATTATCTCCTAGTGTGAATAAAAACTTTGCAGGACGCACCAGTCTGCTACAGCGTCGTCAACTCATCCGCCTGCTGCCTCTTCGCCATCAACTCCGCCTCCAACTTGCCCCGCCGCTCTACGCTGAACACATCCGTCTCCTTCAGGCTCTCCAATTCGATCTGAAGCGTCATGATCTCGCGGTCGAGCGCTTCAAGCTCGTCAGGCTTCGGCTCCTGGGAGAGGCGGAGCGACGAGGCGGCTTCATCCACGAGGTCGATCGCTTTGTCTGGGAGGAAGCGGTCAGAGATGTAGCGCGCGGAGTATACAGCGGCTGCCACCAGAGACATGCCAGACAACACATAGTGACCGCCCATGCGGATCGAGGACTGACAAGGTCACACGTGCCTTCCAAGAAATTGGACGGGCAACCTAGAGATAGCCAACGAGTCGTATGACTCCCATCGTAGAAAATACACCACGCGACTTCTGGGGCGAGTCTTCAAACGACAGCGGATCTGTCGGGCCCAGCAGGGAGACGTGAGGGCCCTCTGGTGTGCAGAGGCCCTCCACCTGGCCCGATGGAATAATACCTCAGGCTCTGCAGCTGCAGCCCACTGCGCAGTTCGGGCACGCAGGCCGAGGAGACTAGTAAGAGAGGTCCAGGTAGGGTTCGGGTTCGTGCATAGAGAGCTTTTGATGACGATGATCGAATACTTAAGAGTGAGAGAGAACTAGAGAAGCGTTTCGCGTTTGATGTTATTGCCTGTCCAGTGTATCTTGAGAGGGTTCTGGCTGGCGATAATACGCGAGACATGGTGAGTATGGAAAGAGAGGTGTTAAGACAATGGAGTCAAGTCGATGTCGATTCTCGAGCGTTTAGTTGTAAACGTAGTAGAGAGAATGGTTCAAGGAAGCAAAGCAAAGTCAACTGTGGGTGGGCCCCTCATCCGCTTACCGTTGACCTGTTCGTGGACGTTGGAGAAATGAAACTGGAAATGGCGATAAATGTCCAGAAATTTCGCTCCATGTCGCGGACCCAATCGGTGTTTGAGACGAAATAGGCAACCCATCAGCACAAAGCCCGACAGTGATTGCGGACCGCCACTGCCGGTCGTGAACTAAACAAGTGGCTAATTGAACCCCTCGCCAAGCGGTTATACTAAGCACTAGAGGAGAGGTAAAAAGTAGGTGGGAGCAAAAAGTAAGATTTGGAGAGAGTTTTTCAAAGAGTTTTATGAGAAGTTAGTCGAATTCAGAAGCGAACACCTCTCCGTTGAAGGAAGTACGAAGGGCAGCAGGAAAACTTTGTGAGTCAATGTACTGAAGTATATATATTTCTGAATCCTATTTATGAGTATCGATGCCTTATGGACACCTAATGAATGTACAAGTACGCTGATTTCCCCGAGTATCAAAATTGATAATTGAGGTTACTGTGGAACTGGGCCAAGCCTCCAAGGTAATAGCCTCTTACTCAGATTCTTACTGCACGCGCTGTTCTTTGGCGTTCCACCACTTCATAAACTCTTAGAAGACATATTCCCCCTATTGGATTCAGCGCAACGCTAGTCCTTGGCAGGAGTATTAATAGGCGGTAAAATTTTCTCCGAAGAGAAATCCCTCCTGAAAGGCTTACTGAGTGACATTTTGACAATGACTTCCAGGGTATTCTCCGTCGCTAACAAGTCAGTGTTGCAAAAGGCGCTTTTTCAATTCGCCGTTGCGTCACAAATTAAGCGAGTTGTTTAACAAGAGCGTATGTAATCTTGTCAAGGATCCGAGTCTCCAAGAAAGATTCTATGTTTTTTCCCCCACATTTGACTGATCCACCGCGGATGCTAAGTCTTGCCATAATCTGTGATTTTTTCCACGATATGCGCCTATTAAAACCATTCCAGGAAGTCCGAGTCGTCAGTGAGATGCTTCTATTGCCGGGTGGAGATAATTAGAGAGAATTGGGAATACTTGCAGAACATTGACATGTGTAACAAGAAATCAACAGGACCATCTCAGGTACATGCTTCACTGCCTTCTTTATGTAAGTGTCTGCAGTTTATCGATGTCCTCAACTCGGACTTGCTAAATATGGCGACTTCACTTCCTAAAAGGGTTCATCATGGCCGCATTTGGTGTTTAAGGAGATCAAAAAGGACTGAGCAATAGGAATTAAACTTGGGTTGTCTGTTATCGAGCCACGATGTATCCGGATATTGAAAGATGTACATTTATGTAGCTAGATTCTTCGGAAAAAATACACTATTACTCGCTAGATGTACAGACTTGGTACTCTAACACATCCCGTTGAGAATGAGGCATCTCAGAGGTTGATGTTGATGGGAGAGCAGCCAATATTAATGAGGCCATTCTGTTATGTACATGTTAGATAGGTTTATATACTTTATATATCATTATAGGATAGCTCACGAATTGGTTTCCAGTGCAGCAAACGGGTTGAGCAGTGCAAGAGTTGCCGCCAATACCAAGAACACCGATGGGAGAGCAGCCAACTGTAAACATTGACTTCAGTTAGACTAGTTGAAGCCTGAGAGGCGAACATGATACTCACGGCCAAGAACACCAGTGACGGGGACGACAGCAATCCCCAAAAGGGTGAGGATCAGGTTGGTAGAAGGGGTGTTCGACTTGTAGAAGTGAGTCAGCAGCTCAAGAGTGCTTTGAATGATGATAAGATAACCTACCTGAAGAAGGCTGTTACAGCATTGGATAGTTCCAGTGTTGCACTGGTTAGAAGGACAGTCAGTACGGGGAACAGCACTGGCAGCGGCAAGGAGTGGGAGAGCGAGAACAAGAGTGGAGGCACGAGCAAACATCTTGAGAAGCAAATTCCTTTTCTGAGAAATGCACTGGTTGAGTAGTAGAACTGTGATGTGATCGACTGAAGAATATCTATGAAATCCTCATCCTTTTATACAATTTCGAGTGCCCCTATTCAGCATAATGAAAAAATTATCCGAAGGACAAACATTTCATGCTCCGTGTTGTTTTGACGCATGCTTGGTAGAAATGAATATACAACCAGACATTGAGACTGTCACATATGTCAAGGCTGTACGACTCAGATTGCTGAAGGCTTCGGGCTTCTCTCTCATTCGATGATTTTTGACAGCTCGCCGCAACCCGTTTACTCTGATTGGCCGAGTCTCTTCTCACCGCGCCTTTCAGCCGCAAAATCTCTGGAGATCATCATATAACATGACACTGTGATTCCCCACGATGTCAGTAATCTATCTGACAGCAGACACACGGAGTCAAGCGCTGCTATTGGCATGGTCGTCGGGACCTCTATGATTGGCTGAAGGCTCTCACGACCACTGTTATCACTTTTTCGTTTTCAAGTCAGAGAAGAGTAAGAGGCGCAGGTTTCTTCAAGTGTGGACCCGCATGGCGATCTTTCAACTTGGGAGACACACTAATCACCTAACGTGTGCCTCGGGACCTGGTCTATTCACTTTATGGTTAGAACTTAATAAATTACAGCGGTGCATAACCATACGAGAGTACCCTAGTCCATAATTGGTTGCAGACATGCTGATATTTGTGTGAGATCAAGAATGGAAGTACAGAAGTCTGATTGGTCACCCTGATCCACAGTTGCAGCATGTGCCTGGAGAATAGGAGACTCCAGGTATCTCTTGGGTCGGGCACGGGGATGTGTAAGACGGTGTTGATTCATTTTGCTTTCATTATGAGAAACGTCGCGGGAATACATTCTCCGTGGTCACCACCTGAGAGTCGAAAACACTCTGTTCTACATAGGTGGCTAATGTAACATAGCTTCCAAGTTTCGACCCTGCTGTGTGCGAACACGCCCCACGGAGACGGACCTCCTCGATCACATGGAGTCACTGACGGCGGTAGACAGTTAGTGTCTAGAAACTTCTTCTGTTCCCAACTTCCCTTTGGGGTCATTTCGTCCAGGTACTTAAATCAAAATCATATTTCTATTATGAAATTAATGCCAGATAGATCACCCAATCTCAAGACGAAGAGCACTGCCAGTCCCCCTTGCTCGCCTATCCCCACGAGCGTTTAGTCATAAACGTAGCGGAGAGAATGGTTCAATGAAGCAAAGCAAAGTCAATAGTAGGTGGGCCCCTCTTTGGCTTGCGTTTCGCTATACAAGATACGTTGACCTGTTCGTGCACGTTCGAGAAATGAACTGGAGATGGCCAGAAATCCAACAGAAGTCCCCGGAAATTTCGCTCCATGTCGTGGCAGTGTCGCGGGCCCATCAGCACAATGCCCGACGGTGATTACGGACGGCCACTGCCGGTCGTGAACTTAGACAAGAATTAGTATTCGCGCAAAAAGCCCACTTGATAAAGTTATTTGTAGGACACGAATCTCTTGTAGGGCTTTGCTGACTGATCTGACTCAGTGATATCGGTCACGAAATATCTCAGTTAAAGATATTCCAAGGACGAGTTTCACGACTCGACGGAGAACAAGCTCGGAGTAAGTCTCCGAAGACTTAAGCGCTTGGGCTAATTAAACCTCTCGTCAAGCGAGCGTACTAAGCACTGGAGGAGAGGTAAGAAGTGGGTGGGAGCAAAGGGAAGATTTGCAGAGAGCGTTCTACGAGAAGTCAGTTGAATTCTGAAGGGAACACCTCTCTGTTGAAGGAAGTACCGAGAGCAGCAAGGACACTTTGTGAGTCAGTGTATTGAGGTATATATATATATTCCTGAATTTCATTTACGAGCGTTGATGCTTGACACTTAATAGATGTGCAGGGACGCTGATATCCCCGAGAATCTAATTGGTAATTGAGGTTACTCCTGAACTGGGGAAAGGCCATGGCCTCCTGCTCAGATTCTTACTGCACGCGCTGTTCTCCGGCGGCCCACCACTTCATAAATCTTGGAAAATATGTTCTTCCTCTTAGATTCCGCCCAACGAGAGTTGTTTAACTTTGACAAGAGTATTAATAGGCGAAGAGAAATCCCTCCTCAAAGGTCTACTGAGCGACATTTTGACAGGCATCAGGGAATGTGCGTGGCAAGATTGTATGCTTACGTACACTTGCAGCACCGACTCTGATTGTACGAGTGTGTAAGTACTTGCATCATTTACGCAATATAGTGGACCGATTCAACGTTCGAGTAGGTGCATTTACTGTAGTGGTGATATTAATGGAATGAACAGTTAGAAACTAGTCAAATCTGAAAGCCCTAGCACAAATAGCTCTATATCTACAATAACCTAGCTCTCATGTCGCTTCGTCTTCTTTGGAATTCTGTGCGTTTAATTTACTCACCGAATGACGCAAGTCAGGAGGTCATCTGTATAGGACATATCCCTAAAGAAAAATGGTGTTCAAATTTGTTGACAATTTACCTCCTTGGACACGAGAAGTTGCTATATTGTGACCAACTGCACATCTGTATGCTTCAATGTTTCCATTTCAAATTTTACCAATTTGAATACAATTATACTGTGTTCCGCTACATACTTGGCTTGAAGGCCGTTGCTTTGCACAGCATAATGAGTCCTTTTTGTGGGGTTGATTTGAACCATCCTTGCTCACACTTTTTGGCTTCAAAAATAATAATCCAGATACTGAATAATCCTCTATGCAAATACAAACAATTTGGAGAAAAAGGAGCCATTTTACAATGTTGGGCCGGATTTTGCACTTTTGGCACATTTATCATGATATTTTAACCCTCACATTAAGCATGAAAATATATAACAAATACAGAATAGTGTGCATGAGAGCAGTATCTATGAAAGTGCCAAGAATAAAAATTTAACAGAGCTGCAGTTACAAACACTGGGCTCCTATAGGACTCATAATTCACAAGTCAATCAAAACCTGGTCAACAAAAAGGCAGAAAATATAATGTACCTCATCATCTTTAGTGATTGCCTCAGGTGAGGCAGGGATAGTGTTGGTTTTTCACCCTAAAAGGAAGGCTCAAGGCTTGCACTGTTCAACAGAGGTTGTCTTGGAGCTCGAATATGTGTTCATAACAGCGCTAAATTTACACACCCTCACAACAAATAAATTTTTATTGATTTTTCCGGTCTGAATGCGATGGTTGACATTGTCCGAGTGTGAAGTAAGGAATGTGTAATGAACATATGAAGCCAAGAATAAGATAGAGTAAAAGACATGAGCTACATGTCTGATAAAGCATACTAAGCATATAACTGAGGGAACTGGACTTGTAAGAAGAAAGTAATAATTGTAAATTACAAAGAAATGAAGAGCAGACCGAGCTGCAAGAGTAAATAAACTGATGTGTGTGCGTATAGGCGCCGGAGTGCGCACTGAGCGCTCATGACTGGATGCGTGTTTGGCCCGGTGTAAATCTAACATCGAGAACACGCTACTTGGACCATAATTGGTTGCAGAAATGCCAGGAATAGTGCACCGATACTTACGTGAGATCAACTAGATTTTATTTAAGTACAAAATTTGATTGGTCACTCTGAGGCTGCAGTTGTCTGACGGTCCTGACCCACTCCACTCCACCCATGCTGCAGTGTGCTGTAGTTGAGCAACCGCAAATCAGAAGTTCCTCAGGTATGACTGCCTAGAATACACAGAGTAGCCAACCGGGAGGTTGATCGCATGGCCAATATGTGTTTATTGGAAGCTTCTTTTGTTCCTTTGAAGTGATTTTGTCGCAGAAAATCAAGATGGGGCCAGATCTCTATCGTGTGAAGTATCAATGTCAGATAGTTACATGTAATCTGATAGATACCCCACTCTTGACGCCCAGAATCCAAGTCTTTTTTTTCTGTTCTTCAATGACTAATATGCTATATTTAAATCTACGGACCTAGATCTAAATTTCAGGATAATCCAGCCAGGCTCTGGCCCTCATGTCGTGACTTCTTCGAATACACCAGTTCTCGGTAGTGATCAACGTATCGGCAACTGTATAAATAAAATTATTCATATGGTTGCGGTCAAAGTTCCCTCTACAAGTCGCTTTCCAGCCGCTCTACAAGCTTTGGTCTGTATTTGATTTAGTAACCCATCAATCGAAGTCCCCAAGCGGCATGTCAAGCTTCAAGCCTCATTGGGAAGATCTTCCTGACTAAGAAAACCGTAAAGAGAATTTCAGGTGACGATCAGAGGCGCATGTGTGATCGAAGACGCGTGTCCTAGGGGTAAGACTCAGGCGCAGGGCCAGGCTTATAGTTCTCAGTAACAGAAGAATGATAAACGATTTACGCGAGACAACTAGACACGGCAGTAGAGCTACTCAAGATTCAATTGAGTCGATCCTTGTCCCCTTAAAAATCAATCATATTACACCAGAAAATCAAAAGCCATCGTTCATTTTTTATAGGTATTTATTACAAATTATGAGTGCCACTCCAATCAACTACCTTCGAGTCAGAATCCGTCACGTTCTTCAGTAAGAGAAAACTGCAATTACGCTTTCACAAGTTGAGATTGACGGGAGTGCATCCGAGGGCAATGAGACCGTTCTATGGATGATTTGGTCAAATTTATACAATACAACACCAACACCAATGACAGAGATGGGGGAGCAGGTGACTAAAGATGAATACATTTGTCAACGATCAAATAGTATCTCATTTCGAGATAAACACTTACCGCCGACAAGCCCGGTGACACTGCCGGCGACTACACCTAAAAGACTAAGGAGGCAAGCAATAGAGCTCGAGGTTGCCTGCAGTTAGATCACATAAGTCTCATTCATATAGAAGCTCTATGGTATATTGACTAACGCTCTGAGTAGAGTTGCAGCACTGCAAAGAGCCAGTGTTGCACTGGTTCGAGGGGCCATCGTTGCGAGGGAACGGCACTGGCAGCAGCAAGGATGGGCAAAGCCAGGGTAAAGACGGGCGGAAGCACGAGCGAACATTGTGAGTGAGCTGCTTTGAGTAATTGGGAAAGTAGTAGAGAGGTTTTTGGTGACCACTGGACTGAGGGATGTAGCCTCAGATACATCCATCTTTTATAGCCAAATGGCCTCTTACAATCGAATGCAAACAGATGTTAAATATAGCAACATCAGTTTCTCTGAGAAGGATTGAATAAAATGATATATTTAGAGACACGCTTGTCAAACATTTTTGACAACGCCTGGAGGTACGCTTTTTCCGTTTCTATAATTATCAATCGTCCACTTTTTTCCCTTCACCTCCAAGCGTAACAATATATTGTAGAAATCTTTCATTGTGACTGTGTCCATGCCGTTGTGTCTATACAGACTTACTCTATATGCAGCTGTCTTGGATGCCTCCAACGGTGTGTAGTCAATTAACTCAACATCGCTAACATTTACCGGGTTGGAAAAATATGTAGTAGATTTAATAATGTGATGCCCCGTTATTTTGGTTCTTCGGATGACGATTTCATTTATACGAATATGGGTTCCGCGCTGTGCAGGAGGTGTCTGGTTATACATAGCGTACCGAACCATGTTGTCAAAATTGTGGAGTGGAAACATCGGATGGGTCCCATTCCAGCATCAGCAATTCATTCGGCAACAATATGTACGAGGTTCTGTCAATGGACATATAGATGGATCATTTATACGTGAGATATGTCGCATGGAGATCTTTCACACCCGCTGTTATTTTCAGCAGCATGGCCGAGTACAACCTGAGAGGAGCAAGGCCGTTTTCGCTTTGGCTCATGTCTATTATTAGTTACCGATCGGTACCGAATTTGGAATCCAAAGTCATCTTAAACGGTAAATCAACCATGTGTCGGTCTGGAGCTTTCCGCTAATGGAACGGCCCCGGTAGGGTATTAGTCTTCGATAAATTTGTTAACTGCTGGAGGCATAGCAGAGATGAATTGTTCTGAAAACAATCTGCACAATAAAATTACACAGCAACACTGCCGTTCTCATGGGCGGTATGTACAATGTCTGCACCGCCAGTGACGTCTTTTCAATAGAATCTAAAGATAGACCTCCTACGTCAGTGTTTTCAGGAGTGTTGAATAGTAATACTGAAAATAGGCGGGGATTCATGCCTCCGACATTAGCGTTCAACGTATCAGCTTCGGAGGAGATACTCGCAGGGTCGAATATATCATCCACCTACGGTTCATGCTTGGTTCACGCTCTACTTGGGCTCTACATTCGAGAACCTCAGGACAAATCAGTCATTAGATGTCCTCGAATGCATGCAATGATAGATTTGACATACATATTCCTTCAGCGACTCCACCTTCTGACGATGAAAGATAAGCTTAACTGATCATGGATGTTCAAAAATTAAACTGTAATTGGCTAGAAATCCTCAAGAGTTTCATTGGTTCATGTCAACTTCATGTCCCGGACCCAATCGGTGTTCTAAACGAAATAGGCAACAACAATCGATGGCGACTACGGTCCGCCACTCTGTCGATATCGGGTGAATTCTCTCCGATTGGACTTTCTTACCAAGTTCACAACCTACTCCCAGTCCCTTTCTCCATCCAATTACCATCTTCTGCCTGATCCCATGCCATGGCCGAACATACAGAGCAAGAGTGGTCCAGTTTTATTCAAGTTAAAGTAGCTGAAGTCCTTGCTCAGGATCCTTTCACCGAAGAATCAACGCCATTGTCATCCTTGACGGCGCCCCAATCACCCACATTTTCCTCTGACTATCGATCACACATTGCTTAAACAAGACGCAACGCCTTCACAGATTGATACCCTCTCGCGACGAGGGCGATCCGGTACGGCTTCAAAGTGCGTACAATTCTCACGGTTGCTGTCCAGCCGATGACGATGCACTGATGACGACACCTCTATCTTCTTCTCTTCACATCAAGTCTTGCTGCGTGAATGGACTGTATGTCAAAAGGGTGACAGAACGGCTGGCTGAATCAAACTCGCAAACAATCACATGTTGCATGGTCGGATTTCCTCTGGGTGCTGGATCAGCAGAGGCCAAAGCCTAGTCAATCCGTCAATCTATCCCGCTTCCAGGGATCACTACAGTGAAGCACAAGAAGTCATTAAAGACGGCGCGGTCGAAATAGACACTGTCATCCCTGTTGGACTGCTCCCCTCCGATGTGCCCCAATACCGGCGAGATATACAATCATCTGAAAACCATCATATCGGGCGTCGTCTCCTGTACCTGTAAAGGTCATCATAGAGACTGGGTTGATTCCAAGTCCAGAGTTCAAGATAGCAGCCTGTGTTCTTGCTGCAGAGGCAGCGCCCGCATTTTTCAAAACCTCCACCGGATTTGTATCGGGAGGTGGAGCGACTAAAGAGGATGTGCATCTCGTGTGCAAGACGGCAAGATATAAAGTCAATGTGCAAGTCAAAGCGTCTGGAGGTGTTCGTTCCTTCGAAGCTTGAGATATTTTTGGTTGGAGCAGAAAGGATAGGAGCATGAGTAATTCTCATCCAATTTATTAGTTGAGCTATTTTAATTGAAGAATTGCATAGGTCGTCTGGTGTGACTCTAATGAAAAACTCGATAATTTCTGGAGAAGGATATTGAGCCATTATGCTCTGCCTGCGCATCCTCTGTGGCGAATCCGGTTTCTACGATCGTCCTAAAGGGCGCATTAAATGGTATGGCGTCAGTCGTTGTTAGTACATCAAAGAAATATAGTAAAGCTTCTCAACCATCATAGATTTTCTGTAGTTTAATTGTCGCTATTTGTAAAGAAATTGACAAAATTGCAAGGCTCTTCAATCCATTTTCAGAAGTACGCTTCAGTACGTGATTTACGACTTGATGTTGTTTTGCGACTTGGGTGCGCTATTCTTTCTGTTCAGATTATGGGACATACCTCCGTGAACCCCGGCTAGGGAGACCAAGTTCCAAATCCAGTTCCATATCCCAGTGAACCAAAGATCATGCCGTGGTGTACCCGAGTCGACAAGAAAGTGGTCACAGTAGTCTCCTGTCCCCCTACAGGGGCAGATGTTCCTGCGAACAAGCCTGCATACTTTCCTGTGAGGCCCCCTTAAGCCCATAATTTTCCAGTAGCATCTCAGAATATCTACACGCATTGAAAAGGTGAGAATATGCGTATACACTCAGCGATTTGGGTGGTCAATACCTTCGACTGAACGGGCATGTTACCATACCGGTATGAATCCCAAAAGAAATGCATCGTACTCGGTCAACGTTTGCGGCGTTGCGATTGAGAGGTTAGACTGTGGTGGGGCGGACATCTTTGTCAAAATCTCTGCAGGTGTACATGTGCTTGGCCAGCCAATCGTGTCGTTGACATTGAGATTGATCCGCCTGTGCTTGAGCTGCTCCAGCGACATTGTCGAAGCGACACTCGCGAGATGGGACGTACTCCTGAGTTGGCGACGGCGTTGATTATGCCTGTTTCGGGGGTCGCATGCGGATGAGTGGGGCGTGGATGTCGGAGCCGAGGTCACTGGTTAGACAGACGATGGTGTTCTGGGAGTGAAGAGAGATTTAAACGATGGTGGACGTGAGTGAAAAGGAAGGAAAACGGTACCTTGAAATTGACTTTGCGACCTTGACTGTCTGTTATAGTCCCTTCGTCCAAGATTTTCAGTAAGATCATTGAGACATCCTATCAAAAAAGGTGTTGGTGTCAGCCACAGAGCAATCACAAACATTGCGTATATGTATCACAAATCAAACAACCTTGGGGCGCTTTCTCGAGTTCGTCGAGTAATATGACATCTAAAGTGTTATAGTGATATGTCAGAGTCCAGACAAATCGCATTCTGCGCCAAAAGAAAGAAGGAACCATTTCATACGGTTTCTGACAAACAGCCTCCGTCAACTGCCCTCCTTCTTCAAATCCAACATATCCGGGGGCTGCACCGATCAGATGTGAAATAGTATGGCGGTCATGATACTAAATGAGCAGACATGGGACTCGTAAGCCTTCCAAAATAACCGCCTAGAGAAGAGAACTCGCCTCAGACATGTTGGTCGTGATCAGCCTTCTTTGCTCATCGTTGAATAAGAACTCCGCAAGAGCTTTACACAGCTCCATCTAGACAGTTGATTGATATTTCAATCAGCAATAGCAGCGAAGACGAAGGCTCCGAAAAAAAAAATAACGCACCTTTCCTACACCAGTAGGACCCAAGAACAAGCAGGACGCGACAGGGCAATTGGGAGCTTGCAGTCCCGCATGCGAGATCCGGATGGCATCGCTGATTGACTCGACGACGTGGTCCTGCCCAAAGATATGCCCACAAAGCGCTTTTTTCCATCTTTTAATCTATGCAATATGTGAGTCACGCGACAAGAAAAGAAAAGAAAAAACGAAAAGATGAAAGGAAAAGAAGTAATGAATAGGATTCTCACCTGCACGAGCTTATCCCGTTCTCCTTTAACAGATTCTGCACTGGGATGCCCGTCGCCTTTGAAAGAAAGCATACAGCGTCATAGCACCGACTAGCTGCAAACTCCTAGCAAGCGCCCGGTTTGATCATCTGTCCAGTGTCAACAGATCCTTCCGCTTTGCCTAAGTTGAAAAGTGTATCTGTATGGCACAACACAACTCGACATCAGCACTAGTCACATACAAAAAAACAAGGAGAAAGGAAGAAGTGTAAGCACGGACTTCATCAATGAAACAGATAACCTTCCCGCCCTCCCTCCCTCGATGTCGCTGGAGGAGCGCTTTGAATTTCTCTTCGAACTGGACCCTGATGCCTAAACCTGTCATGACAGTCGAAAGGTCGATAGAAAGAACGCACTTGTTATGCAAAGCCCACTAAGCAGTACGGGTACGCAGGCTGAGGGGACTAGTAAGAGAGGTCCAGGTAGGGTTCGGGTTCGTTCATAGAGAGCTTTTGATGATGACAATGATTGAATACTTGAGAGTGAGAGAGAACTGGAGAAGCGTTTAGCGTTTGAGATTATTGCCTGTTCGGGGCGATATCTAGAAAGGGTGTTGGCTGGCGATAATACAGCGAGACATGGTGAGTAAGGAAAGAGAGGTATTAAGACAATGGAATGGTGTCAAGTCGATGTCGATTCTCGAGCGTTTAGTAGTCGTAAATGTAGCAGAGAGAACGGTTCAAGGAAGCAAAGCAAAGTCGACAGTAGGTAGACCCCTCATTCACATGAGTTGGCGCTATACAAGATATGTTGACCCGTTTGTGGACGTTCGAGAAATGAAGTGGAAATGGCCAGAAATCTGCAGAAATTGCGCTCGATGTCGGCAATGTCAGCGGACCCAATCGGTGTTTGGGACGAATTAGGCAACCCATCAGCACAATGCCCAACGGTGATTATGGACGGCCACTGCCGGTCGTGAACTTAGACAAGAATTAGTATTCGTGCAAAAATACCACTTGATAAAGTTATTTGTAGGACACGAATTTCTTGTAGGGTTTCGGCGACTAATCCGACTCAGTGATATTGGTCACTAGATATCTCAATTAAAGATATTCCAAGGACGAGTCTCACGACTCGACGGAGAACGAAGCTCGGAATAAGTCTCCGAAGACTTAAGCGCTTGGGCTAATTAAACCTCTCGTCAAGCGAGCGTACTAAGCACCGGAGGAGAGGTAAGAAGTAGGTGGGAGCAAAGGGAAGATTTGCAGAGAGCGTTCTACGAGAAGTCAGTTGAATTCTGAAGGGAACACCTCTCTGTTGAAGGAAGTACCGAGAGCAGCAGGGAAACTTTGTGAGTCAGTGTACTGAGGTATATATATATATTCCTGAGTTTCATTTACGAGCGCTGATGCTTGACACTTAATAAACGTGCACGGACGCTGAAGTCTCCGAGAGTCAAATTGATAATTGAGGTTACTCCTGAACTGGGGAAAGGCAATGGCCTCCTGCTCAGATTCTTACTGGATGCGCTGTTCTCCGGCCGGTCCACCACTTCATAAATCTTGGAAAATATGTTCTTTCTCTTAGATTCCGCCCAACTAGAGTCATTTAACTTTGACAAGAGTATTAATAGGCTATGAAATATTCTCCGAAGAGAAATCCCTCCTCAAAGGTTTACTGAGCGACATTCGTACGGGCATCAGGGAATGTGCGTGTCAAGGTTGCATGCTTGCATGCACTTGCAGCACCGACGCTGATTGTACGAGTGTGTAAGTACTTGCATCATTTACGCAATGTAGTGGACCAATTCACCGTTTGAGTAGGTGTATTTACTGTAGCGGTGATATTAATGGAATGAACAATTAGAAACTAGTCAAATCTGAAAGCCCTAGCACAAATAGCTCTATATCTACAATAGCCTAGCTCTCATGTTGCTTCCTCTTCTTTGGAATTCTGAAAAGATCCTTATTTGTTTGAGTTCGGATCCGTTTTGTGAGGGGGGGAGTAGACTCCGTCTACTTTGTGCTATAGGTTGGAGTTGGGAATGAGAAGGTTTAATATTTAATATGTTAAGATTTTTAGGGAAAAAGGGACAGGAAACAATATGGAATGATGTTCACAGAGGGAGAGAAACAAATTTAGAACGTGTGAGGACGATGTGAGATGGAGGGAGTGGGTATCCAATTGCCCCTACCAGTCCTAATCTACCTGCACTTTATAGTACGTAGGATTTCTAAGGTACAAAAATATAAATGAAATAAACTAAGAGACCATGTGTTCCCTAAGCCAAAGCCCAGGGAATGCGTGTCCAATGAACTGAAGGAAAAGTTAAAACTACACTGCAAGGAATAAGGGGACTAAGGCCAAGCTCTGCGGCGCAATCTTAACCATATATGGATTGTCTTGGCGAGTGTGGCGTCTTTTTCGTACAGGCTCCGTTGTGTGTAATTTCGTTGTCGCCGCGCCGTTTATTATCTTTCCAGAATTGAAATATCTGTGGAATTCACATGACAAGATCCTGATAGGGATTTTGTTGCATGGATTCCGGTATCTCTTCCCGTCCGCGACGCCGGTAGCCTCCCTTACAATTCTGTGTGTTTAATTTACTCACCGAATGACGCAAGTCAGGAGGTCATCTGTACAGGACATATCCCTAAAGCAAAATGGTGTTCAAACTGGTTGACAATTTACCTCCTTGGACATGAGAAGTTGCTGTATTGTGCCCAACTGCACATCTGTATGCTTCAATGTTTCCGATTCAAATTTTACCAATTTGAATACAATTATATGTGTTCTGCTACATACCACTTGGCTTGATGGCCGTTGCTTTGCACAGCATAACAAGTCCTTTTTGTGGGGTTGATTTGAACCATCCTTGTGTTAGAAATAGACAATAATGCACAAATCAGTAGCTATACTGATGAGTAACAATAGAGTCAAATCTCAAATGCGCAACAATGACAAGTATGAGTGAAAATAGTAAATTGCTTCTGTAGACTCCAAATCTTGTTCTAGTGTCTTTGTTTCCTCAGACATAGTAGGAATACTGGTCTTTTACATGGCTAAGTGTCTAAAAATGGCGAGGCGTGACTATAGGTGTCCACAATATTGCATCAAAACACCAAACCTATAATTACGTGATAAATTATATATCACCGGAACCGTCTCAACGAGGGGATTCCGGATCAGTGATCAGAATTTGAATAACTTTACTCTACAAAAAGTTATTAACAGAACAGTGTGCAAAAACACCGAAAAGAGCGAATTCTAACTAAGTGTCCATTTGTACAAGTCCAAATATCAAGTGTAGAACATTAGAAACAAAGTGTTTAATCACAAAAACTAACACCTTGCTCACAATTTTTGGCTTCAAAAAATAATAAATCCAGATACTGAATAATTTTCCATGCACAATACAGACTAATTGGAGAAAAAGGAACCATTTTACGATGTCAGGGGCAGATTTTTCACTTTTGGCAGATTTGTCACAATATTTTGACCCTCACATTAAGCATAAAAATATTAAAAATATGGAATAGGTGGTCATAAGAGCTGTCTCTATGAGAATGCCAAGAATGATATTTTAACAGAGCTATGGTTACAGATACTGGGCCCCAATTGGACTCATAATTCCCAAGTCAATAAAAACTTGGTCAATGAAAAGGCAGAAAATAGAATGTACCTCGTTATCTTTAGTGATTGTCTTGGGTGAGAGAAACCCCCGGGTTGAAAGATAAGGGCTTGGAGGGTTTGGGTATGAATTGGAGTTTTATAACCCTCCAAAAACTCGGAACCTGAGGCAGGGATAGTGTTGGGCACCCTAAAAGGAAGACTCAAAGCTTGCACTGTTCGACAGAGGTTGTCCCGGAGCTCAAATATGTATTCATATCAGCGCTCAATTTACACAAATTCATAACAAATAAATTTTCATTTATTTTTCCGGTCTGAAAGCGATGGTCTACATTGCCCGAGTGTGAAGTAAAGAACGTATAATGAACATATGAAGTCAAGAGTAAAAGACATGAGCTACATGTCTGATAAAACGTACTAAGTATATAACTGAGAGGACTGGATTTGTAAGAAAAAGTAAGAATTGTAAATTACAAAGAAATGAAGAGCAGACCGAGCTGCAAGAGTAAATAAACTGATGTGTGTGCGTATAGGCGCCGGAGTATGCACTGAGCGCTTATGACTTGCCCGTGCCGGCCCGGTGTAAATCTAACATCGAGAACACACTATTTGGACCATAATTGGTTGCAGGCATGGTAGGAATATTTCGCCAATACATATGCGAGATCAACTAGATTTCAAGTAAATATTTTGATTGGTCACGCTGGGGCTGCAGTTGCCTGACGGTCCTGACCCATTTCACCCATGCTGCAGTGTGCTGCAGTTGAGCAATGCCAAATCGGAAGTTCCTCAAGTAATTGTTAGTGAGAGGATGTCATATTTACGTTTTTCAAGTATCAGTGACCTGCAGGGTCTTTCGAAAGATTGTTCTGCGTGGTCACCACCCGAAGAATCGAGATTTCAACATGTTCTCAAATTTTGAGTAAACTCCGCAGCACCTGAGTGCCTCGAAGACACGGAGTAACCACCCGGGAGGTTGGTAGCATGATCAATGTATGTTTATTGAAAGCTTCTTTTGTTAATTTGAAGTGATTTGTGGCAGAAATTTAAAATGGGGCCAGATCGCTATCATGTGAAGTATCAATGCCAGATGTTACATGTAATCTGATAGATACCCCACCCTTGGCGCCCAGAGCTCTCAGTCTTCCTTTTTTCTGATATTCAATGACTTATAGGCTATATTCAAATCCACGGACCTAGATCCAGTTTTCAGGATAATTCAGCCAGGCTCTGGCCCTCATATATCGTACTTCTTCGAATACACCACTGTTCGGTAGTGATCAACTTGTCTGCAACTGCATAAATGAAATCATCCATATGGTTGCAAAGTTCCCTCTACAAGTAGCTCTCCAGACGTTCTAGAAACCCGGCCTGTATGCAGGCCTTTTGTATAAGACTTAAATTTCATTTAGTATCCATCAACCGAAATCCCCGCGCGGCATATCATGCCTTATTGGGAAGATCATTCCGACTAAGAAACCCATAAAGAGAATTTCAGGTGACGATTGGAGGTGCATGCGTGATCGAAGAGGCGTGTATTAGGGGTAAGATTCAGGCGGAGAGCCAGGCTATAGTTCTCAGTAGCAGAAGTAAACGATTTCCATGAGAGAGCTAGGCACAGCAGTAGGGCTACTCGACATTCAATTTAGTCGATCCTTGTCTCCTTAAAAATCGATCATATTACACCAGAAAATCAAAAACGATCGTTATTTTTTTTAATAGGTATTTTATGAATGCCACTACAATCAACTACCTTGGAGTCAAAATCTGTCACGTCCTTCAGTAAGAGTAAATAAATTATGCTTTCAGTTGATGGGAGTGCATCCGAGGGCAACCCCACCGTTCTACGGATGATTTGATTAATTTTACATAATACAACAATAGTCGGGGTAGACATACGAGTGGGTCGTCGGTGCAGCAGACTGTTTGGGCGGTGCAGGAGCCAACACCAGTGACAGAGATAGGAGAACAGCCGACTAAAGATGAACACATTTGTTAACTGTCAAACAGTACCTCATTGATAAACACTTACGCCGGCGGGCAGTCCCAATATCGTCGGTGACTAAAGACGAATACATTTGTCAACTGTCAAATGGTATATCATTGATAAACACTTACCGCCGACAAGTCCAGTGACGGCGCCGATGACCGGAGCCAAAAGACCAAGGAGGCTAGCAGTGGAGCTCGAGTTTGCCTAAAATGAAATCACATAAGTCTCATTCATATAGAAGCGCTATAGTGTAGAACGACTAACGTCTTGTAAGGAATTGCAACAACTCGGAGTGCCAGTTTTGCATGGGTTCGAGGGACCATCGTTGCGAGGAATGGCATTGGCAGCCGCAAGGATGGGCAAAGCGAGGGTAAAGATGGCGGATGCACGAACGAACATTGTGAGTGAGCTGCTTTGAGTAATTGGGAAAGTAGTAGAGAGGTTTTTGACGACCACTGGACTGAGGAATATATCCTCAAATACACCCATCTTTTATAGCCAAATGGCCTCTTACAATCGAGTGCAAGCAGATGTTAAATATAGCAATATCACTTTCTCTAAAGGGAACCGAATCAAATAATGTATTTGGGGTCTTGCTTATTAAACATTTTTTGACAGTGCCTAGGGGTACGCTGTTTCCATTTTCGTTATTATCGGTCGTCCATATTTTCCCTTCACCTCCGTACAATGACATATTGTAGAAATATTCATTATGATTGTGCTTATGCCATTGTGTCTATACAGATTCACTCTATATGCAGATTTTTGGGCGCCTCCAACAGTGTGTAGTGAATTAACTCAACATTACTAACGTTTATCGGGTTAAAAAATATGTAGTGGTTTCAATAATGCGATGCCCCGTTATTTTAGTTCGGGTGATGATTTCGCTTATACAAATGTGGGTTCCGCGCCGTGCGGGATAGAAACATCGGATGGGTCCCATTTCAGCATCGGCTATTCATTCGGGCAATAATATGCACGAAATTCCGCCAATGACCATATTACAGTTACAGATAGACCATTTATACGTGCGATACGTCGCCTGGATATCTTTCAAGCATCAGCATCGTAGATCATTCACTCCCGCGTTATTTTCGGCAGCATGGCTGAGCACAACCTGAGAGCAAAACCGTTTTCGCTTGGCTCGTGTCTATTATTAGTTACCGATCTGTACAGAACCTAAAGTCATCTTGATAGTCTTGATGTAAGCCTAGCCTTCCCCTGTCTTACCCCCTAGCTGTACTAGTACCCTCACGCGTGACGGAAGACATATTACCATCTGAAAACCATCATATCGGCGTCGTCTCCTGTACCTGTAAAGGTCATCATAGAGACTGGGTTGATTCCAAGTCCAGAGTTCAAGATGCAGCTTGTGTTCTTGCTGCAGAGGCAGGGGCGGCATTTGTTAAAACATCCACCAGATTTGCATCGAGAAGTGGAGCGACTAAAGAGGATGTGCGTTTCGTGTGCGAGACAGTGCGATATAAAGGCAGTGTGCAAGTCAAAGAGTCTGGAGGCATTCGCTCCTTCGAAGCTTGTGAGATGTTTTTGGCTGGAGCAGAAAGGATAGGAACGTGAGTAATTCTTATCCAATTTATTGGTTGAACCATTTTAATTGAAGAATTGCATGGGATGTCTGGTGTGACTCTAATGAAAAACTCGATAGTTTCTGGAGAAGGATGTTGAGCTGTTATGCTCTGCCTGCGCATCCTCTATCGCAAATCCAGTTTCTACTATCATCCTAAATTGAGCATTAAATGGTATGGCATCAGTCGTTGTTAGTACATCAAAGAAATATACTAAAGCTTCTCAACCATTATAGATTTTCTGTAGTTTAATTGTCGCTATTTGTGAAGAAATCGCAAGGCCCAGTACATGCAATCCATTTTCAGAGGTACGCTTCAATACGTGATTTATGACTTGATGTTGTTTTTCGACTTGGCTGCGCTATTCTTTCTGTTCAGACTATGGGACATACCTCCGTGAACTCGTCTAGGGAGACCAAGTTCCTAAATCCACTTCCATATCCCAGTGGAACAAAGATCATGCCGTGGTGTACCAGAGTCGACAAGAAAGTGGTCACAGTAGTTTCCTGTCCCCCTCCAGGGCTAGATGTTCCTACGAACAAGCCTCCATACTTTCCTGTGAGGCTCCCTTGCGCCCATAATTTTCCAGTAGCATCTCAGAATACCTAGACGCATCGAAAAGGTGACAATATGCGTATATACTCAGCGATTTGGGTTGTCAATACCTTCAACTGAGCGGGCATATTACCATACCGAGTAGGAATCCCAAAAAGAAATGCATCGTACTCGGCCAACGTTTGCGGCGTTGAGATTGGGAAGTCAGAATATGGTAGGGTGGACATCTTAGTCAAAATCTCTGCAGGAGTACCCGTGCTTGGCCAGCCAGTCGCGTGCGACGTCGACATCGAGGTTGATGCGCCTGTGCTTCAGCGCTCCGCGACATCGTTGAGGATCGAGGTCCTAGAGAGTTTTTGAACACGAGCATGGAGTCTAAGCGGTTGAGCAGCTCTGGGAGAAGTGCTCCTGCATGCGCTCGAGGACTTCGGACTTGGCTATGGCGTTGACAATGCCTGTTTCGGGGTCGCATGCGGTGAGTGGGCGATGATGTGGTGAAAAGGGAGGAAAACGGTACCTTGAAATCCACTTTGCGACCTTGACTATCTGTAATAGTCCTTTCTTCCAAAATTTGCAGCAAGATCATCGAGACGTCCTGTCAGAAAAGGTGTTGGTGTTAGCCACATAGCAATCACAAAAATCGCGTATATCTATCATAAATCAACCAATCTTGTGCGCCTTCTCCAGCTCGTCGAGTAATGTGACAGTTAAAGTGTTGTAGTGATGATAAACCATACCATACGACTTCCTACGAACGGCTCAGTCAACTGCCCTCCTTCGAGGCCAACATATCCGGGGGCTGCACCGATCAGACGTGAAATAGCATGGCGGTCATGATACTAAATGAGGGTACATGGGACCCGTAAGCCTCCCAAAATAACGGCCTAGAGAAGAGAACTCGCCTCAGACATGTTGATCGCGATCAGCCTTCTTTGCTCGTCGTTGTACAAGAACACCGCAAGAGCTTTACACAGCTCTGTCTAGACAAATAATGGTTCAGTCAGTCAGAAAAGAGGCCTTTATTTATAAAGCTAGACGAACCGACGCTCAGAAGAAAGCAAACGCACCTTTCCTACACCAGTAGGACCCAAGAACAAGAAGAACGCAACGGGGCGATTGGGAGCGCTTGCAGTCCGCACGCGAGATCCGGACAGTATCGCTGATCGACTCGACGACTGCCTACAAATGATGCTGTATCTTGCGGAATTTGCAAACGTTTCTTATACAATGGAAAAAATTAAAGAACGTAGCTCAACTGGACTCGTAAGAACAGTATTTTATTCAGTGGTCACAACACTCCGGGAAGAGAACATCAAAAAGTGATTCGACCCAGGCTCGAACTGAGGACCTTCTGTGTGTTAGACAGATGCGATAACCAACTACGCCATCGAACCGATGGCGGCTGACGTTTGCCGTCGTGTGCTGCCAGGCCTTACTGTTAGCCGCCCATTTGAAAAATGAAGACACATATATAATATGCGGAAAGGAACAAATTGGATCCATCGTTAACTCACCTCCAGTCAATCACAGTATGTCGTTGTCGATTTCTTCTTTTGCTTCTACTCCATGCTCATCGTCTCGCTTGTTGCACACCTAGACCATATCCGTCTCCGTCCCCCTCTCTACGTCTGTGGTACGTGCTGTTTTTTATTTTATTTTTATTTGTGTCTTCTTATAGCTCCATGCTCACGTGCTGTTTGTTTTCTCCTTTCTCTCCGCCATTTCCCTACCGACATTCTCCACCGTCGTCACACTTCCTCTTGCCACTGCGCACAGGTCGACGCCGACCACACGCCTGACACCGTCCCCGACTATATCAAGGACAAGGCTGTCGAGAATGACGTGCTCTTTGGCGATGTCGTCAATGCGGGCGTCAAGGTTGGCGCCGGTCTCGGGGACGAGGAGGCTACCGATTGTGGCGTCGTCAAGAATCATTGGGCCTTCCGTGCGCACCTCAACTTTAGTCAAGACGGTCGGAAGAACCTCGGGCAGATCCAGTTCGGCATGGGTATCAAGTGTTCTGCCGGCATCGGCTCGAACGAGGGCCAATACGCCAGGAGCATAGCTACAAAACCCATTTCAGAATAATGCCTTGCTGGACTTGAATTGCTCATGTAATGTTCCATACATTGTCTATCGCTCATATTGTATTGGCTTGACTTTGTATATACAGATGTCTCCTCGTTGTCACACTTGTACTTGTATTTGCAAAATCTTGCCTTGTCATGACCGAACTAGAAAAACTAGAGTGAGTATGAACACAAGCCAAAACTGATGGACACCTCCTAGAGTTTGTTGTCATCAAGCACTTTTTGGCATGTTAGCAGCCTTTTGTAGCACCCGCTCCCTTGTCATAAGCAAGGTTCAATTCTTGACAGAGACGAGATGTGGTTTGAAGGGATACGAGATGCCGTTCGGAAGGTGGGCCTGCCCAATAGCCCGTTGTAAGTGAACGTGGAAAATAAGAATTCCACTTTAAATGTTGTGTTTCATTCTCTCGTATTTAGTAGCCAGAGTTTAAGGCTCAACCAGGCATACCATCTCACCTTGGGGCCCATTACCTGCAGCGAGAAGTAGGTACTCTTTTGCCGTGTCGTGCACAATATCTTACCTGTGCAATTCAGTGCGGCGAAGGCTTTGCCTGTACTGTCTAGGTGGGATACCTCTGGTCTCTCTTGAATTGAACTTCGACATACGGAAAGGAGTTGACATGACTGTTAAAACCCGTAGATACATCAGGTAAGAGGCGGCGAAAATAGTCGATTCTCCTGAGGGACGTAGATAAGAGGGAGAATGAAGACATGGAGTCGTCCTAATCTCTTTCTTTCTCGCACCACGGAAGACTCGCTCTACCAAACTGAAAAACCCTAGCACCCACAACCCACAACCAAATCACAATCGACAGTCATGACTTGGCCCCTTGAAGTAGCCTTCACCTACCGAACAGTCATCCTGCACAACTTGCCCGAAAATGGCAACACTGTTGAGAGTCTCCTTGCGTATTACTGAGGACAACATTGCTCCAGCAGTCGTTGAAGAGCACAAGATGGACACCATCATAGACAACTACACGGTGTTCCCGCAAGCCACCGACAGCGGTGAGGAATGACAGTCGGGCCCTGGCGCTAACAACCACCCCAGAGAGAATGTAATTACCCCTGACTCGACTGCCGACCGCAACGTGTGGGGAGACACTCACCTTGCTATACAGCCTACAAACGACGCGGAGAGAAAGCCTACAAGGGACGTCAAAACAGGATCATTCTTGTTCAGACTTAGACCGGCATATGATCACTGACGTACCAGTCAAGTGGCCCCTGAAGCGCCCCTTTGATTTTTACTCCTGCATGAATACAATGGACCGCATACTCCAGGGCGATGACGCTGAATGGTACAACAGCGACATCGTCCTCCCTCTACGTAAATTCAACCGTGATGGATTGAGAAGTCGTGCGAAACAGAAGGAGAAGGGTTGAAAATAGCTTTCGACATCGCACAAGCTCGTTCCAAACACCCACGCCAAGCAACTATGGGTCGGAAGGGAATCGCGGGAGGCTGTACCTCGAAAAAGGGCAATACATTTGTACATTATGACCCATTGAATATATTTGTTAGGGCGACCGGTGGGCCTCAGCGCAAACCGGGCATCTCCACCCCGCCGTCCCTCGGGAGAATCTACAAGTCGCAACAGTGCGCGCATAGAGGATGAGAAGGGAGAATGCAGTTCTGTTAAGCGGTGGCCCGCTTGCGCGCAGCGATGGACCGCTCGTACGCAGCGTTGGACCGCATGTGCGCGTCGATTATTGCCTGGCGCCTGGCCTTGAGTCTCTTCGGAAGGCCTGTGCAGTACAGTGAGCTCGGCGTGCTTGTAAAGGGGCGAGAGGCAAGGAAAAAAAAAAAGAAAAAAAAAAGAGAGCAAGGATATCTTCTCACCGACATCATTCGTGCCGTACGGCACCAGCGCGAAGGAGGCGCCCACCATTGCGTCAAGATGTCCATATGGTGATGGCGGACACTCAAACATGTGGGCCATGCGGAGCGCAAAAATTGAACCTCCATGTAGCAGGGCAAAGGTGAAGAAGGAGGGCGGCAGGAAGGAGTAGCCGCCAAAATCCACGGCCACGATCCCATTCTCCCCATCCCTCATGAAGTTGACACGTCTCAGGTCAGATACGCAGAGGCGCAGGCCGTGACTAGCGACCTCGTCAGTGAAGTTAACACGCCCCGGCCTCCCCGTTACGCGGAGAATCTGTATTACGAGGTATCATTGGGAGGGTAGCCAAGGTGCAAGAGGGATAGGACGAGACAAGAGAGAACACTGACCCCGTTCGCATGATCCTGCAGCTCCTCGACGGATTCGTACTGGATGGAGGACACCCGGTCGTTGAAAAACGGGTGCTCGATCAGGCCGCCGCCGACGGGTCCAGGCGTCAAACTGGGGCTCGGGATGCTGATCAGGGCCTGCACGGCGGGGGCGACGAGGGCAAAATCGGAGGAGGCGCACATCGGCCCGTCGATGAACTCGGAGACGATAAAACAGAACATGCCCCATGTGAAGGCGAGGTAAACGCGAGGGGCGCGCACGGCAGTGATGTTATTGGCTTGAAGGTATTGCGCGACATAATGCTGCGTATTGGCCTCGCCCACGGTTATGCCGGGCCCGAACTTGACCCAGATGTCGCTAACGTCGAGATGAGACTTCATGTCGAGAGCGAGTCGCACACCGGTGACGTTGATGGCGGTAACCTGCTCGGGACGCAAGGCGTTAGACTGCGTGATGATCGTCTTGTAGTCCGGAATGTTCGCTGGCTTGCCTTCGTTGTCAATGAAGACCTTCAAGACTTTGGAGGACATGGTGGTAGCTGTTGACAAGACAGGGGATTATGTCAGTCACAGTTAAAACAAGGGGAGCAAGGGAGGGTTACTAATTTGAGCAGATGTCAATGGCGAGTACGAAGACAACGTTGACGAAAGGGCTTCTTGCGTACAGGTGGTAGACTTGGTCGAGAGCGAGGGGGAATGCAATAGGCGCCAGGGCTCCGTGACTAATTTTATTCGCAGAAAATTTGTAACACATGTTAGTAACATCCTGGCCCTCAGACAATTATTAACACATGTTATTAACTTGTTAGAAAAACATTATCACCATGTTCAAAAGGCACCGTCTTCACAGTCGAGCGCGGCTCTAGTCACTTCCATCGTTGTCCCTCAGGCTTCAGCTCTCTCAGCTTAACAATGGAGTCTGGCACAACGACGAACAAGAACCCATGTCGATGTAATCAGAATATGGGTATTCTAGAAATAAGATTATTTATACATAATGACTTTTAGCTACTTATCACCAGGGTGCGGAGATGAGGAAGAGAGAAAGCGAAAAACTAACTAACTAAAGGAATACAGGATGTGCGAAGACGCAAGAGAGCATATTACCCGGGTCATTGGTACAGAATATTGCGCCGAGAGAAGAGAGAGATGAATGAGGTCATGCAGAGGGGAAAAAAATTCGAGGGCATCAAATCGACGAAAGGTTGAACATTGGCTGGCGAAAGGCACTCCCATGACCGGCCAGCGAAATCACTGGTCTCCAACAACCTTCACCACCGTATAGATGACACCAGCACCCATTGCGAACATCAGCGCAAACACAGCACCAACAAACATCATGAGCTCGCCCGTCGATAGATTCCTGTTCTCCAGCTTCTCGACCTGTGAGCCGCTGGTGGCGGTGATACCGTTGCGCAGGTCCTCCACCCGCTTCTTCTTCGCCAGCTGTGCGTCCAGCGCCTGCTCCCCGCATGACGATCCCGGTGCGCGCGTCTGAGGGCTCGAGGCTCTGCTTGCCGGTCTCGTTGTTGAAGTGGACAAACGAAGGGTAGTGGTGTTCACACCATGTCTCTATCTGAAAGGGGAAATGGACGTCAGTAAGTCATGAAATTTTGCTAATACGGAATATGATAGCATACCTTGCCGCAAGCGATAGAGATCAGAATGAAATTAGGATCAGACGGGACAGCTTTGGCGTGAATTTTGCGGGCAAATTCGCGGAATACAAGGCCGACTTCTCTGGGATTCGTTGAGCGCATAATGAGCTGTTTATGACGTCAGTTATGAATATCAACCTCAAAGAAGAAAGAAGGACGTGCCTTGGCAGCTTCAGCTTTTCTGATCTTGATATTCCGCTGGAACATCTCCTTGTTCATGAAACACAGCTCAAGGGTGGCAATCGCCATCGTCGCCGGAATAGCACAAAAGTTGAACACGCTCTGGTTTTTCAGCATCCGAAGGTAATCCAGCGCGTCCGTCGTGTGCCGCAGCGCATCTAGCACCATCCCGCTCTGCGCATACGTCGCCCGCTGGACCGTGTCGGGGTCTGTAGCGGACATCTGGTGCATCTCCGTAAATCCATACTCCTTCCGCCCCCAGATCTCACGTGGCCAAAAATATCGGTGGTCGTCCACATCTTCCCGGTAATCTCGAATAATGTTCGTTTTCTGGAGGAGCAAGCCCATTGAGTTGCTAATCTCCAATTGGTCTCCCAAAATGGGCGACTCTTTCTGCGAGGCGGAGAATATCCGCGAAAGGCCTTCACCGACAAGACCAGCGACGTAATGGCAGTACAGGTCGTATTCGGCGATAGTTTCGAGGTAAATTGTACCTGTGGTAGCTGCTTTATGCGCATAGTCGGCCATTCCTGTTTCCATCTTCAAAGCAATATCGATGATGATACTTTTATATCTGGAAAGAGATTAATGATCGATCGGTGGTATATTGCAGAGATAATACATACTCGGGGTTGAGTCGATTGACTTCCTCGACAACGGTGTCGTACTCGACGAGGAGTTGTCTGTCTTTTTCGTTGGGGCCAGAGCCGTCGAATTTCCATCCAGGCGTTACGGTATGCACATGGAATGACCTCAGGAGTGGTTGTTTAACTTCGTCGGGGATCGTCATGTCGTCTTCAATAGTGTCCAGACCGCGAAGAACAAGATAGAATAACGCTATCTGTTTTAAAAGTAGAATCAGCAACTGCCAGGATTAACAAAATGAAATGTTTGAAAAAGGAAAATGTTGAAGGTCCCTGACAGAAAGCCTCGCGGGATGCCATAAAGGTGAAGCTTGCGTGTACGCCATGATCACATACGACGCTGTCCGAATTTGGCCATCCAATTAACTGAAGAGCACTGTGGGGCCCTCAGAAATTGCCACACATCCTACTTCGGACATCTTTGGTCGCAAGAAAGACTTTGGGCACCCCGTAACTTGGCTTCGCGGACACACGAAAAGTCAATGGAACGCGTCACTCACCGTTCTTGCCAAATCTCCCTCAAGTTCTTTGATAACTGCAGAGAAACTTCTGCTCGTCATGTCGAGAAACTCCCAGCACCTTCTCATGGAGTCCCTATCCCATCCTGACGTAGGGTGCTCCTTTATAGCGGCAATGTCGCGCTTTTGTTCATGATACAGGTAGAATTGAATAAGAGTTCTGAACTCCAGGGGATGTGTGAGGAGAAGAGCAAGCCAGTTTGCCGCGCCCATTGTTCAGAGATTGTGGTGGAGGAGGAGAAATGAGGTTAAAGAGACCGCGTGTGTCAATTGGGAGACTTTATAAAAATCACTCGTACGATATTTTTTGTCACCCCACATTTTCAGACCGCTGGCGGGATTAAAATAAAACTTCCGCATTAGGAGATAATAATGTGATCGGCTTACATACATTTCTCACTTCTTCCTTCTGACGGCCACCATGGATGCTCCCTTGTCGCCACCGCTTCGCATTCACCCCATCTCCGATGCCCCCATTACTACAAGAACAGCGCAGAAGAACACAGAGGCTTTCCTCCAGGATTTTCAGTCGCGCATCACATCTGCGCAGGGCGGGAATACTGCTGTGACCGTCCAACTTCAAAAATTAGCGAACGCGTTGAAGGAGGAGCGGAAGAAAAGCAAGAAGGATGCATAATCTGCATGGAAGGGAAGAAAATGATAGGGTAGAAATATAAGCGACAAGTAACTGAGTGTTCTTTTCAATCACGTCTACGATCGTGTTCACAGGGTTTTGTTCATCATGACAGGAATCGCAAACTTCCTGACCACTCCATCCACCATCGAATAACAATCTATCTCAAATCCGGTCCTCTGCTAGCGACATATCTGAATGATATCATTCTCTTCGGACGCTGCGCTTCAAACGAACCCATTCGACATGTTGATTGATATCATTGTAATCGAGGTTTTGTTAAGGCTGCTATGCCTTCATCAAACCTATATTGCACAATTTATCCACCCCACTGTTCGCGTGCTGCGGAAGTAGGAGAGGCTTCTTGAATTAAAATAAGACGATTCAAACGACTCCATGGCCCTCGATTTCTTTTAGGTGTGGTCCGTGTTATGTCGGGCATATTTTTAGTACATGACAACCAGCTGCATCGTCTACAGTCAAATCCGAACGTACTTTACTGGGTGCACTGAAACATGTGTGGGCAGCTCCATTACTCGTGAAGACTTTATTCCTCATGATCTAGTAAGCCAATTCACCAGACGCTCTTCCTATTCTTGCGCACTAGTTACCAGGCTCGGTCAAGTCGCATCAAACAATGTCCAGATGTGTATGTTCGGGATAATCCCTGTCAAAACATAACCACGACAACTGGATGTACAGGGCCTTCGATGTCTGCGAACATACTGCGAACATAACCGCGCAGTCACCGATGTTTCCCATGTCTAGGGTCTACTTATGCGCTCCGCTCCTCTTATAGCGGTGTATCTGCCCTTTAATGTATTGAGAAGACTCTATCAGGATTCGGACTGATGATGATAGAGTGATGTACAACGGTGCTTCCACCTCATGTGCCGACTATCTGCGAACGATTGAGATCCACCTCGAATCCGTTTCCGGGGAGCACGAGCCTGAAATAGTGTCTCAAGTCGTACAGTTATATAACCGCCTTGGATGGTGAGGAAAGCCATTCTGCCCCCACATTTGAGTTCCTAGAGAACCATGGATGATGCCAGCCATCTGCGGTGCCAATGGATCCCGGTGTTCTCGTCCATTCTTTCAGTTTGCATTCTGATACTTTCTCTCTTCAACTACTATTCTCTCTCCCTAACCCTAAACGCGATCGCCACCGGTTTGGCGCTTTCCAATCACCTCTTTATCGCACTAAGGGAACGATACAACAAAGCACGATGGAATAACGAGCATAGACCGGGGCCATCGCTCGCAGGGATCATAACCTCCGCGTTCGTCTGGGCGATGTGGACCGCCGCCCTGTCCATCTCCGCTCAGCTGGCAGTCCAAGGTCCCCCGTCGCCAGTAAACGCAAAGTCAATACAGAGAGGCCTGCAAATTGGAATTACATCTCTGATTGGCGCCGAGACTCTTGTGATGGGAATGTACCTTTGGATAAGCGTCAGAGAAAGGAGGCACGTAGCGTGCTGGAAGCAATCAAGAAATGTGCGGATTGAAACAAAGATTGTCGTGAGTCCATGTAGTTCCACTTCTTGAGTGTACGGCTGAGTATGAAAATGCTGATCATATAGCAGGACGTGCAATTCTCGGTAGGAGAGGATAAGCCTGATTGCGTAAATACTTTGGACTACGAAGAAAAGGGGATAAGCGTAGTTTCGATAGAGTAAGTCCAAAAAGTTCCACTGCAGGTTCATTTACCAAGATCTATCGTCTGATGCCATGTTATTATGATCCCCCTCGAAAAGCCACAATCACGTCCCTCTACCACGGCCCACAAGATGTATTCTATCACCGGCCAAATCGAGATCCCATTCGGAAATTGTAAACTGCACAGATGGTTCAGCTTGGATTTTCGTTACGCCGACGCCCACGAAGACGACGCTTGTGCATCTCCCGTCGCCTCGTCGCCTCTCTGCTGTTTCTGAGAACGCACTTTGGAATTGATCGTACGTGAGAGACTGTAATATAACTGTATGAACGCAAGTGTTGAAATTGTAATCCAGTACTACAATAAATAGTGTATTATATGTACATGTAAGTTAGGTAGGTGTATAAGTAGTGTTGCTAAAATGACGAGCGTGTATAATTAAACATTCCAATCATGATCGTAAAAAGGTCGCGGTAAATGAGGCCCTATAGATACGAACATTATGTCCTTGCAGTCAGAGGCCAGTACCCACGCCAGAAGACACAGCCGGCTGTGTCGCGTAACTCGCATAGCGGGTGCGCAGTTCGCCGCCGACCCCGACATCCCGCAGCAACATCATCAATCGGATGTTCACCCGTGAATATGTGCGACGTGCAGGCTCGTGCAACTTAGTCGATATTTCTTCCGCTCATGAAGAGCACCGTAGCAAGGACGCAGGTGTCCAGAAACCCGGTGTTAAACGCCAGGAGCGAGATATGCAGGGCCACCTCCCTGTCGGCCCGCGAAATGTGCGCAATCTCGCCGGACAAGCCTGAGGTTTCGTCATTATCCCCGTAAAGCTGAGTCAAAAAATTAAATTTTCAGCATGATCACAATTAGACATGATTTGCACTGTTATGCGGAGACGAGGAACTGAGCTCGGAGACTCACGCAAATCCTGCTGCCTCTGGGAATCCAAAAGAAATTGCGGCCTCTAATTGTCACCATACGTTGGCTATAGCAACCCGGGAGTTCAGTAAAAGCGGAGGGGGATGATGCAGGACTACTAACATCCTGTCGGGTGACAGTCTAATCCACTCCGCCGTTAGCTGGCGACCGGTTTCTCCGTATATCTGCATTATTGGGTGTCTTGTCCACTCGATCGTAGCGTATACATCTCCATTTCTGCGAGAGATGGTGGTGATAGTCGAACTCGACGATACATTAAAGTATACGAGTGTGTTGGGGCCGATGATATTGCAGTTCAATATACCCGACCGACGGGTGTCGAACGTGAATTTCATGAAGGAAGGGTTGTCCGCCAGCGGAAGAGAACCGTAAGTCAGTCCAGAGCTGCCTATAACAAGACACCGGTCATTAGAACTTGTGTCAGGCACTTATTAAGTCCCAGGATGTACCAAATGGGTTTGTGTACATGATTCTCGGTTGGTAATGTGAAGAAGAAGAGAAAGGCAAGTGAAGTAAAGCAGTAGATGTTGATGAGGTTGAATGCTTTTTCGTTCTGCCTTAATATACTTTTCACAATACCCAGACCACACGGACCGCATCCGAGCGTGTCGCTAAACTTGTTCATGCTGAGCGCTGCATTGAGACGTATCTATGGCATTCTATGCCAAACTACTCCGCTTTCTGACTGTGATGATGATACGTTTGGTTCGGGAGGAGGCCCGTGCCATTTAGCTAATGACTCTTCCAGTAACTTGGTAGCTACACCTGTCATAGAGGAACTCGTATCTTTCAACATGATAATAAACTAGACACATTACTCACTAGTCAAATACTATAGGATTGTCAAATACAAGTTTAGTAACTGTTGCCAGAAAATAAACATCGACACTGGACGCTGAGTTCATGATTAGAGATGTCGACTCAGCTGAATAACTAGCTCAGGCTGAAGATGACGTCGGGGACTTTGAAGAGTGCTTTGAATGCAGGGTCAAGTAGCCAGGAATTATTTAGTCTTGTGAAGGTGCTCGGAGATTTCGAAGTGCTATAGAACCTCCGAGGCCAGATTCCAAATTTACGAATTCATTCATGATTCCGGGCACCGAAGATCGTGGGAGGACATGTCTACACCACGTTCTCTCACGCTCTGCGCAGCTCGCATGACACAATCTTTGGCTACGCCGGCCACGCGATAGGGCTATGTTCATTCAAACTCATAAATTACGACGGCAATTAATGGCAATTCTACAACTCGACACCATTGATCCGCCTTTTTGATGTTGAGGCAGTGTTTAAATGTATGACCATTGCACCTGGGTCTACAGATCCCATGGGGATATATTGGCGCCGGTGCGCTCGAAAATCATCAAAACTACGCTAAAAATGTCTCCCCGGATGCATCACACCTTTGTACATTACTCTATTAAGAGACAGTACGATATCAATATCCCGCGATAGTTGCCAATATAGGTATTTCTCCGACAGTCGCTTGCTGCATCATATCCTTATCAGAATATTCTAGTGCTTGTTAGTGCCTGTAACGATTCGTCAAAATACCATGGGGCTATTAAAAGGTGCCACTCCTCTCACGAGGCCTTACTCGTCGTATTGAAGAAGCTGCGAACATGGGCACGGTCATCGCGGATGCCTTCGCCAATCAATCATTGACAAGGAGCTTCGCGGTCGTCATCGATTAGAATAATGAAACGCTTTCAGAGTGCGGTCCGAATTCAGCGCCGGCCTTATATAGTATTCTTTTTTCTCCAGTTCTAATTCACAATTGCGTCTGCTCCGTGAAGATAATTATACCTCGATTTCAGTGGCGCAATGCTCCTCAAAGCAATTCCAAAAACCTTAATAATATACATGGTAATATATGCTGCATTAGCGGATTTTTGAGTTATGCACCAGTTACCTGCCCGGGGTACGGCGCCGCCATGACTTGAGTACTGTCGTGTCGTGGCATGCAATGAGCGGGCATCACCTGAGTTGAGCCGTACTGGTTACAACGCCGTGTCTTTACATGTATAAGCTTATGCGGCGCTCATCGTGTATTCCTTCAAAGGGTTCAAGGCTTACAATGCAATTTATCATGGAGAGCTGAGATTGCACCAAGTCCATTTATAGCTTTCTTGCTCACTTTGAGGAAATGACTTATTTTATTTTTAGCGCTCATCCTTTACTATTTTGCCCCGGCAATACTGTTGAGATAATAGGTAGACTTCTTTGTATGCTATGGCCCAACTAATCAAGCAATAATTGGTTCAAGATTCTATAAAACTTCCCTATGTTCTCACTGAAACGATGGATGAACACGTTGTATCTATACCAGCGTATGAAAAGCATAACGACTCCTCTCACCTTCAATCAAGGCGAGTGACGTTAGAATCTATAATATACTGCAATTGGCCTTCTCCATTGAAGTCATGTTTCTGACAAGCATTCTGCCCTGAGCTTTTCTTCGCAGAGCGGGCTCTCACGGTGTATATGTTTCTCGTCTCATGGACAATCAGAGTGCTCATTGCTGCGAAATAAAGGCGTCTGATCTCTTACCTTCTATGACCGAAAGAAATTGCATCGGAGATTGTGGCTCGACTGAGACTTTGTCTTCCGCTCCTTCACATCTATTTAACCTATGTATTCGGTCGTTGTGGTCGCGAAGTTGACATCTTGGCTATGAATTAGGAGGCGGGTGAAATTCTCTTCACAGATGCTATCATGCCTTATTCCATCAAGTGCTGGTGTCCGTGAGGTCTCGTGTAAGTTGTACACCTGATCCGAGTTGTGAAAACACCGTTTGTTCGGTGTGTAGGTTCTTTCTGGTCAAAATACTTCCTGGTCAGCGGAGATTGTCACATAAGATGGAAGAGACTATATTATAGAAGGCTTATCCTGATTCCGTAGTCCTTGAAAGAATTACTGTGCTCCTTGACGAGTGCACCATACAAGCCAGAAATGAGGACGGTCGGTACACGTTCTATTCTTAAATAGGCACAGAAAAATATATGTGCTTATGTCCTTGACGACGGGTATGTATCACAGAAAAAACAAAGAACTATGTGTGCTATCTTTACTTTGCCTGGTCACTTTTCGACCCACTCTCTGATCTATTTTTAGATCACTGATAGCGCACGTTCATCCCAGCAATTCGCCATCTTCAAGCTGCATTTAATCAAGGCCAAGGCCAAAAGAAATGAAATAGGAGCGACGAAAATAGTTCTTTCTTTCTACATCATGATTCAATGGATGACTGGCGAGGCCGTCATTGGCCACGCACATTATGGTTTACATCTTTTGATGCCACCACAGGGGAAAGATGTGATTTGACAGGCAAAACAGCATCAATCACCTCTGTCCCACGAATGTCAGCTTGTCGCTATATAAGTATAGCTGTCTGCGAAAATTTGGACTTCTTTACAGCGGCGGAGCCCTCCATCTTGTTCCTTGTAGACTATTGACCTCACTTTCTTTCGTTCTTTCGTTGATTTGCTTGTAACATTCCTTACCTTTTTGTTCACCATCAAACATTTTTTCTTTCGGGTTTAGCCATGCGCCAATATCCAACCCCCAGTCCATCATCATTCTCACTGGTTTCGGAATGCTCATTTGTATTCCAATGCTCGCCCTCTCAGTGGTCAATTTCGGAATACTCTGCATCTGGCTCAACGCGGCGATCGCGTTACTCATCCTTCTCCACCACATATCCTTCTCGTGCGTCAACTGGGTCGCTAATAAGCGCTCGTCAAACCGGTCAACAACCTTCGTCATCGATCCTGAGGAAGCCCTCGTGGAGGAAAAATCCCAGTGGGATGATGAACCCGACGTGGAGATGCCAATCCCATTCCAGACGCTTAACATCTCTTGCCTCGTCTTCCTCTTTATTCTGACTGCGATGGCTTTCGGCATCATGGTCGACATCACGAGCAGGGGCGCGATGAAGAGCACACTCCCAGCAGAGCGTATAGGGTCTGCAAAGTGGAATATCAAAGTTCAGATTGGACAGACCGCCGTCCTGGGATGCGAGCTGCTTGTTTTGGGAGCGAACCTCGCCATTTGCGCATTGGGTCGGAGGCGGGTAATCGAAGTGAATGAAGACAAGGATGGACGGGAGTTCATGTGGAGCGACAATTGGTGAGTTCCATGAGGGGTTGACCTTCTCGACTATCTCGACAGTACTAATACGCTTTGCAGATGCACGAGGACACTCAATTGTGACCTTCTCTATACCCCGCTATCGTCGAGCACTTGTTGCCACGAGGAGCGCCGCTCAAATTCAGCCCGGAAAGCTTTTTAGCAAGTTGACTCAACAGTTGTGCGGACCTGCAGTCATGGAGTAGCAAGCTACTTACCATGACCATGGATCATCGGCTCTCGACATCCTGACGCCTCTGATCCAATCTGAACGCGGACATTCAGATGATGATTCTGCCGGTCATATCACCCCTCCCTTTCGTTTTAAGACTGCCATAGAATGACAGCATATTTTCCACAAGTATTCTAGTAGTACATTTTGGTCTATTTTGATTTTCCACGACGGTCATCATGATCTGCAAAAATTGGACAGATTTTGTTGGTTTCTTATTAACTAGGTGCTTACTAAGTCCAGTCTGAGCCGGGACTACAAGAAAAGGTAACTAACAATGTTGCCCATCTGGCTCTATGGCCACCTACTTACTCCAATAGTTATTGGACCATCATGCGCCAACATTGTAAAGCAATGGGTTCAGTAGCGAATGGTCCCTGGTCAGTGGAAAGAATTTGATAAATAGATATTGTTGACAATACACAAATATGCCAAACACCCATCGGCCGACTAGCTCAGCTGGTTAGAGCGTCGTGCTAATAACGCGAAGGTCTTGGGTTCGATCCCCACGTTGGCCATAAATATTTTTTTTGCAAGGTTGTCTGTGTAAGTACTTGAATCCGAATGATGCGATTCCTGTCCACATTCATCTCATATTAATGGTTTGAACGGCATTTTGTGGATTAGAATCGGAATTTCAAGTACATATAGTAGAAGATGGCATATGTAGCATAGCATAGTAGTATAATGATAAGGACATATCTAGAAATTAGAGATCGTTGAACGCGAGCTAGTTGTATTGTATTAATAGGGCGACAGGGTCTTGATATACGGAATTAATTTTTAATATGACAGATAAAAAGATAATAACAAAACAAAGGTATTGATGGACGCCAAAGTCAAGAAAGAGAGAGAAAAACGAAACCTGTGGACATTGAAGGTTGATATGACCGGATATCAACCCGTCCCAATTTTTGGTTGTTGAAAAGAGACTAGAAAACGGAGGGGTTGTAGTCCGAAAAGAGTAGAAAAGATGCCCCGTATTAGGTATTGGGAAGGGCTGTGTGGCGTGAAAATAAATAAACAGAGAAAGATGATACAAGAGAGATCGAGATAGGATAGCATCAGTCCAACCAGATCAACTAGTGGGCGTTTGGATGGATGAACAAGAGCTGTCGTCATGGAAAGCGTACGTCGAAGGGGAAGAAAACGGACAAGGAAGGACAGGGAAGTGTTTCGAAATACGACAGCAGGGCAGATCAAGCAGACACATTCTGCCTAGGGTTTGGGTAGATCTAAATTAGAACATGGATTCGCAAGGACAAATATAGAAAAATGGGCCGCACGCACCATCACCGACAACCGAGATTGTCTGCTCTAGTTCTCTTTCATCTCCTCGTCAATCCTATTTTTAGCACCGTCAAGAGCACTGTTGGATACTGAGAGACCTCGGGCGCGCGCTGATGTGTACGTGGTAGGTGATTTGAGGCTGTTGGTCAACAAAGATGATGATGATGCCTGCGCAGCTGAGGTGAGATTGGTGTTTGCAGGGCGCAGCTTCGTGGGGCCGTTGCCCGCGGGCGTAGGTGGGAGCGCAGGAAGAGGGGCGTTGGGAGGCGGAGCAAGTAGAGCTGGCATGGGCGTCGTGTGGACCCTGCGCACCGCGCGACGAGGTCTGTTAAGAGAGATCGTCGTCAGGCCCGTAACGCGCGAATGGGTAACAGAAATGTTGGTGTACCGTGATACTGGAGGGATTACGCCCGCGGACGCAGGCGCAGGCAGAGAGATGACGCTCGAACAGCTCCCGCTCCTCATCCTCCCTACGACAATGCTCGTGCCCTCCGTCGTGGCACCCATCCCGCCGTACAAGCTCATCATGTCCGCTCCGACGCTCCCGCTGCGTGACCGCGAAGCGGCTGGGAGCTGCTTTTGAAGGTGGAGAGCGTTTTCGGCTGCGCGGGCGGGCCCGCGTATGGCGTTCATAGGTGACGTAGCGGCTTGCGTCAGGCTCGAGCGGCGGCGGCGCAGGCGAGGTTGCTGCGGCGTTGGCGTTGGCAATGGCGATGGTACTTGCTGGAGCGCTTCGCGAGATAGATAGGCTAGACTTAGAGGTTGTGTGGGCTCCTGGGACGGGCGTCGTCTGGCCTTGCGAATCGCCGTGGGACCGGGGTGTAGGCGTGGCGCTCCTGCGCATGGGAGACGAGATGGAATCGGTCGAGTCGATGTCCATGGCCGAGTCTTCTGGGAGAGGCACGGGCGAAGAAGGGCGAGACGGCGAGGCCGTTGCGTATGAGTCGGAGAGCTCGTCGTCCCATGGCTCAGAGATATCCGAGTTGAACGTGCCGCGTCGCTGCAAACGCGGGTTCCCAGATTGAGCAAGGAGTCCTGAGGAGAAGAAGGACGAGTATGAGGTGAATGTGGCTTGCGACATTGGATGAAGTTGAAGGGTATCGTTGGAAGAAGAAAAGGAACTAAAGATGTGGTTGGGATCGAGAAGGAGATTATATGAATGGTTCGAGTTTCTTTGAGGTTCGTGATGAAGTTGAAGTTGAACCACCTCGTGCGGCGTAGTATATATTTGGTTCTTGAAATTTCGTGGGTATGTTGTTGTGCTTTGTCCGTGGGGCCTGTGATGTGTCGACGAGAAAAAGGCGATCTTTTTCCTCTTTGTTCTTTATCGCTTTTTTTCTCCCGAGGTTCGGCAACTGCCAACCGGCAAATGATTGAAAATGTTCAACTTTCCTAAAATGTAATCGGTGGCCATAACAACGCGTACACAAAGAGCTCCGCATTTGGCATCAAGGGCAGGCGCAGAGAGCGGCAGAACGGCAGAGGGAGCCCTCATTTAAAATTAGTCGGCAGCGCTCTGTGGGGACATGGAGGTCAAGGAGACCCAAGAAGTTCGCCATAGCAAAATAGGCGCCGAATTACATTCAACTCCTCGGGGAGACATTTGTCATGAGTGGTGACCTCGGTGTGAGGTGGCAGAGTGGCAGTCTCTGCTCGACGGTCGCAATTGCCAATCATGGTGTTCGTTGATATTAATGATAAGAATATGATATCACTGTTCTGGTGTTATCTGGTCTTTGTTTTCTGGTCGCATTGGCACTAGTTCAATGAGAATTTGATGAGCATAGGATCAGAGATGGATAACTTCAAATTGATAAAGATGTGTTTGTTCTAAATGAGAGAACGAACGCAGTGAGGGCGATTACCGGAACTGCTATGCGCTAAGTCAGCGGGTGGGAACCTCACTATGCTAAGAAAACACGAAACGTCTTTATCCTGTTTGATCTAGATTCTACAACTCGAAAAAATTTTAAACCCCCACCCACCATAATCCCTTTGCCTTTTCGCTGATTTTTCTTTTTTCACTCGACGTGTTTCTGCTCCTTTTTTGTGGTCTGCAGTTCTACTCTTACTTAGGACACTCTCTTTATTTCACAGCCTTACGAAAAATCGAAGACTGTTCATTTCGAGTTGGCCTAACCGCTTCAAATCTGACTGTCCGTTTTCAACCTCCAACCAGGCCTTTCCCCAAACAGCTTTTTCTCAATCAGCGGTTATCCCCACCCGAAGAGCATAGTAGGATCGGGAATCGATAACCTCTACTTGATAAAGACCTGTTTGTGCTAATCAGACACAAAGTAACATAGATTGCAGACTCGGAGTCCGCTTGTACTGGCCTATACTTAGGATTAGAACAGATCAATTAGGCTAATGAATGATTTCGAATTCCTCAACAAAGATGTGTTTGTACTAATCAAAAATCAGTTAACCTGGATCGCAGACTCAGAATCCACAATCGGATCAGATCAGACCAAATACACCAATGAATGACTTCGATAAAGATATGTTTGTACATAATGTAACATAGATCGCACCCTTACCGTGACAAAGAACTTGTCTCTACGGTGACGTAGAATCGGAGGCTGATGGCCTCGGTTGGTCACTCGCCAGCGTCGATTGTATTGGTTGCGTTCGGGCGGTTTCAACTTGGGGAGATCCCCAATATCAGCCGCAGTAAGTAGCACAGGCGGTGGATCATTCGTCCGTCCTATCTGGTCAGGCGAATCGGCGGTCAAAATCTCCCGCACTCGCTGCCTGACGCCCTCTCGTCGTTCTGCCCCCATCGTCTCGCGTTCGTTACGCGCTTGGACGAGGGCAGAAACGGCTTCGCGGTGCCCCCTTATCGAGATCGATACCGAATCGCAGTGTAAATGAGGTGGAAGACACGTTTGATGACGGAGATTTAGGAAGGTCGGACGTCGAGGAAGAAGATGTGGGAGAGACGAAGAAAGAAGTCGGCATAAAGGTCGAGGCGATCGTGAATGGCATGTTAGGGAAAAGGCCAGCTAACAGTGTCTGGGGAGGATAGATGGGTTTGTGAAGATAAACAGTCGTTCAGTAAAAGCATACTGACCACCATTCCAAGACCAAATATGAGCCGCTCCCGCCAGCCATCCTCGCTCCACATCGTTCTCTCATCCGGTCGCGATCCAGAACCCTCTCCCCAGCTCTCACCTTCAGTGCCTTTCTCCGTGCCCCTGGCGTAACCAGCTCCAGATGCATAGTACGCCCGTCGTCTCCTAGCCAATTCATTCACATACGGATCGAAGTTTCTAGGAGACGGCGTCGGACGAGCATTCGGATGAGGAGACAGCGTCCGCCCGCGCAGGAAATCATACGCCGCTTTTATACTGCGAAAGCGTGTGTGTGCGACGTCGGCCCCTAGCTGTGCAGCGTGATGCGAGTCCCGATGGTGCGCCCTCACCAGCTCATAGTCTGCAGTTCGCAAGGAACCCCATACATGTCATTCGTTCCTCTCCATAAAACTGAGACTTACAGCGTGCCTTGATCTCAGACTGCGAAGCGCCTATTGGAAGATGGAATATCTGATACGGCGTCGGTCTAGGATTTCTCGGATACGGATATGGGTTTTTCGGCGCTGATTTTCCATTCGCTTCATTCTGAGAGGATATCGTGGCGAAACCACGCGAGGATATCTTGCAACCAGTGATGGTTCTGTTCAACGGGGCAGAATGAGACTGAGCCGGCGACAGCGAGAGATAATACAGCTGAAGAAACAGCCTCCGAATGTTTGGATGCATTTCTTAACTGTCAAAAACCGTGGAGAGAATGAAACAAGAGTGGATTCTGTGTGAAGATTTGGTTGCACCAAATATTCCCACGTATATTAATAGTTTGTGGCTGTACGATTAGGCGCGCCTCTCCGGATTTTGCAATGTCAAACGTTTTTCATTGGCCGACTAGCTCAGCTGGTTAGAGCGTCGTGCTAATAACGCGAAGGTCTTGGGTTCGACCCCACGTTGGCCATTCAAAAGCTTTCTCAAGTTTGAATCTTTTTGGCTTTTGTGTGCCCGAACCAAAACGAGTGATATACTCCAATATGACTCGAGTGTTTACCTAACCAAAGTGTACTTATCGGCCGACTAGCTCAGCTGGTTAGAGCGTCGTGCTAATAACGCGAAGGTCTTGGGTTCGATCCCCACGTTGGCCATTGAACCGATCGTTACCATCGTCCATTTTGTTTCGTGAGCAAGCAATGTTTACCCATAATGATTTATTCTTTGTAATCAATCATTGTTACGGCTCTGGGAGCTGAATAAAGAAGTCATGTTGACTTTTTGCTTCACGCCAGAGGCCATTACAAGTTGAGCAGACATTACAAGAACCGGAGTGTCGAAGCAGTTCTCACATTTACGGGGACCCTGGAATACCAATTCTTCAATGATATTGACAACATCGTGGGCGGTGCGTTGATTTGCACGGGATGTGAAGCTAAAGTATATTCGTGGGACTATCGTGAATGCATAAATAAGCTCTCATCTTAGATTATATCGTTCATTCTGATCCCCACCATCATAGTCATCAACTTGTACTCCCGTCCACTGTGGATTCCAGGCATCTCGATATAGTCGCCTTACTTAGAGATCTTGAGTTAGAGTGCCGCCCACCCCCGGTCTTAGTTTCAAACCCCGAGACTCTTGCAGTTACCATGTCGACGACAGCAGTAATAGCAGCAGCAGCAGCTCGTGAGCAGGATGGCAAGTCTGTGTTACAAGCCGATGCTGCTACAAAAGTAAGTGTTCGATATACCCTTCTTTCATCGTTGCACCATGTCTTCTAAGCTTGGAATTAGGTCGTTAAGAGACCTGCTGTCCGCCTGCAAGATTTATATCAGCATACTACCATAGTGCTGTGCAGACTGGATAAACGGCCACATGATTATGCAAGGGCTATTATCATGCGACCGGCAAGCTACGAGGTAAGTTATATGGTTCATAATCAGTTGCACTTAAAAACTTATGAGTCATTTTCTGTATAATTTCCGTTTTCAGGAAGCTATAGCGTCCATTATTAAGATCTTCGGTGCCACTGATGCATACCAACACGCCAAGTACAATTCAATGATGCAAACGACAGTCGCCCCGACTCTAAGATGTAGATTACGCTCAACAGATAACTATTGGATGGATGTAGACCCTCAGTGCTGGGACCTCCTCGTGGATCATATGGAATTTCTATTGGTCAACAGGTGGAAACATGAGGAAGTGGATTTAGGAGTACCGAATTATGGTTGAGGTGGCGCAAACAATGATAGATGAGATCTTAATGTTGGAATATATGGCTCGTAGTTTGAAGTTAACGTTGTACGATTGTGACACGTCACTTGAACTGGAATCCATAAGGAGACCTGTGCCTTAACTAGACCCATGGGACGATTGTAACGTGATAAATATAGGCGCTCGCAGTCTTATCTTTCGACGTTATCCCCACCATCTCTCGTTGGCTCTTTGTTTCACACTGCCCGTAGCTGAGCGACTTAGCCTCTTATTGAGCCAATTGATCACTTCAGGTGGCTTCATTCCTTTTCTTGCCTATCTTCCAGTGCTCTGAGCTTTGAGTCTCTCGTACAGCATTGGTAGGAGTGATGTCTACAACTAGTCGCCAAGACGGAAAATCGGTACAGGGAAACAATAACGCAAGTTTTTTTGTGCCCTCGATAGGCTTTGCACCTTCCTTGAATTTTGACTCCAAAAAAAAGGTCGTCGCAAAACCCGTTCCCATAGAAGACATATACAAGTATACCACCATCGTAGGTTGCCGAAATTACAAGGCGCCATATAGTGTTGTGCGGGCAATTATTCCTAAGCCAGTCAGTTATGAGGTAGGGTTCAAATTTGGCGCTGTATTCGTTTACTGATTGTCGCACGCGCCATCATTGTTCCATCTGATTTATAGGAAGCTATATGTTCTATCGTTAAAATTTTCAATGCAACCACGGGATATGTACCTTCTCGCGAATCGAGGACCCAAAACACATTAGCTGCACCAACCCTGGGATACCGGGCTCGCTTCTCTCCACCTGAAACCCCTTGGATTTTGGTCGACCCTCAGTGCTGGGACTTCATTGCGGATCATATGGAGTTCTTATTAATCGACAGATGGACAACAAAAGAGGTAAATCTAGGAATGCCAGCTATGCAGTGATGTGTGAAATGGCTAGTATAGCACGAACAGGACCTCGATGAATCATGATATGGGTCCCAGAAAATGTAATTCCTCGCCAAAGCCTCGAGCTGATACCAACATGACGACCACAGCCTTCCTTCTCTCCCGTTCCACAAGGCCTTTTTGAATCAACAATTGTACTTGGATTACCTATAGATTAACCCCAAACAGGAGGGCCTTCCATGCTATAAAGACTAGCAGGCAGTAATGAGAGCTCAGAGATGTCTAACAATGCAATAAGTGGTACGGGAGATGCTGATCTATAGTTAACTGAGTGTGTTTCAACCTTAGTGACTATGCTTCATGAAAGCGACACATGACTTCACCTGAAGATGAAGCTGTCAAGGGCCGTGGGACGATTATAAACTGCTGACACAGGCACTCGTCTTCCGATCTTATCCCCACCACCTTTCCGAGCCTTGAACTCGTATAGCGTCAGTTACTGTAAAGATGTCTACAGCTAGTCATCAAGACGGAAAGGCGCTTCAGGCGGACAGTAACACAAGCTGTGTAGGTACTTTCGAATTTAATTGCTATATTTTCAAATTTGACTTCAAATAAAGGTCGTTCCGAAATCTGTTCCCATCCAAGATCTATACAAGTACACCACCATTGTTCTATGCCGATTATCTAAACGGCCGCATAACGTTGTGCGAGCAATTATTGCCAAGCCAGCCAACTATCAGGTCATTGTCTATTCTTCAATTCATTCACCACTATCGTGTTCACTTCATCGATTGATGATTCAGGCAGCGATAATTGCCATTACATCAGTTTTCAGTGCGACTGATGAGTATCAGCCCTTGGGAAAATACGCTATGAATCACTCATCTGCTCCACCTACTCTGAGATGTCGACTGCGTTTCTCTGACCCCGACTCCCCTTGGATGCTGGTCGACCCATTGGCCTGGGATTTCATTGTGGATCACATGGAGTTTCTACTGATCAATAGATGGACAAGAAATGGTTCACAAGATCCAGAATTGCCGAACTAAAACCATTAACAGTTCGGAATAGGGCAAGCGAGGTCGACGATGCGACTCTTTTCTTACAGTAACGTATATAATAGTGCATCTGATGAGCCGCGAAAATTTACGCAGTTCGTTGTTAATATATTCTGATTTTCTTGCGTTGGTCATCCATGGATCGCAACACTTGAGACCACCTAGCAGTCGACTACGCACAATCTGTTTGAAGAAAGACTCACACAGTACGCAGTTATTTAGATCTTGAGCCGCGTATATTGTTGTATAGAATATTATGGTCGAACCGGTCTACCATACCGATAGTCGATCTTCAATCTCAGTGCTCGCCTGTCAGACCATCTCACTCGTTGGCCTTAAAGGCAGCCCACATTTTCTATACACCTGATCAATTGTCCTCATTTGCTGCACGCTTTCCTCGCCCGTAATCCACCATACTGGGTGTTTCCCTCTCAACTTGTCGACAAAGGCCTCGAGCTGGTATCGATACGACGACCACAGCATCCCTCCTCTATCATTCCACAAGGGGCCCCCTTTGAAGTAATGCTCATACTTCGTCTTACCGCTAGACTTCTCAGTGATCGCGATGTGATGGTATGCATGCGGCGAGAGAACGTCGCAAAAGTAGATCTCAAACATCTCGGTTTCAACACGGATGGAGGGAAGCTCCCAGAAACGTGGAATGATGCCGTATGCAGGAGCACGGTCCATGTCGGTGTAGAGGATGCTGAACACATCGCTGTCGTCCGCTTCCGGATTGATGTTTCTCAGCTTGAACCGCAGAGTGGCTAGCATTGAACTATCCACGAGTCGACCGTGCTCCTCCGACACACCGGCCTCGGCATGTACGATATCTTCCAGGGTACTTGCATGCAGAATGTATCTTGTCAGGCCAACGACGCTCCCCATGGATATTAAACTCCCTCCCGATAGATCGTATTCCCAACGCACGTCGTCTTTGGGAATAGCAGGCGTACTAGACATCCCAGCCGATGTGCCTATGGTGCCGCCATACGCACCACTATCCACAACTTGTCTGAACCGATGCGCAGCCGGATGGAACTGCCAGTGACAGCCTTCCATGAGAATTCTATTGGTCATCTCTGCTTTTCGTACCAGTGCCTTGGCTTCGACAGCGTTGGAGGTAAACGGCGGTTCAAGCAAGACGTGTTTACCAGCTTCGAGAGCTTTGAATGCCCATTCAAAATGCAGTGCAGTCGGAAGAGAAATATAGACGAAGTCGACCTTGGCATCCGCGAGAAGTTCTGCGTACGATTCATGAGATGTCTCAAACCGGTATTCAGCAGCGAGAGACGAGGCACTGGCTGAGTCGCCTGATGCTATGGCATATAACACTACGTCGGGGTGGGTAGCCACCGGGTCGATAACTGAACACTTAGTCGTTCATTTTTTTTGAAAGGACAAAGGGTTTGTGTATCCCACGTACTCTCGGTGGTGCGAATTGAGGGTAGCGACAAAACACCTAACTTGAGAGGGTCGTTCATCTTTTGGGGACGTGAGTTATCCATGGTAAGATGTGTTGTTGGACGAGTCTATATGCCTGGGGTACGATGGCCATTGTGGTGGAGAGCCAAGCAAACCACTCATTGCTGTGGAGACTGTGTCATGCTGTGCAGCAATATATGGTATTGTAGTCTTATATCTCAGCATGTGTATCATTGGCAAGTTATTGAAGATCCGCCAAACAACTAGCTGGAGGCAGTCGGGCTAAAGCACTGGCACATTGTTCTCAGGTATTTCGGATGAGAAAGAAAGACAAGGTAATTTATGATTTCCAGCGAAACAGTGCCGAAGCGAATCGACAGAAGGTGTTGACCGAAAACCGCCGAAAGGATCAGAGCGACGGGCACATCAAAACGTTGACATCGGCCCGAAACATATCCAGGAAACTCCTCTTTTAACGGAAGCAAACGGAAGTGTATATATTTTGAGAAGAAGACCTAAGCAGACCCGAGTATCTTCTGAAAATCACTGAAGTCCATTAGACACCGATACCCGATAAATGCCTCATAAGTTTGGCCGCCATCGAAGTTGACTAAAGGAGTTTCAACTCGGGAATGACATGCCGCATTCCCTCACGGCCTACCCAGTATCAACAGTTAGTTTTGAGGCCAGTAACATGATTCCAGCGCAAAATCGGTGAGGGACTGCCGCTACCGTTTAAAGACAGTTGAAACTTGAACAGCATCTACTGTATCCCATATACCAGTTGATGAAACCGAAATGTCCGGCAATGCCGGCAATGTCGGCTGAAATTACCCCAGATTGGACTGAATATCATCATTTCAGGACTTTAAAACATCCTTGTTATGAAAACTGAAGAAGATAAAATAAGGGCAGCATGGTCTGACTCAGCTGTGGCTTGATATACGGAATCATGAATCATTCACATACGAATCCAGTCGGCCAAAAGTGAGCGGCATGAAATAATTTGGCGAATACAGGTTTGATGTCCGTGTAGTAGTATAATAGTGTGGTACCAAACTTCAAACAAACAAGAGATGGTTATCCTAGTCGGTTGTATGGCAAATTGAAACTCCGATTATGACGTATGTTCCTGCTTGTTCTCGAGACACCATCGTAATTAAGCTCGCTGGATCTTTTCTAAACACTCAAAGAGGTCACAACAAACGTACACGCAACAATACTGCTGCTAGTTCTAGCCCGCTCAATTTCCAAATTCATTCGTACTTGACATTGTGCCAGTGGCATCCAAGATGTCCCATGTGCCACATCGTGTAGTCGACAGCTTTCCACGATTCGGCAGAAGCAGCTAGAGCATCAATTAACGACAGACAAAGGACTCTTGACCCGGACAGGGATGGAAAGCCCAACGCTCCTTCCGAGCGATCATCGTGGTATTGCATTTACTACCCAAGGCATACGGTACCCTTCACATGTATCAACTGTGGTGATTGTGCTTATAGCGCTCTGGTCGTTTGCTATCAGAGTATGTACCAATAGGTGACTGTATCTATGCGTCTTTCTTTCTTAACTTTGTAAATTGTTTACGAATCTCTCTTTCTTACTTATCAAGATGACGAAGTGTCATGGCTGTTCTCGCGTTGATATCGTTCTGGACTAATTTATCTGTCATTTAGCATACGTGAAACCATGACTCAAAAGTTGGAAAAAAGGAAGGTGTCTCAATGCAAGGATTGAGCATATAATCAGTTTGAAGTTTCTCAATGATCATCTGAATTCCAATCTTTGCGCAGCTAACGGTGATTTGTGACTTTTGTTGAAACAGGGCAAATGCCGCAAATGTCTGTTTCGATTCATTCATCCTCAGCGCTGAAATGTCGGGTTATCTTGAAGATCTCATTGAAAATGCCTGGTATATCGGAACAGCGGAAGGGTACGGACTGCTGCGAAGTAAGCAAGTTTGTGAAATTTTGTGATATGATTACAGATGACATGTACATCTTTCGCGCCATTTAGATCATTCGCGACTAACATTGGTCTCATCGACTGATGAAGCTCGTTGAAGAAGCTCGGGAGCGTGGAATGCCGATTTCTGTGTCGCACGCAGCTCGCTCCATCACTCAGCTTTCGATTCCAAAGACAGGATATCTTAATAATCCATATGCTCAGACGGCTTCTGAAATGGATGATGTACGGAGTCCTTACCTGTCACGACGAGTTCTGATTGAGTTAGCTCAGCATCTACCATTCAACCAAGTTTTGAGGCCTTTTTCGGCCTTGGACGAGAAAAGACTTATGTTTATCAATAACTTTCTCAGAGATCTTGTGCTCTATATCAGGCGCGCTACATATAAACGGAGATAAACGCTCTCAAAGCCCCAAACACGAGCAACCATCGGTGCCGCAGGAAACTCTATATGTTTCCTGGCTAAACAGTCAGTTTATTATTTGGGCCTCGCCATATCGTATTTTGGCACTTCAAATCAGACTGCGTATACAGTATACAGTACATATTTGCGTAGGTGATACACATGATAACTTCTTACGTAAATGTGTGTACCTTGATTTACAGGGTAACCTTTTGATTCTAAAGGGATCTACCCGACGGTCCTGGCCGGGCTAGTTGCGTATCCCAGGCTTACGGTACCGCTCAATGTCTCAGGAGAAAACTGCGAGCCATGTGCAACGGTTGTCGGTAAAGGTGATGCCAAATGCTAACCCGACCCACAAACAACGGAGCTTTGTTCAAGGTGAGAACAAAAACTCGTCCCTGCTACTTGTCTGAGACCCAACTTGGTGTCTTCTTGATTTCTTAGACGTTCTTGAAGTTCCATTTGGCATTCAAAATGGCGCAGAAATGTAACGGCGGCCAGTCTAATTGAAAACTTCGTGAGTGAAAGCGGGCTATTTTTTCATACAATCTTCTCACCCAACCTTAATAACGGATACTTTGCATCCTAGCTATGGTAGAAATCATACCAGACGTGAGTTGTTTTGATATTCGGTGCATATCAATCTGTCATCTTCAGTTCCGCTGCCTGCAATAAGATATTCAGTTAAATCCTTCTGGAAGTATACCGAGGCATAAAAGCCTGGATGAAAGACAAGATAATACAACTTCAACTGGGTTCTTTCGCCTTACTCACATAGCACAATGCACCCAGCAATAAAGATTGTTGCGCTCTTGTCTGCCTCTACTAGGGCACTCGCTGCGATAGGGCCCTCAACGAGTTTATTCATAGGGAACAAAGTAATTTCACCCGACGGTTTCAATCGTTCGTACGTCGTCAACTGTATATGTGATGATATTTCATGACGAGTAAACGTCGGTCTTTAGAGCCGTATTGGCGGGCGGTACGTCGACGGGCATTCAATTCCCTGGGCCAGCCATTACCGCTCAAAAGGTATGTTTATACCAAGGGGTACGGATGATCGTTCTGAAACTCTGATCTTTCTCCAGGGAGAGGCATTCAATATTAACGTAGTCGACCAACTGACCGATACAACAATGTTAATAACCACGAGCATAGTGAGTGTATAGTGCTCCCTCGCTTCATCGTCGTGTTGCTCATTAGTAACGGGACATCGGGTGTAGCATTGGCATGGATTCTTCCAACAGAACAGTAGTTGGGCAGATGGACCAGTGGGCGTGAACCAGTGCCCTATATCCCCTGGCCACTCCTTTTTATACCAGTTTTCGGACCCAAATCAAGCGGGTACTTACTGGTATCATTCTCATCATGGTAAATTGGCTTCGTTGGTCTGAGCTTGCTACATGTTTACTGAGGCCAACGTCTCCTCAGCCGCGCAGTACTGCGACGGCCTCAGAGGGCCAATGGTTGTCTACGACCCGCAAGACCCCCATTTGAACGAGTGAGTTTCACTTTAGTTCTTGCAGAGATGATTCGATGTTGACCCGGCCCTAGATATGATATCGACGACGGTGAGATGATTATTGAACTTGTTTTCGTATCCTCGGCCACTGACGAGTAATCAATTGTACAGAGTCGACTATTATTACTCTAGCTGATTGGTACGGTATCCAACACGACGTGCATGCGAATGTTATGATTGACAGATTTTGTCAGGTATCATACACCATCGCCTTCGGCTGGAACCCTTCCAAAGTCTGACGCGACACTGATTAATGGCGTTGGGCGGTTTGCCGGCGGACCTGCTGTGCCTCTCACAGTGATTACGGTAGAGCAGAACAAGCGCTATCGCTTCCGTTTGGTCTCCATGTCATGTGATCCAAACTTCACATTCAATATCGATGGCCATACTATGGTATGCAGTCTGTTACCTCCTCGCTATGGAGGTTCAAGTCTAAATTTTCCCGAATACAGACTATAATTGAAGTGGACGGAGTCAACGTTAAGCCGCTCGTAGTCGACTCCATCCAGATTTTCGCTGGACAAAGATATTCCTTCGTATTGAATGCTAATCAGACACCAGGAAGTTATTGGATTCGCGCAAATCCGAACGTCGCCAATATAATTGGGTTCGATGGAGGTGTCAATTCGGCTATTCTTCGATATGCAGGAATTCCGGCTGTGGACCCGACCACCAGTCTTTCCATCAGCAACCCTCTTGTAGAGACCAACCTTCATCCTCTTTCTAGCGCTGCTGTCCCTGGCGTTCCTACACTCGGGGCTGCAGATGTCAACCCTCAACCTTAACATTGTATTTAATGGTAAGGCATTTACCGTTAACAACGCGACCTTCCAGCCGCCTACTCTTCCGGTACTGCTTCAAATCTTGAGCAAGCAGGTTGCGCCTCAAGATCTGCTCCCATCTGGCAGTGTATATCCCTTACCGCCCAACAGTGTCGTTGAACTTTCATTACCCGGTGGATCAGCAGGAAGCCCGCACCCGATTCATCTTCACGGAGTACGTATTCATTATTTCATACCCTAGAGGACCTGATGTGCTCATCACTTTTTTTTCAGCATAACTTCCATGTCATTCGAAGTGCTGGAAGTACTATATACAACTATGTTGACCCAGTGATTCGTGACGTGGTCAGCATTGGCAGTGCAGGCGATAACGTCACCATTCGTTTCGCCACGGACAATGCTGGTCCGTGGATCTTACATTGGTAAGCACACTCGAGCTTTACTTTTGCCATGTTACTGATCATCTGCACTTTCAAGCCACATCGATTGGCATCTTCAACTGTAAGTTTCTGAAGCTATCTTCATTGGATTGTGTCTGATGAAAGTCAAAATTGCAGGGGTTTGGCGGTAGTGTTTGCAGAAGATATTCCAACCATTTCGAATAGCCAACATCCCCGTAAGATCTTGCCACTGTTTATGCCGTCATGGAGTTTCATTCTCACTTCTGCCATTACCAGCCGCATACGATGATCTGTGCCCAACCTACAATGCATTGCCTCCACAGGTGTTCAATTAAGCCATTTATGTGGGATCTGGATGAAGTATTACATGCACTAGATTATCAAGAACGGCGCTTATTCCGTCTTCTGTATCTGGGGATTAGGACTTAAATTTGTAACTGTATAGAAAAACATATATCAGAGAATACTTTCGAACATGGACCATTTTCTATTTAAGCCAACATATACGATGTCTTTGCAAGTAAGCGCCACCTTCACGAGCATCGCTGCTTTGCTCGGAAGCTTGTACCTGCCCGTCCTGTTATGGGCGCTTTCAAGGCACTTTTAATTTAATCTTTGAATAAGCGCCTGTTCATGTCGTACAGCTCACATAACGCCAAACGACTTCACATATATAGGCTATGAGGTCATGGGACACTTCGGATCGGGTTTGTTCGTCTTTCAAATGTCCTCAACGCGGATTATTATTCTGTACATTCTGAGATCATATGGTTCGCCTGTCATTTATCTATTACTAGTGGCATTCTAATGGCGTCCGTCAATTTCATGGGAAGCCGCTTAAAATTATTTTCTACACAATCTCATGCGAAAAACTGTGATTTTTGGCCAGACCTAGTGAACGTTCCATGTGTCGCATGCTGACCAGATGGATCACGCGTTCACCTAATTTAGTCTGATCTGCCCCTATATCGCTTCGGCATCCGGTCCTCGTACCTTGGATAAAACCAGCACCATGCTTACAAGATACCCAAGGTTTCTCTTCCTCCCCCTACGACGATGACTCAGTTGGATCCATACTCATACACACAAGATGTGCCCGAATTTGGTCATAAGATGCTCAAGTACTTTACTCTAGATCCAGAGTATATCAATCTCAACAGTGGTATGTTACATCATGTTATTCAGGAACTCTGTAAGCCTCTTACACATTCATTAGGATCGTACGGGACAACCCCACGACCCGTTCAACTCGCCGCATATGAGCTAGAGGCGAAGATCGAGTCCAACCCAGATTTGTTTCACCGAGTTCTGTTTCAGCCCATGCTCGTTGAGGTTCGAGAGAAGCTCGCAGCTTTAATCGGAGCGAAAACAGACGAGGTTGTCCTTGTTGTCAATGCATCGTTGGGAATCAACGTTGTGCTGCGAAACTTTGACTGGGAAGAAGGTGACATCATCATTTCGTGTGAGTGCAAGATTCTAGACGGGTGGTTGACGCGATTCAGATGTCTGTCGTGTAGTTACCACGACGTACAATTCTATATCACGGACTGCAAAATATTTGAGCGATGTGCCGCCGCACCCGACCTCTACAGTCCTCAACCTGGCGTTTCCGATGACCCACGACCAAATCATCAAGCAATTCAAGGCCCACTTGAAAGACAACCCTGCGAAGCCAAACAAGAAACGCGTCGCTATTATTGACAGTATCATATCCAACCCTGGGGTTTTGCTCCCGTGGCAAGATATGGTTCAAATATGCAAAGAAGAAGGGGTTTGGAGCGTGGTTGACGCTGCACACTCAATAGGACAAGAAGTTGGATTGAATTTGACAGAAACTACCCCTGATTTTTGGATATCAGTATGTTCTCTTCATGTTTCGGAACCTCCCTATCTTAAAGTTTCAATGTAGAATTGTCACAAATGGCTATCGTCTAAGCGATCTTGCGCAGTGCTCTACGTCCCAGAACGGTGAGTGAATCAAGAAATCGAGAGCTTGCAGTGTATTTGATTACAATTGTTATAGAAATCAACACATCGTGAAGTCTTCGATACCCACTTCCGCGTTTTACATCTCTCCTCAAGACCGGAAGGGACAACCTAACTTTGTCGAACAGTACGAATGTGCGTTTTGTTAGAGAATAGTTTGATAAATATCCAGAGCTTCATGTTTGATGTTTAGGGAATGGTACCATCGACTATGCAGCGTACCTTACAGTAAAAGAAGGTGCTGTATATTCCCATTTTAACATGCACCTTGAATTCAACGATTAATGGCTCATCGCATACTGCAGCACTTGAATTTCGACATTGGATGGGCGGTGAAGAGAAGATAAATGCCTACTGTCACGATCTCGCCTTGAAAGGCGGCCAGCTCATGGCCAAAATACTCGGTACAAGGGTGATGGATCCCGCAGGCGAGCTCACATTGAATATGGTGAGCGTGACGAGTGCATAGATTACTTCCAGTTGATTTACCATTCATAGGTCAATGTGGAGCTTCCTCTCCCCGGAGACGTTACCCTGCCAGTAGGTGAGAAAATGCATGCCAGCTTACAACATAAAATGTTGGTGGAACAGAAAGCGTACTCTGCACATTTCTATCACAACGGAGGGTGGTGGACCCGGTCCAGTGCACAAGTATGGAACGAGGTTCGTTGTAGTTCATGTGTTGATCTTTGTTCGAAATTGCTCATAGCCCTGGTCTTATTTATTTTAGCTGGAGGACTTTGAAAGAATTGCGAGGAAGTGGTTACAAGCGTGCAAGGAGGTGAAAGAGGAACTTGGTTTAACAGATGGTCGTGAAATCGATTAATTTTAAATCGGCTATGTATATCACTATTTTACAATACAATTCCGAATTCCGAATTCGAATCTGTCGATCCCCATCGTGTTTTTGAAATGCACATCTACTGTACGCTTTGATACGCTAGAATAACTATAATCATGGGGGGAAAGTGGCAAGTTAGAATAAGCCTAGCTCTGCCAATACATCGTTCAAGTTGAACGTTATTATCTCTGACGGCGAGTCAGGCTCTCTGTCCCATCTCGTTACGGAAACCGACGTCGTTCGAACAAGTACATGTTCAAAGGCCTCCGTTGGAGTGTCCTTCTGAAGATATAGCTCGATCTTGCGGCATCGATGCAGATGTGGAGTAAGAATATTGATGTACGCGAGGATCAGGTCGGCTTCATGTTTGTACTTTTTATGTCTCCGTTGTTGCCACCTATATGTATCTCGAGCGTTTCGTTCTTGCTGAATTCGAGATATTTTTGGAACGTCTCCGGAGGTGTATAGATGCCCTTCAGTCTGGACACGTATAGCTTTCGCCACCAGCGTCGTTGGGAGCCCAAGATCGCCATCCATCTTCGCGACACCTTGGACTGGGCGTATGGGAAAAGGTTATTGGCAAGGGTGGGTGCATCTGGGGACCAATTCCGCACGCAATCACACGCATGGATGTCCCTTTCGTGGTGCCTTTTAGTGTAATGCTGTATGGGTAGTGGGAATCGAGGGTAATAAAGATCGGATAGGAAATCAAAGATAACTATGAGAACCTCCGCCGGTAGATCATCCATGTAGGATGGCCGGGCTTCAACGTCTGGATGGATATCTCTATGCAGTATTCTCCTCCCAAATAATCCGCAGTACTCTGAGTACTGGGAAATAAGGAGAGATTTGGATCATGTAACGTCTTTAGAGGCATGACCACTTACATCATAGGCGAAGGATCCAACGTCACAAATGCTCGGTATAGGCCTAACCATGCTATCAGGGGCTAGGACAGACATCAATTAATATCGGTGTGCAGTGATGGCGTACTTGTAGCAGTATAAGAATGCAGAAGGAGGCGAGTAAAGGACAAGACTGCCCTTTTTCACAGCATTCGCCATCAGCACCAATGCTGTTTTAAGCCACTACAGGGCCTGAAGGGCCCTGGCAAGAACTCGCCGGTTGTCGGCATTGGGCGGATGAGCTACTGAGCGCCGGATAGTTCAATCACGATTATCAGTCCTAAACCTTTCAGAAATCCTGGAACATGACCTGCCCTATTTCCAGTGCGGTGCACAGCAATGAGTCCAGTCTTTAAGTCTGAAACTGTAAGATATTACAAGGTTAATATAATTAAGTACTACGTTACACTGGTACTCGATTCGGATGTCTCACCTCACTTTATGGAAGCCTCAAGATTTATCTAAATACTCGCACTGTCGAAAAATTTAACCTTGCAGAATATGCCACATGATCGCTCGGTAAACAAGAGTCCGCGTTCAATTTTTGCGTATTACTATTATACTATAGTGCGTTGAGGTGACAGGGACAATCGGCTCTTCCCGAGTCGGTGCTAAAATCGGACATTCAATCTAATAATCGGAGTTATATATTAAGCGCTTGCCGATCCGATTAGATCTCCATTTCTGGTGTGTCGCGGTTGTCATTAAGCTCCCATTCATGGAAGAAGTCTCCACATAATCATTCCTAGACTTATACACCATCTTATATACCAATATGTCTTCGAGCCAAGCTGTATTCAAGATTCTGCCCACCACTCAGCAGTATGACTGGGGAAAGACGGGGAAGAACTCCAAAGTAGCCCAGTTCGCATCAGCCTCTCAGATTCCAGGCTTCAAGATCGATGAGGGATCGCCCTATGCAGAGGTTGGGCGGTCTATCAAGTTATGATTCATAAAGACTGATGCTTATGATTTCATAGCTCTGGATGGGCACTCATCCCAAATCGCCATCGCACGTACGATCCTCGAACCAAGTTCTATCTGAGCATTTGGCGCAGCATTCGGAACTCATCGGCACGCCCATAATCGAAAAATTCGACGCTGCGAATGGAAACCTTCCCTTCCTTTTTAAGGTCTTGTCTATCGAGAAAGTCCTGAGCATCCAAACGCACCCGGACAAGAAGACAGCAGAGGCTTTACACGCTCAATTCCCGGACATCTATAAAGGTGAGCAGTGTCATATTCTTTTGGCTTGAAAGATTTAATCCTGCTTAGACCCCAACCATAAACCCGAAATGGCACTCGCGATAACCCCTTTCCAAGCATTATGCGGCTTCCGCCCCTTGCCGGAAATTGCTGCGTACCTCAACAGCACGCCGGAGCTAAAATCACTGCTTCCACCTCCTATTGTCGACGAATTCTTGAAGATATCCAACTCTACAACGCCTGCAGGTCCTGAAGAGAAAGCAGCGCTAAAGAACCTCTTCGCCTCGCTGATGATGGCTGACGAAACCGCAATCAAGACCAAATCAGGCGCACTGGTTGCACGGTACAAATCTGGAGAAGCTTACCACGGAGAGGATCCGGATGTGGTTAAGCTCGTTCTAACACTGGACAAACAGTTCCCTGGGGATATTGGTATCTTCTGTGCTTATGTTCTCAATTACGTTCATCTTAGACCTGGCGAGGCCATCTTCCTCAGTGCAGGAGAACCCCATGCATATGTATCCGGAGGTTCGTCCTGTTACCCTTCCGATCATGGCTCCTCTAAATTTCCTTGACAGAATGCATCGAATGCATGGCCAATTCTGATAATGTCATCCGCGCTGGTTTCACCCCTAAGCTGCGCGATATACCCAATCTCGTTTCTGGACTTACATACAACGCCACCCCTCCATCTAAACACGTCGTTAACACCGAGCGATTCCGAAATACGTCATCGGCTTCGACTCTCTACGACCCTCCCATACCTGAATTCTCAGTCGTCAGGGTCAGGTTATCCTCAGAAGGTGACAAGAAAAAGACTCGGAGATTCACCCACCTCTTGGAGGCCCCAGTATCGTGATCGTTACAGAGGGACAGGGCAAGGTGAGATGGAACGGCGATGCGGATACTTTGGACATCGGGCTTGGGGACGTCTTCTTCGTTGGTGCGGCTACGCAGGTCGAATTCATCTCTGAGGGTGGCAGCGACTTCGTCTTGTACCGTGCGTTTGTGGAGGCAGTATAAACGTTCGAATCGTTCGAATTTCGACGTTCATGTGGAAAATGGATAGACAAAAAGAAGTGTAATAAATTTGTAAGAGCTTGTAAAAGAGGATCACTCTAGGTCGTGGATATCAGGAAATGTTGCCCAACGGGGTGATTGATGGACACATTGAAGAAGTTGTTGAATCAATCCTTCAGCGGTCGTTATTGAAGGTTGACGGGCCTCAGCGGCGCCACTGGTCAGTTCGAATTCTTCTTTGACCTCTTCGCAAGCCTCCTGCCACAATTCCCGATTTTCTCAAAGTCCTCGAGCTGGAGATGGTGAGAGACGTCAGTCAGATGTTAAACCACACAACCAAATCTAGGCCATTTCACCAACCGCATTCCAGACTTGTGCACTGCATAATCCACCATTTTCCATTGTGGTAGAAGAGGGCGGCGAACGCTTTCTTGTCTGCCTACATTTTATGCAGGAGACTCGCGTGCATCTTCACCCTGAGTTCGGCGGTGATATCCCCTGAAAGAGGCAGTGCTACGTTCACCTACCGTCTATTCAAAGGCGCACCAAAATGATTCGAATCAGCAACTGTCCCATCAGCAAATCTGGGAAATTCCGATTTAGCATTATTGTTTGGACCTAGCAACAAATAGCAATATATAGCAATTCAAATGTTTATGAGATTGTTACAATATTATGACCTCATAATATATTTGCTTGTATTGTCTTATAATAGCTTAACAATTTTAATCTCTGAGGTTTATAATATTACAATGATCTTGTATTGCGATATATTGCTATTTCTTGCTAGGTCCAAACAATAATGCTAAATCAGAAATTTTCAGATTTGCTGATGCCCTTCACTACAAGGCAATGACATTGCAAGCTCACCATGTTTGATGTGAGCTCCCCATCGGGATCGATCACACTTGTACCGAAGATTTTGGCAAGGAGTTGATCTCAATAAAAAGCAAAGAGTTTCGATGGATGGGACAAACCGAAACCCACAAATCAGGCGCAGACCGTGTGAGATTCAGCCTAACTTCTTATCCTATACATCGACGACGCTCTAGGCGCCTTCTTATTTGCATATTTTAGCCATTTCTTGCCACGGGAGCAGGACGCTAGGGTTCGCTACGATACTGTCAATGACTACTACGTGTCTTTTATTGGGTCTTGCAGGGTTCTTTCGCAAGTGTGCTTTGAACCGATAGATGGTATCCTTGTGGATCATTGGGAACGCGAAATTCATGATGCATGATGTCGGATGGATCGCTGATGTGCTCGACAGTCCGCGAAATGGCATTGTATGTCGAGGAGACTATTTATAGACCAATGGAGTGAATAGCTAATAAATTTTCTATGGCGATAGAAGGCATATGCTATGGCCCGGAGGACTTACACGAAATAACGATGTCCACTTCTTCCCACTCGAAATTTTGCAGGACGAAGTTAAGAGCCACCGATGCGTTCTCGACAAGAACGACTTCGTCTTTTTTTGCGCCAACGAGAAATGCAAGTTTCTCCCGTGTATCAATGAGCATTGGCAGGTACGAGATCTTGTGGAACAAATCTGGACATGACCTGCTTTTTGCTGTGATCTCGTCGATAGCGAGCTGGATGGGCTTAGGTGTCCTCCCATATGAACCTCACAAGAGTGCAAATTTGAGAACGAGTGCAGTACCGGGCTACATCCCCTATCAAGCAACATACCGTTGTTCGGATTTATGTACTCTGGATCCAATGCATAGTATTTGAGCATTTTATGTCCGAACTCAGGCACATCTTGCTTGTACGACTTTGGGTCAATCCGAGTCATCGTAGCGGGAAGATAAAAGGGAATTCTGGAGTACTATAATCATGCATGGGGTCCGACTTATATGTGAAATGCAAGGGTCTGAACGCCGGGTGAGATACATATAGGGCTAACCAGTAGTCGAAAGTGACTCAGGCTCAAGTATTATACATCACACAGTCCTTTATGTGGCCGCGGGTATTCGCGCGACTCGTAGCACGTTGTCAATACACAGCTCTACACTGTGTAGGTCTACGGGTAAACGGACAACAGAGAGAGCCACGGTCAGTTATTGATAGAGTAGTATGGTTCCCTAATGAGCGAACCGGCATGGGTAAGTCTGAGCTAACTTTTATCTCATTCGCACTGTTGCTGGTGAGACTGATAGACATACAATTATTATTACAATATCCGAGCTTCTAATTATGTAGGAAAGCTCACTATCGAATGTGGAGCTTCATAATACGCTTTTGACCTTCGGTTCTTAGTATTACTTCGAATTTCTAAGCCTCAGCGGAACAACTTTCAGACATAGTTATAGACGCTTTGGTAAGATCGTTACCATGAACGAAAAACGGATCCGATTGGTTTATATACTCCGAAGTTAACTCATACAGCTTTGCGTGCGAGATCCAAGAATGAACAGCACCTAACGCGGCCATTCGAGGTATCTTGTCCATGTCACTTTCGAAAAGTAGATCTTCATGGTGTCATTATCGTGCATATGGGGGCGATCTCTCGGCCTTCTCATCATTAAGCGTGGGGTTTGTAAGGGTAATCTTCGGTGAATGAGCCCCCGGTCTGAATAGCGATACAAGATATGGGGTCATTGCATCCAATACGCTGGCGAGAAGGATCAGGTCTACTTCGAAGTCTCGAAGGTGTATTTATATCTCTGGGGTTTGTGGTTTCAATTTATTATTTTATTTTATCGCACCTTTGATTACGTACCCATAATATTTGAGTGTATTGACTCTTAAGCGCCCCAGACGGACGCGGTACCATCACGCTCCTCATTGACTCCCAATGCCCTACATAAACTGGCCCTATGTTGAATTGTACAAAACAGTAGAGTGCCAGTCATGATTTTTCAGTCTACTAATGAAGGTAAATTGAAGGAATGAAATGAAGCGCGCTTTAAGTTCATACAAATAGCGTCGCCGATCTGGACATCCCCCTTGAAAGACGAGCCTAGATATGACCACATTTGTAAATAAAAAAATATTATTAATATTACAGTACAGTTTGACTAGTACGGCAGGGTATTATACAGAACCTTTTGATCCCACCTATCATCTCATGTTGTCTGTACAATCGAGTCATAATGTAGTGACCGTGAATCATGATGTGATCTAGAAAGGTCAAAGAAAGGTCTAGCTAGGAGTGCATAATTGGCCGGTGTCCAATTATCAGCCACGGAAATACGAGAACATGCTCACTCAGGGCAGTGATAACACATGGAAGTCACACCTAAATAATGTTCATGGTATGAATTATTACACTGTCCGTATATGAAGCGGTGATAAATATCCCAGTTGTACATCAGAAATCAGATAGATAGTAGATCTGATCCTTCTCGTCAACGGTAATCCAATCCATCAGGAGTAGAATTTTCGAATGGAATTTACCTGGTGAAAGAAAGTACAGTGCTTGTTTGACATAGAGAAATGCCCGCACTCCCATCAACGCCAGAAAAGAGGCTAATACCTCTCTATCATACTAGATTTTGACTTCTAGGTTTTTTGTGGTAGAAGGTTATTTATGTAAATCCCTACTACTGAGCTCTGAGGATGCATATCATCATCGACACGACGCAAGAAATGATTATAGGACGGGCGGACCACCCTAGAAATTGCTGACAAACAAGCGTGCATAATGGGCATCCGCGGCCAGGCGGCTGTCGTTTGGTGTAAGGTGTAGCATTGGCTATTACCAGGCACGCTAACCGGAATTCAATTAGTAGACCAAGAACTAGGCAGGCTTTCTTTCTCAAAGTTTCGCAACTCACTCCTAGTAATGCCATGGCCCGACCGAAAAATATTCCATCGCACTGCTCTTGCACTGCTCAATAACAAACGCTCGTTGAATGGAAAGATCCACTTTATCAAAGTTGTCGGTCCCGTATGTCAGCTCAAAAGAACGTAAGAGATCATCAGCGCTTGTCTGTTACGGGGAATATGGTGATAGGAGAGATGATATCCATTTTGGTAGTGCTCTCGACCGCTTTGTCTTGTCCCGACCGTAGGGAAATTGCCATTCTTTGCCACGCTCAAGAGGGAAGAAGCAAGATCCCTATTTGAACCTCACGGCCCGAACCTTTCGTCTGCCAAACCTGACAACGAAAGACGATTGGTTCCATCAAATAGTTCATGTTTTTCTGTCGTTCAGACTCATCCTCTGGCAAACACTGTGAGACGATATAGATAATAACAATCTTCTTGGACAATCAATGTGAATGTTAATGAACACGGAGATCAACGACCACTAGGAATCAGAGCCCTGGAAATATATAAGTTGAGCTTGATGGGGAACTCCATGATCGACCTATCAAGTAAACTACTTCGATTTTACTTTGATATCGGTTCATTACCTCGCGGATCCTCCAGGGTCAATACGCACTGGCAACGGCAGTGGCGGCGACCATGCGCATGTAGAGGTCACGCACGCACCACCAGTGACCACGCCTACCGTTGGCGAGACGGACCAGGTCTGTTTCGAAGCCTCGGAGGTGTATTTATATCTCTGGGGTCCGTGGTTCCAATTTATTATTTTATTTTATGCTCTGGTCACATTTCCATAATATTTGAGTATATTGACTCTTAAGCGCCCCAGACAGACATGTTACCATCATGTTGCTCATTGACTCCCAATGCCATACACATGTACTCGAGTACACACTGACTCATAGTTAAGACCGAGAAAGCACTGATTTCAAGCTCATCATTAGCGTTTATGGGGCTTCAGAACAACAGTCTAATGACCTGAGGGATCTTCGAGGAATCTTCGAGATTAGCCAGTGCTGCAGGAGAAAGGCCCTTATTTCCACTGAATTTGTTATGCAAAGCGCCAATCAGTACGAACTAAAGGACAAATGTATTTTATCTTACATTAGTAGGCTGTAGCATTGCAAGTGATATAGACTAATGATTCCAAAGGCTAGCCTTCTCGATATTATTATCTCAACTACTATCCATGTTAAGAAAGGACTTGGAGAGGAGCAGCAGTCGTATGCGATCACTGTCGTTCAACTGGGCCTGTGACGAATTGTACAGAATAGTAGATTGTCAGTCAAGATTTTCAGTCTACTAATGAAAGAAATTTGAAGGAATGAAATGAATCATGCTATAAGTTCGTACAAGTAGCATCGCCGATCCAGACATTCCTTTTGAAAGATGAACCTAGGTCCTTCATATGACTATGTTTGTAAATGAAAAAGATTGATAATATTACACTACGGTTTGACTACGGCAGGATATTATACAGAACATTATGATCCCACCTTATCGTCTCATGTTGTTATTAGAATAGAGCCGTAATGTAGGGACTATGGTGTGATCTAGAAAGGTTCAGCTGGGAGCGCATAATTAGCCAGTGTCCGATTATCAGGCACGGAAATGCAAAAACATACCCACTGATGGCAGTAATGAAACATGGAAGTCACAATTAATGTTTATAGCATAAGTTATTACACTATCCGTATATGAAGCGGTGGCAAAGACCCCAGTTGCACGTCGGAAATCAGACAGATAGAAGCTGATGTAGACCTGGTCCTTCTCGCCAACGGTACACGCCTTGGAGCGTTCCAAATTCTCGAAGGTTGATTTGCCTAAGTTCAATAATTTTGGACTTCGAACACGCCAGACGAGCCGGGTTTTTGCTTCATTGCGCCGACATCGCGTTCCGTGTTGTTCTAAACCTTTTTCACTGGGCTTTTTTATCGAGTTCTGATATAACTGGGACACCAGAAGACGCATTAACACAGATCCTATCCCTTGCTTTCTTGACATTTTCTAAGGCTCATCGCCGACTTTCATTTTTCTCAGTGTCGCCAATTCGCTCTTTTCCCGTTTGTGTGAAAGGATGTCCAAGCCGTTCGATCTTGACAACACGTACGTGAAGACTTTTATGTTCTCATTTGATGTGCTCTATATCTTTTGATGCTCCAGCCTGGGCGCAGCCTTTTATTGGCTTGGTGGTTGCCTCTCTGTGAGTTAAGTCCATATGATCTCTGTTTAATTTCCATTTTATTCAATTCATTCCATAGCTTGCACGGGGGTTTGTGTCGGTCAGCCACCGGTAATGTCCAACACTACTGATTGTATCTCATATTAGTCTCCATTGTCCAAGCGTGGTACTACTTTGGCCACCAGAAGGATCCATGGTCGCGCAAACTACTCGTACGAGACCCTTTTGTCCTGCTCTAAATATGTTCTAGTGGTCTCAATTTGCGATTCATACTTAGGTAGGAGCCGTCATGATGTTCGACACGATCCATGAAATCCTCATCGTACATACGGGTGAGGCATTTTTGGGCGATATTTTATTGTCACCTTTCCGTGGCACTCATCATTCCCATGAGCTTAGTATACTCTTACACCATCACAAGCTGGGGTAAACCAGAACAGCTCGACAAAATTGTTTGGTGAGTGGTTTTGGACTCGGCAAAAATGGGAGCAGACAAGCTCATACATGCATCTTCACGAATAGGAGCCTGCTTGTACGTCTTCTGAACTGTTTAATAGCTTACTAACTATTGACGCTGGATACCGCCGTAGGTTGAGGTCATATTCAATGTTAGCTTTTCTTTCCATCAAGCCTCGAATTTTCAAACAGACTAACATCATTACATCGTCAGGGTTTAACCGCGTTCTTTGTTCAAAGGTATGTGCATTTCGACAAGCGTATTTCTCTCTTTCCGTTGTACAACCTCTTATTAACCCTCTATCCCAATAACAGCTTTTTGGCCATACGCATGTGGCAGTTTATGACCTTATGTTCCACCGTTAAGTCCTCCCTCGAACGTTTTCATTTAGTGAGCATTCACAAGAAGGTCCTGACCGGTACCGTGGTACGTTTATATTACTGCCTCACTTTTTTTATTCAATTCGATACATTTTGGATACGCAGGTGTTACTTGTTCTCGGAGAGTTCGGTGAGCGTCTACCGAGGCCTGCGGGAATTAGAATTTGGAGCGCTAATTAATGCTCGGGATGGCGCTATACAGGCTGTGTGATTGGTGGGTCTCATTAACGTACTTAATTGTCATTCAATTGAATTAAATTTTATTTGAAGCCTTCACTGCAATGTCGTGAGTGTCTATACGGCCTAAAATGACATTGACGCACGTCTGATATGCGAATTAGTCTGCACCTCGAGACCTACGAACAGCTGGCCAAGCTAAAGGTACTTGCAACGTTCTTCTTTCTTGTACAATATCTAAACTGTCCCATCCGAAGTATCTTTCCATTCTTGTCAACGCACTAGCCGCCGCAGGGGATGTTTTGATTGCAGCTACACTCTGTACGCTTCTCCACCGCTCACGAACCGGATTCCACAGGTAAGTTCAAGTCCTTCTTCAGTCTTCTATCCAGGCTTTCAAAAATACTGAATTCTGATGAACCCTTTCTTCTGTAATCCATCAGGTCAGATACAATGATCAACAAGCTCGTGCGTAGCTTCGAATTCTCTTCTTCATCATACCCCTTACTGTGCCTTTCCATTTGCCTATTCAACGTCTCTCTCTCGCGAGCTCTAATACCTTGTGTTTACTTTTGCGTTCCTTAGATCTTGTTCTCGGTCAATACGGGCGTGCTCACGAGGTCGGTAGTTCTTTTGTTATGTGCCTTTTCGACTTGATGGACTGATGTGATCATTTATTCGCTCATTGCAGCATGTGTGCAGTCGCTTCTCTCGTATCGGTACGCCGGCGTAGCCCCTCTACGCTCACTTCCATACGCATCATCAAGCTTCTGACCCCTTGTCGTTTTATTTATTGGGTCAATAAGATTGTAGTGGCAGGCAACACATTTCTCTACATCGCATTTTTCTTTTGTATTGGTCGACGTGAGTACTCCATACCATCCTTCTATTGTAAGGGTCCTTACCCCTATATGTTCTTACTTTTCGTGATCGCCTCGCAGTGTACACCAATTCTCTCCTCGCCACCCTCAACGGACGTAAAGGGATCCGCGATGCGGGAGATGGGATACACAGCACAAGCGAAAACCTCACCCTTTCGATGCGGAACGTTCCCCTCTCCTCACGCGTACGTCCATTCCTAAGCAACCGAATTATTAATCGTCTACAACACCTTACTCCTAGCGCCCAACAAATATTTCCATCAAGATCGACACCACGAAGGAGTTCGCTACCGACCGTGACTCCGATCAGGACCAAGACTCCAACGACCTCGAGAAAGCAGAGGTAAGGGCGGGGTTCCACAAGTTGATTCACAAATGGTTCGTGGCAAGCTGATCCTGCTTTTCGTTGCCTTTCCGTTCTTCTCATACGTTAGATGCTTAGCTCTTCCGTGAGGCCTTTTGAGGAGAAGGAGCTTCAGGCCGTGTGATTCTTCCCATTTTTGAACCTCCCGAGTAGCATCGAAGCTACAAAAAAAAGGAACTGAAGATAAGACAACAAGAAGCAATACCAATACCAATCTTTTTTGACATCTCGCGCATTCCTCCCCTCTTTCGACTCATGTATCTTATATTCGTTCATTTCTTTTTTAACTCGCCGCTCTCGATAAGCGTCTATTCAATGTCTCGCTTCCGAGCATCACCCTCTTTTACTGTCTTTACCATTTCTGGTCGATTTTTTGGACGAAGAAAGAAACTCTCCTTTGTATATAGATATAGATACCACCCCTGACCAATCAAACGTACCATTATTTATTGCTTGTTGTTATACTATCTGTGTAAGAGTTCAGTCCCTGAGGCGTGATGTGTTCATTGTGTGAACGCGACGCGACGCGTGAAGCCCCTATTTCTTCATTTACGTCACAGGATCAACCCGAATTCTTGAACCCTTCTCCCCAAGACATCCTTCAATGAAAAGGCAACGGAAAAGAAAAGGGAAAGGGGATCAAAGTTCTATGATATGCTAACAAAGAGAATGCACAGGCCTTGAAATCATATAGAGCAGAAAAAAGACGATACTAGCAAACCAGCCATGACGATAACACGACGACGACGAATACTTGAAGTAATAGTGGTGTGCTTTGGAACAACGGCAAACAAGGGTACCACATGATAAAGGAAATGATTGAAATATAGCACAGTCAACTTAAATGTAGAAAATGCAGAATGAATGCAGCCGAAAATTCTCAAGGAAGAAAAGAAGGAATCTAATGCCCACGCAAAAGGAGTCTTTCCGTTATCGTTAAAGTCGTGAAAGGGGTAGAAGGTGGCAAGGAAAGGTAAGGATACGGTATTCAAGACGTGGCCTCCCTCAGAATGAGAATCCATGGTGTGTGTGGCCTCTCCTCCCTCCGCCGCCCATCCCTCCTCCGAATCTCGCCCCACCGCCGCCCCCGAACGACGCGAAAATGCCTTCCAAATCCTCTGGGCTCATACCGCCAAAGCCGCCGCCGCCGCCGCCGTGGAAGCCGCCTCCGCCCATGCCTGAAGAGCCGTCGTTCATGCCGTCTTCGTCCTCGCCCATGTCGTACCTCTCGCGTCTGCGCGGATCGGAGAGCACGGCGTTGGCTTCGACGACCAGTTTGAATTTCTCTTCGTCTCCTCCCCTGACGGTGGGTGATTCGTGCGTGAGTTACATTGATTGGGATATGGTATAAAGAACGAAAGTGCGAGAAAACAAACACGCACCTTGTCGGGATGATGAATCAGACTCTCCCTCCTGTACGCCTTCTTAATGTCTATCTCCGTACAAGTCCTGCTCACACCTAAAATCTTATAGTAATCCTTTGTCTTGCTCCTCTTCAAAGCCGCCTCCGCCTTCTTCAGTTCGCCTTTCAAACTGCGCACCTCGGTGTCCGATGTCGAGCCGTCGGTCTGCGCTTGCTCGATGGCGGATTTAAAGTCGGCGACACAGGCGTCGAATTTCTCGAGGTGCAGGTGGATGCGCGCGCGTGTGCGCAAGGCTTTGAACGAGTTGGGGGATAGGAGGAGGGAGGCATCAGTGTCGGCCAGTGCATCTTCGTGTCGGTTCAGCTGAAGAAGGGTGATTAGTTAGTCAATGGGGTGTGGATGAATAAGCTACCTTCAGTAACGTCGTGGCTCTGTTAGAGAGCAATGTAGCACGGATCTGACCGCCCTTCCCTTCTTCCTCCGATTCTCCGATCCTCTAAACCACACGTTAACTATATGAATCCAGCGTAGAGAAATCAACCGTACCTCTAAACATTCGCTGTATTTCTCCAACGCTTCCGCCAATCTCCCCGCTTTAAACGCGACATTGCCTCTTCTTTCAGCCTTTCCACGTCTTTCACCCGCTTACGCAGCTTCTGCGCAGGCTCGTGTCCGGGATCCAGACGCAGGGCGGTTGTCACGTGTGATAGGGACTGTGGAAGTCGGCCACTCAGGAAAAGCACGAGACCGCGCAGGGTGAGGGCATCGGGCGAATTGGAGTTCAGTCGCAGTGCGTCGCTGGGAAGGGTTTAGCAAGCACGATTGCAAACATACGCAAGAAGCACGCACTTTGCAGCGATATTGGCAGCGTCCCAGTTTCCCCTCGACAACTCGAGCTCGACCCTCCAGTACCGCCACTCCGCGGGGATATCACCGCCCTCGCCCTCGATCGCCTGCAGGCACTTGTCCAGCGCGAGTCTCGCGAGCCCCCATTCTTTCTTCTCCCGCGCGGATTCGAACGTCTTGACGTGGTTCTCTAATACCTGAACTTTGTCCTGCAGCTGAATGGCCTGAGCGTTTTTGGGTTCGAGGGCAAGGATGGAGCGGATGGTGGACAGGGCCGGAGTGGATGAGCCGAGTGCGAGCTGACACCGCGCGAGGCGGAGGAGTGTTTTGGGCTGGGGAGATGCGGATTGGAGGGATACGGCGACTTGGCAGTCTTCGAGTGCAGGTCGGAACCGTTTGAGAGCCATGTAGGATGCGGCTCTGTTTGTGAGGTAGGATGGTTCCAATGGATTCATCTCTGTTCGAAAATAAGAATGGTTTTTCTTTCACTTTGTTGGACCTTACATACCGATAGCTTTAGTATACAATGTCGCTGCTTCGGCGTACTTTGTCGCTTTGAATGCCACATTCCCCAGCTCTTTCACCTTTTCGGCGCGCACTGCGATGTCTTCAGGTTCTGGGATGCTCTCTACGGGCGGGGGAGATGGAGGATCTGCAGGTTCCGTAGGAGTCTGTGGTGGGCGTGGTGAGCTCGAGCCCGAGCCCGAAGCTGCAGATTCTGGCACACTACAATCCAATGATCAGGCATTCCCATGCATTTTAAATCCAATAATTATGAAAACACACCTAGGACTGGCCATATTGGCAGGGGGATGTGGATGTGGAATCAGCTGCAGCTGCAGTTTGCCGCTTTTTGATTTCTTGTTCACCATTGCTGCCGTGGTAAAAGATAAGTCTGGCACTGTGGGTGTGATTTCCCCGGTCCCCGTTTCAAAAAAAAAATATGCTTCGAGAATGTTCGATTTTGGAAATTTCGTGATCAATTCATCCTCACTTTTGACCCGATCCTGTGTGCTTTACATAATTAATTGGCTTCACGCTTCCTTACCACTGATCATAAGTAGAGGCGGTTTACCTTTTGAAAATAGCGTCGTGCAAGTAGCAGAAATTTCAAGGTCGGCCACGAGAGAATGTATTCAGGGATATGTTAAAATGAGCAACTCGCGTGCAAAGGAAACCCTACCTCACCTGTGCTCCAATACGATGAGTAGTTCGCTTTTATAATGACACCATGATCATGATAGAGCAAGCGATGATAGGCCAAAATATCATCGCTTTCTGGTAAACCACTTGAGAGTGCGTTATACCAGGTCAAAAGGCGTGGATACGGCACAAATGATTATGTGCACAGTTTACTCACAGTGAAGGCGCCACAGCTGGTCAGAACGAAATGATCAGAGTAATTCGCTGTTACTCTACATAATAATATTCCTGGCGCTGTCCACTGTTTGTCGATTAAACAGCAGTTTTGAACATGTCTGGTGTAAGGGCGACTGTTCATAAGGCAAACGACGATTTCTAGTTCCTTTAAAAGGAATGTTTAACTGTTGTTTCCACGAAGAAACAGCGGCACAAACACGAGACATGCTCAAATACCGCTGTTTCTTTGACAAACAGCCGTAGCTGCAAGCGGAAATGGAGGGCGCAGTGTCCGGTAGTGCGATCCAGAGTCAGCCGTGGAAGAGACAATGAGAGATATAGCACATGTCCAGAAGGGCGATCATTACTATTCAGCCGACGTGGCCACCTATTAGTTCAGTTTAGACCATATAGCTCTACCGACTTCTGGTGTCTATCCCTGTTTATTTAACAAACAGAGGCATTGGAACACGCCTTGTTTGATTTTCGCTGTTCAGAAGACAAACAGTGATTCGTAGTTTCTTTAATAGGAATACTAGACTGCTGTTTCTACAAAGGAACAGCTGAACAAACATAAGACGTGTTCAAACACGGCTATTTGTCAGAGAAACAGTGGTGGACGCCAGCAGTGCGGTACCTAAAAGAGCCACAATGTCCTGCTATTTATCAACGCCGATTAGATATCAGATCATAGCGACCCATAGATCGAGATGAATATAAGCAAAATATATGCGCCCATACATATATGGCGTATTTACTCACCTTAGTACCGTCATCGAGTCCGCAGTGCAATGAAGTAAGATTAGGCTATGGTAGACTATATTTTGTCCAGAATGCATATCGCTGTTACGAACATGCCCTATCCACCTATCATCGAGTTTTAGATCATACTGTTTCCACAGCGTTGAGCTCCAGGGCATCTCAGCTAAGAGAGCTGTGAGCCCTTAGCATATTTAAATACCAACGAAATATTAAGTCACAGTCATATAGAGATGAATATGAGCAAAATATATGCGCCCTTATATAAGTGGATTGAACTCACCTTAGTCCACTGCGTTCGCACCGCATCCGGCGCATTGTGAAAGGTACGCTCCACATTAAACATCCTCGTGCAGTAGTTCATCCAGCTTACATGTAGAATGTACCAATGCCCTCATGCGCTGACAGCAAAAATGCTGGCCCTGGCAGCCGATGATAGTCGATGGATGCTTGTCAACACTGTTGGTAACCCGGTTCTAGCCTCCTGGGAGATGCCAGTGAGTATATTGTACTAGAATGTATATGGTATTCAAAGAGGTCGAGACGAAGATGGGAAACGAAGAGAAGGGTGAAAACGTCAAGTCGCGTCAAGACCGTACGGCGTGGGCCCGTTTCGGACGCGTCAATGTATGTCACGTGAGTAATTAATATCTATTTATAGCTTGTGGACTTGTCATTTTTCGATTGACGTAAGTTGGGCACCTGGTTTACTGGGAGGCGAGGACTGTTCGATAGACTATCCGGAAAACTGAAATGGAATGCGAGAGTCATTAAGCTAGTGATTCGAGGTCAATATTAAGCCAATATAAGGCTAACAATAGCGAGCTCCGTAGAAGAATTCAAGAGGCATGGGAATCAACGACGGGGAGGTCAGTGGCGGGCGTGTTACAAACCGGTCACTGCGAACCCAAGTGCGGTACCCAAAATCCGCCGGACACTCCGCACCTTATATTTCTCGTAACCAGATGTTCTGGAATCTGGATGTAAGTAGAACCCGGCCATTTGGCTTTTTTTCGGAATATATGTTTAATTATCACTTCCACCTTGACTGAGCCTCGGAAACGTGGTATATCCTACTGTGTGATTTCCTCAAAAAGCAAAAGATAGGGGGCCTCGACTATTAATACGTCAGCTCGCAAGTATAAGATACATTCGTGTGAGAATATATTCGTCTGATCCGGCACAGATTGGGGCAGCTTAGGTTCTTCAGTCCCGCCAGTTCCATGTGAGAGCCGTATAAGGCACTCAAGTACTTTAGAAGTATTCAGGGGCGGCACGATTTATAGACCTCAGTACCATTGACATTGATCATCACAATCATTACTGTATGTCGCTTCTATTCTTTCCCGAGGTCATTGACAGCCATTGAGCTGCTTCAGGCCAATGAACTGCTTCGGTATACACTCATCTCAATTAATTCCCTCACATGCCTTCCTCGCGTATAATGCGGACAGTCTAATGGAGATTAGAACTCTCTTGACGGGCGATGTAAGTCGGTACAAGGAGTATTTGGCACTCAACGTACGGAACTATGAGAGATATGGTTATCTCAGTCACCTTTTCCTCCCCACGTCCCACAAAAATAGGCACACAGAAAATTCTATATAACACCAGAGGCCACTGAGAAATTACTTACGCTACACAGGACAACAAACCTTCTCTGAAAAGACAGCGCAAACGATATAAAAATGTTCGCCCGACAACCCACCCAACTCTTCCTCAAATCGACATGGCATTTCCCAAAACTCGCTCTCGGGACCCGCTTCCTATCCCACACAGCATCCCGTTCCGCTCTTCCAGGCCTCAACCGAACAGCAGTAATCACAGGCGCCTCCAGGGGGAATAGGCCGCGCCATCGCTCTCCGCCTTGCTCACGATGGCTACGACGTCGCTTTGAATGATCTTCCCTCCAGTTCAGGCTTAATAGATGAGTTGAGCACAATCATCAAGGAGAAAACAGGCAGGAAGGCGGTGACTCTCACTGGAGATGTGTCCGTAGAAGAGGACGTAAGGAAGTTGGTGGACGGCACAGTTGAAGGATTGGGAGGCATCGACGTTGTGAGTTGCTTTATTCTTCAATGCGATTGTTGCAGAGTTGACTGGATCATGACTTTCTCATTTGCGGTATTATTAGATGGTGGCCAATGCAGGAATATGCTTCACCAAATCTATTGCAGATAGTATGTACTCTATCTTTTCTGTACTTTATCTCCATGTTGCCCGTCTATTGTAACTTAACTAATTATTATACAACAGCCACAGTGAAAGACTGGGACAAAATTCAAGCCATCAACGGCCGCGGCACGTTCCTCTGCTACAAGTACGCGGCACTACAGATGATCAAGCAAGGGCACGGAGGACGCATCATTGGCGCGTCCTCCGTCGCCGGAAAACAAGGTGAAATCCACCCTATATCGATGGCGGAGTGAATCCCTTCACTTATTCTAATATATATTCAGGCTGGCCTTATCTATCTGGATATTGCTCGACCAAGTTCGTCGTCCGCGCATTGACACAGAGTGGAGGTACGAAATTCAGCGTTATTCTCCATCGGAAAGGTGTCTAAAAGTTAAAGTTGATTTTACGATATAAAGCTCAAGAATGGGCGAAACACGGTATCACCGTCAATGCGTACGCCCCAGGCCCGATAGAGACAGATATGTGTGAGTCAGGAAGAAGATGCCAATAAATTATAGAGGCGTTGATATCATCTGTCCACTTTTACATCACTAGCGCGATGCATCTCCTAGTGAAAGTTATCTCAGACGTTGACCCAAACGCTGATGTTGAAGCGGTGAGCTTCAATGCCCCTTTCTTTCCCCATGATCGGTTGTCTGAGTGAAGGGTTTTCGTATCTTATGCCCATCAACGATATCAAATCAGACGGCTCCGCAGACAGCACTGGGGATCAACGGCACACCCGAAGATATCGCAGGACTAGTCTCATACCTGGCTTCTGATCAAGCGAAGTTTATAACTGGGCAGGCTGTGAGTTCCTCCTACCCCAGTAGGACGATAATGTGGCTTCATCACATTTTCTTTCAATGTCCTTCAATTCTTTGAACTTGCTGATAATTTTATTAGATCACGATCGATGGCGGTGTGATTTACCACTGATCTGGAAGCCTGGCGATTGTTCACTTTCAACTATGCAAAAAATGATGACTGGCTTGTAACGCTTCAAAGGTGAAGTCATTCTGAAAATAATTTAGTTCTAATATGTCTACGTGGTACATTTTATATGCAAACGATTTTTGGTTCGAAACAACGCTCTCTCCAGTAGTGTATCTATAAATAGATTGTTCACACGGTACATGGGTCATGTGCATGATCATTGATGAAGCTAACGCTAGCGCTTCAATCGCATCGTCGGCCTCGTAGAGTACCGAGCAATATGCAAGCATTTGAGCATGTGCCTAGACTTCCAAGAAGTCAGTTACTGGAGATAATCTAGAAGCCCTTTCTTATTCTAACTTCTCATGTCATATTTTCAGTGGAAAAGGAACCCCATCAATTCTCTGTTCCCAGTCTTCTTGCCGTCTTCTCTGTGCATAATAAATCTATTTTTCTGGATATCATTCAAGATTGTACTATATATACACAGTGTCTCATGAATATTGTCCCTTTATCAGACCCTCCCAAGTACAGAGAATTCCACCCCAGCGATGTTTTCTACCTCTCTAGTCCGCCTGCGCACTCTCACATTCCCACTCTCGAATAAGTTGAAGCCTGCGTCTCGCAAATTGAGTACAGCGCCATCATCCAACCATCCAGAGCGCCCCCGTGTAGCAGTGGTCACAGGCGCATCTCGCGGAATTGGTCGTGCCATTGCCCTCCGCTTAGCTAAAGATGGCTACGACCTTGCACTCAACGATCTTCCTTCTAATCAATCACAGCTGGATGAGGTCGGCTCGGAAATTGTTGAGCATATAGGACGTAGGGCACTGGTACTGACCGGAGACGCTGCCGTTGAAGAAGATGTGAAGAATTTGGTGAATAAAACTGCGGAGGATCTTGGTGGGGTTGACGTTGTGAGTTTAGACCTTTTGCGAATGTCTCCACTATTCTCTCAATAATTGGGCTTCTCATCATCGAGAAAATTCTGTACCATAAATGTCCTATCACTGGTCGTGTTACTAATCTCTTTTTACCCATTGTTAGATGGTGGCTAATGCAGGGATCGCCGTCATTGGGCCACTTATCAATCGTACGCAGTGCTCTCTCTCTCTAAGCCAGATATCTTACTTCATATTGTGATTAGAGGATACGGATGCCTGGGACAATATTGTTCGCGTCAACCTTAAAGGCCCGTTCCTCTGCTACAAATACGCCGCTGCGCAGATGATAAAGCAAGGTAGCGGTGGCCGTATCATCGGCGCATCTTCAGTCGCAGGAAAGAAAGGTAAGGTTATCGTCCATAAGTCCGATAGGAGACATAAGTAACATAGACTGTAGGCATGAGAAACATTGGTGCCTACTCCGCCACAAAATTCGCAGTGCGTGGTTTGACACAAACTGCAGGTAAGCAATTGTATCCACGTCAATTTGTCAATGGGTAATCATTAAATTCACTGACCCAATTGTGCTCTATATAGCTCAGGAATGGGCACAATATGGTATCACCGTCAACGCATACGCTCCAGGACCCATAGAGACAGACATGAGTGAGTCTTCCGTGACCGCTTCGCTACAGCAGTTGCAATCCAGTGGCCTGACCAACGGTATGTGACACACAAGTCAAAGGGATTTCTTTCATTCCAGATGAAAATCTCCGTAGATCTGCTCAGGATGTAGGTATTCTTTACTCAATCTCTATACGAGGTGGTTCTAAATCCAATAATGCATATTAGGTACTACTGAAGACGGACCTTGGGTTTCTTGGAACACCAGAGGATGTTGCAGGACTCGTCTCCTACTTGGTGTCAGACCAGGGTCGCTTTATAACCGGCCAAGCGGTGCGTTGAAACTCTCATTTACGGCTTTCTGATCATTTATGGGATTTGCGGGATGACAGATCACGATTGACGGTGGTATGATCTATGAGTAATATTAGCAGTCCACCAGTAATGGAACATGGATACCGAGCTAAGAAGCTATACTGTATACAAGAGGATATTAACTGCAGTATATTTGCAAATTTTGAGGAATCGCAATGCAGAGGAATATTGTTGGCTTCGGCGCGTAGCGTTAGACGTGCGCCACATCGTGAGATCAGGATTGTTGTAGAAAATTTTCAATAAAACTTCCGGGAAAGATAAAACAATGAGGAGAGGAAGAGTATGCACATCTATACCAGGCGAAACTACACAAGAAAAGAAAGCGGATAGAGGCAGAGCATTGGGAAAAACAGCCCGTGCACGTTGCTGGGCCCATCAGTCACATAATGACATCTCCCAACTCCTAATTTTAGTTGAAGACTCTTGAATTTTAAATGGTGAGTATTATTAGACCCATCTCTTAAAGTTTACTGCTTGCTATTCTAGCCATAAATATCAAACCCCTATGGGACATAACAGTACACCGTTCCGTCTGCATGATATTCCAGCAGCCCGTGTGTAGAGGAGACGGCAGAGTATGTATATCTATGTCAGGAAAAATTTAGGCGAAACAGCAAGAAAAGAAAAGCGGATCGAGGCAGAGTATTGAGGAAAATAGCCCGTGCGCGTTGCTGGGGCGCGTCAGTCACATGATAGCATCTCCCCACTCCTAATTTAGTTGAAAACTCTTGAATTTTAAATGGGTGAGCACTACTAGACCCATCTCTTAAAGTTTTCTGATTGCTATAGTTATTCTAGCCATAAATATCAACTCCTATGGGACATAACAGTACACCGTTCTGTCTGCATGATAATACAACTGCCCCTGAGTAAGAGGGGCTTCTTGACAACACCAGCGGTGCCGGCTCCAGATGTTGGGCAGACGCCACCGGGCTCAGATGCCATTGACACACCTATTGAAAGGCGTTATAATGGGTTAGAGGATGTGTAAAATGTGAGAATCGGCACTTGCATCCGCCACTGTCGCCGGGTACGACTTCGGGCCAGGAAACGTATTCAATGTAGCTGCAGCATCCGGGTACGTAGTTTATGACATTATTTTCTGGAAAAATTCGAAGATTGTATGCCGTGAGATTTAGTATGTACTCAAGAGGTACTCTCAATGCTCTGGGCGTACTTTTATTTCCTGGTTTTCTGTTGTACTACTTACAGATAAAAGCAATACAGTACTGTTTTTCCATACCTACTATGCTGTACTGCGTACTCTGTTTGGTATGTATTACGGCGAGAGCCCTGCACTTACTTACACACCAAATGGTTGCCAAGAACAGCGGGATTAGAGGCATCAGCGGAGCCTAAACTTTGTCCGCCGAACAGTGGCTCTGTTCAAAGAGTGGTATTTCTAGAGTTTTATCGGTACCCGTTCATGTATAAATTGGTTTTACTCTTATTAATTTTACTGAAAATTTTTGGAAGTCATCAAAGAAAGACTTGTTCACTTAGTCTAATATACTGTTGTGTTTTGGTTGTGTTCAGTCCAATTTGTATTAAGCTATTCGTGGTTACGGATACACCTAATAAAAATATTTAAAAGAGATTACAAGAATAAATTTATCTCAAAGCAGTCCCAAGATATTTAAGCGTACTTGCATAGTATGAAATGGGAAATGAGCCTGGCAGAGTAGGCAACAAGCTTATGTTATTGATATTTAAAATCCGACAGACGGCCATCGGATGCCGCAGATCCGAGTACGTTGTAAGTTGTACGACTTACGTTCGGAAGTACTTCGTCCCAAGACTAAGAAGTACTACTTGCATAGAGTTATAAGGTGTACTTGATATTACATAGAATCTTCGAATTTTTTCCAGAAAATAATGTCATAAGTTTATGCTGCAAGTGGTGCGTTGTTCGAGCTCTGGTAAGGGATTGGCACTGGCCATTGAGGCAACAAGGCCGAGGATGACGATGAGCGTAGCTTTGGGGCTTTGGAGATACATTTCAATCACTGGATGAGCCTGGACTCCGTAGACTTCTTGCAATTTCTGTGCTGTTTAATATCTTGAAAGCTGACCTCCGCTCCATACTCTAATGGGATATATGGACGTTCAACACTGTGCTCGATACTGGATGTATACCTTCCGGTGAACCAGCTACCCTCGAGGCCAACTATCACATAAGGGTACATAACAATTTCAATATAGCGTACAGCTACAGCGCAGATCTGATTTATTTTTAGAATATATCAGGGCCTGGAAATGCATGTCTTCTATGCATGTGTCCCGATGGACGAAGCCATGAGATATTATAATTACATATGTAGATAATCGGGAAATATCTTCAGGTCTTTCATCTCTTAGTATCTTATAGATTGCACCTAATCACAGTACCACTAGGTAAGTTGTCAGCACTTCATCTAAAACGTAGTGTGTATGCTCTAACCTGGATAAAGCTGACTAAAAATAGCTGTTAAAACCCGCGAGAAATCCGACAGGGTACACCGGAAATGGGCGCTGACCGCTGAGCGTCTAAGTGTCTACTCTGTTTTCCGATGAGAAACATAGCCTGCGGTGGCAGGTAAATTTTAAAAAATCACATGAAAATAAAAATGAAAAGTGAACACTGTTTCCTGTGTTCTTGACAAGCCAGAGAATGTATATAGTTGGCCACAGAGCCAGTGCAAGTATTTTAGGTTCGTCTCACATTGGGACGACGAACATGTAAAGCACTCGCTGTACTAGGTCTGGATAGGACAATTGAATCCAAGCTTCAATAACTTTATAGCCATACATCTAATAGCACTTTCGTAGGTAAAAACCTCGGCAACCGCATAACGAGAGGTAATGCGTATCTAATACTTCATTTTGACCACGGATCTTCCTGAGCCTAGGGAAGGTCAGGGATTTAATGGGAATAGCGAACACTGCTATATGTGAATATAATAAATTGAAATGTCCGTCAATGGGTTTCACGCCGATCAAGGCCTTGTAAGTCTCCGTCTATCACCAGCACATATGCATATGACAAACTGTAAAGCCCCAATGACATCCTCACCGTTTTACAAAAGGAATTTGACTTTATCACATTACTCCTGGTGATTGATCTGCGAGAAGAAGTATGTGTATAGTCTGTTCCATTGGGGTGCAAGGATCTCAATCTTCCTCTTTCATAGTATCGTAGTCTATAAATACGTATCATTTGACAAACCGAATGGTGAAAGGGCAGACATCCATGAGTCTGAGGCTGAGGGAGTTGTATCTTTGTCCACACTCGATTTATACTTGAGTGGACTATAGGAGAACGGACGTTCCTGTCTTCTGTGAAAGAATATCACCCTCGACGCGCATGCAGACAATTGAGAAGGGACGTATACGTCATACGTATTATCGACGCTTCATTTGTCACTAGGAAGAGACCTGGTGTGTCATTTATCACTGTATCACTGGGAAGAGATGTTAGCTGACAAAAGGATACCTATTACTAACACATATATGCATTTCGCGTATCGGAATTTGGTTACATATAATAACGATTTAATGATTCAACTAGACATCTAAGTGACTGCTGACGGCGGTGTAGTTTACAACTGATCTGGAAGCCTGGCGATTGTTCACTTTTAACTACGTAAAAATGATGACTGGGCTTGTAACGCTTCAAAGATGAAGTTATTCTGCCAAATAATTTGGCTCTAATTATGTCTACATGGTACATTTTATATACAAACGATTTTGGTTCGAAACAACGCTCTCAAGTAGCGAATCTATAAATAGATTGTCCACGCGATACATGGTCATGGTCATTGATGAGGCTAACGCTAGCGCTTCAATCGCATCGTCGGCCTCGTAGGGTACCGAGCAATATGCAAGCACTTGAGCATGTGCTTGGACCTTCAAGGAGTCTGTTACTGGAGATAGTCTAGAAGCCCTTTCTTATTGTACTTTCTCATGTCATGCTTCCAGTGGAAAAGGAATCCTATCGATTCTCTGTTTCAGTCCTCTCGCCGTCTTCCCTGTACATGGATATTATTCAAAGAAGCTAATAACAAACCAGCACTATTGTACTATTTATACCCACTGTCTCATGGATATTGTCCCTCTATTAGACCCCCCAAGTACAGAGAATCCACCCACATCAATGCTTTCTACCTCTCTAGTCCGCCTGCGCACTCTCGCATTCCCACTCTCAAATAATTTGAAGCCTGCGTCTCGCAAGTTGAGTACAGAGCCATCATCCAACCATTCAGAGCGCCCCCATGTAGCAGTGGTCACGGGCGCATCTCGTGGGATTGGTCGGACGTATGTATGCTAACGTTACCTTTCTTTCCTGCGACTGAAGATGCGCCGACGATGCGCCCACCGCTACCTTGCTTTATCATCTGGGCAGCGGCGTATTTTGTAGCAGAGGAACGGGCCTTTAAGGTTGACGCGAACAATATTGTCCCAGGCCTCCGTATCCTCTAATCACAATATGATGAAGTAAGATATCTGGCTTAGAGAGAGCACTGCGTACGATTGATAAGCGCTCCAATGGCGGCGATCTGGCCATGTAACGGTCTCTTCACCGTTGGACTATCTGGCCCGAGATAAGTCTGCACCAAGTCAGGCTTCGATGTTACAACACTCAGATTGTCACACCCATTACTCCAGTACATGTTTCCTGGGGTGGCCATGGACTTATACGGTAGCAGGATACCCAGACTGCTACATACCCCTATCCCTGATTGAGGCATGGGTCAATCACAAACATTCTCGTTTGCCGTGGTTTGAACACATTTGCTCATGTTCCACCAAATGTAATGTTTCCGCCTAAAATGGAACATGCCAGAATTGCACATGGCACAACCATTGGACTGTCTGTCCCGAGATAAGTCTGAACCAAGTCAGGCTTTGACATTACAACACTCAGATAGTCACCACCAGTTACTCCAGTACATGTTTCCTGGGGCGGCCATGCACTTATATGGTAAGGTAGAGGAAATCCATACTCATCGGCTGTCAGGTGATGTGATGTTCTGTGACAAACGACTTAGCAATGCATGTGCCGCGCCACTCTTTGTGCTGTTATGATGTTTTCAATAAAATCACGTGGCACAAATTATCTTGCAACTTTGCCTTTGTAAATCATACAACTAATACTACAACCCAAAATTACAAAAACTGGAACCAACAAAATGTTAGAATCTCTAATTAAAACATTTTATTGGTTTTATATTTTCTCAAATACCAAGTCAAATAGTTATTGTATGAATTTGAGTCATTCTGTCACCTTTTATCACACCTGGTCATGTGACAGCCGATGAGTATGGATTTCCTCTACCTTAGCAGGAAACTCAGACCGCTACAGGGTTGCTTTGACAGTATAATAGTAATGTCAATAAGCTCCATATGCATACAAAGAATTTGAAGGGGAAGATGTTTATCTATTGTCAATACCGAAAAGCGGTCAAGTCAATGCATGCACATGGTGTCAAAGCGTTGCACAAGTGTTGTAACTTGAAAGCGTGTATGTGCGTGGCAAGGCCATGCCGTGTCACTCCTGGTGGCTGCCGTGCCGTATACTGTATATTCCAGATGTAGTAGTACACACAAGTCCGCGGTTCGAGGTGCGCGTTCGCCGAACCGGTTCGCCGAACTTAGCTCGCAGTGAATGAGATGCCTCGGGCGTTGTTGCTATGAGGCAGGAGTGGTTTTCACGGGATCTTCCGGTTGCAGGGCTCTTCTGTCCCGCCACTTCCATGTGTGAGTCGTGTAAGGCACTGAAGTACTTTACAAGTATTCAGCGGCAGCACAATTTAAATTACAGACCCTAACACCATTTACATTGATCATCATCATCACTGTACGTCGCTTCTATTTTATCCCGAGGTCATTGACAGCCATTGAGCTGCTTCAAGCCATTGACTCCTGCTTCAGTACACACTTATCTCAACTGATTTCATTACATGCCTTCCTCGCGTATGATGCGAACAGCTGCGTCTTCTAGGTGGAGACTAGAACCCTCTTGACGGGCAACGTAAGTAAGTACAATGAATGCCTGGCACTCAACGTACGGGGCCATGAGAGCTGGTTATCGGCAACGTGTTCAGTCACCTTTTCCTCCCCACATCCCACAAAAATAGGCCCACAGAAAATTCTATATAACACCAGAGGCCACTGAGAAATTACTTCCGCTACACATGACAACCAACCTTCTCTGAAAAGACAGCGCAAACAATATAAACGATGTTGGCCCGACAACCCACCCAACTCTTCCTCAAATCGACATGGCGTCTCCCAAAACTCGCTCTCGGGACCCGCTTCCTATCCCACACAGCATCCCGTTCCGCTCTTCCAGGCCTCAACCGAACAGCAGTTATCACAGGCGCCTCCAGAGGAATAGGCCGCGCCATCGCTCTTCGCCTTGCGCACGATGGCTACGATGTCGCTTTGAATGATCTTCCCTCCAGTTCAGGCTTAATAGATGAGTTGAGCACAATCATCAAGGAGAAAATAGGGAGGAAGGCGGTAACTCTCACTGGAGATGTATCTATAGAAGAGGACGTAAGAAAGTTGGTGGACGGCGCAGTTGAAGGATTGGGAGGCGTCGACATTGTGAGTTGCTTTATTCTTCAATGCGATTTTTGCAGAGTTCACTGGATCATGACCTCCGCATTTGCGATATCACTAGATGGTAGCCAATGCAGGAATATGCTTCACCAAATCTATTGCAGATAGTATGTACTTTATCTTTCCTGTACTTCATCGCCATGTTGCACATCTATCGCGACTCAACCAATTGTTATACAACAGCCACAGTGAAAGAATGGGATAAAATTCAAGGCATCAATGGCCGTGGGACGTTTCTCTGTTACAAGTACGCGGCGCTACAGATGATCAAGCAAGGGCGTGGTGGGCGCATCATTGGCGCGTCCTCCATAGGAGGAAAACGAGGTGAAATTCACCTTATCGATGGCGGAGTGAATCCCTTTGCTCATACCAATATATACTCAGGTAGGCCTTATCTATCTGGATATTGCTCGACCAAGTTCGTCGTCCGCGCATTGACACAGAGTGGAGGTACGGAGTTCAGCGTTATTTTCCATCAGAAAGGTGTCTAAAAGTTAAAGTTGATTTTACGATATAAAGCTCAAGAATGGGCGAAACACGGTATCACCGTCAATGCGTACGCTCCAGGTCCGATAGAGACAGATATGTGTGAGTCAGGAAGATGTCAATAAATTATAGAGGCGTTGATATCATTTGTCCACTTTTACTTCACTAACGCGATGCATCTCCTAGTGAAAGTGATCTCAGACGTTGACCCAAACGCCGATGTCGAAGCGGTAACTTCAATGCCCCTTTCTCTCCCAATGATCGGTTGTCTGACTGAAGGTTTATTCTGTCTTATGCCCATCAACGATGTCAAACCAGACGGTTCCGCAGACAGCACTGGGGATCAACGGCACACCCGAAGATATCGCAGGACTAGTCTCATACCTGGCTTCTGATCAAGCGAAGTTTATAACTGGGCAGGCTGTAAGTTCCTCTTACCACAGTAGGATGATAATGTGGCTTCGTTACATTTCCTTTCAAAGCCCTTCAACTCTTTGAACTTGTTGATATTTTATTAGATCACGATCGACGGCGGTGTGATTTTCCACTGATCTGGAAGCCTGGCGATTGTTCACTTTTAACTATGCAAAAAATGATGACTTGGCTTGCAACGCTTCAAAGATGAAGCTATTCTGGAAAATAATTTAGCTCTAATTATGTCTCTGTGGTACATTTTGTAGATTTTATATACAAACGATTTTGGTTCGAAACAACGCTCTCAAATAGTGAATCTATAAATAGGTTGTTCACACGATATATGGTCATGACATTGATGAAGCTAACGCCAACGCTTCAATCGCATCCTCGGCCTCGTCGGGTGCCGAGCAATAAGCATTTGAACATGTGCTTGGACTTTCAAGGACTCTGTTACTGGAGATACTCAAGAAGTCTGTTGAAAAGACCAAAGCAATCAGATAAAAACCATGAGATTGGGAGGTAAACGCGTAGCGTACAATAATATAAATACTGTACTTATATACTGTAAATATAATTTATACTAGCTAAATTCATTCTGTAACGGAGAATTCAGTTTATATAAAGATTCTACATACTTGTGGCGGCGCATTCAGCGCATGGGATCACAGGAATTGAGCCGTTTGATTCCCAGATTCCCACAAAGTCCTTTCTTATTGTACTTTCTCATGACATGCTTTCAGTGGAAAAGGTACCCCATCAATTCTCTGTTCCCAGTCCCAGTCTTCTCGCCGTCTTCTCTGTGCATAAATAAATCTATTTTTCTGGATATCATTCAAGATTGTACTATATATACACAGTGTCTCATGGATATTGTCCCACTGTCAGACCCTCCCAAGTACAGAGAATTCCACCCCAGCGATGCTTTCTACCTCTCTAGTCCGCTTGCGCACTCTCGCATTCCCACTCTCGAATAACCTGAAGCCTGCGTCTCGCAAGTTGAATACAGCGCCGTCATCCAACCATCCAGCGCGCCCCCGTGTAGCAGTGGTCACAGGCGCATCTCGCGGAATTGGTCGTGCCATTGCCCTCCGCTTAGCTAAAGATGGCTACGACCTTGCACTCAACGATCTTCCTTCTAATCAATCACAGCTGGATGAGGTCGGCTCGGAAATTGTTGAGCATATAGGACGTAGGGCACTGGTGCTGACCGGAGACGCTGCCGTTGAAGAAGATGTGAAGAATTTGGTGAATAAAACTGCGGAGGATCTTGGTGGGGTTGACGTTGTGAGTTTAGACTTTTTGTGAATGTCTCCACTATTTCCTCGAGACTCAGGCTCCTCATCACCGAGAAAATTCGATACCATTAATGTCTATCACTTGTCGTGTTACTAATCCCTTTTACCCACTATTAGATGGTGGCTAATGCAGGGATCGCCGTCATTGGAGCACTTATCAATCGTACGCAGTGCTCTCTCTCTAAGCCAGATATCTTACTTCATCATATTGTGATTAGAGGATACGGAGGCCTGGGACAATATTGTTCGCGTCAACCTTAAAGGCCCGTTCCTCTGCTACAAATACGCCGCTGCGCAGATGATAAAGCAAGGTAGCGGTGGGCGCATCGTCGGCGCATCTTCGGTCACAGGAAAGAAAGGCGAGGTTATCGTTCATAAGCCAGATAGGAGACATAAGTAATATGAACTGTAGGCATGAGAAACCTTGGTGCCTACTCCGCCACAAAATTCGCGGTGCGTGGTTTGACACAAACCGCAGGTAAGCAATTGCATCCACGTCAGTTTGTCACTGAGTAACCGTTAAATCCACTGACCCGATTTTTCTTTACGTAGCTCAGGAATGGGCACAATATGGTATCACCGTCAATGCATACGCTCCCGGACCCATAGAGACAGACATGAGTGAGTCTTCCGTGACCACTTCGCTATAGCAGTTGTAATCCACAGTGGCCTGACCCATGGTATATGACACACAAGCGAAAGGGATGTCTTTCATTCCAGACGAAAATATCCGCAGATTTGCTCAGGATGTAGGTATTCCTGACTCAATCTCTACACGGGGTGGTTCTAAATCTAATAATACATATTAGGTACTACTGAAGACGGACCTTGGGTTTCTTGGAACACCAGAGGACGTTGCAGGCCTCGTCTCTTACTTGGTGTCGGAACAGGGTCGCTTTATAACCGGCCAAGCGGTACGTCGAGATATTCATTTATGGATTGCTGATCGTTGAAGGAATTTGCTTTGCGGGGTGACAGATCACGATTGACGGTGGTATGATCTACGAGTAACATTTGCCGTATACCAGTAGCGGAACTTGGACATTGAGCTAAGAAGTACAGTAATGGGATCAGTTGCAGCATATTTAGATAATTCGAGGAACCACAATGCAGAGATATGGCTTAGGCGTGTGGCATCAGACAGAGTGCATCATGTGACCAGGAGAGTTGTGGAAAAGAGAAAATAACGAGAAGCCACAGTTGTATGTACATCTATACCAAACGAAATTTGGGCGAAATACTGAAAGAAAAGAAAGCGGACCGAAGCAAAGCATTGTGGGTGTGTCGGCCACATGATAACGTCTCCCAACTCCTAATTTTAGTTGAAAACTCTTGAATTTTAAATGGGCGAGCACTATTAGACCCATCTCCTAAAATTTGCTGATTGCTATAGTTATTCTAGCCATAAATATTAAACTCCTATGGGACATAACAGTACACCGTTCTGTCTGCATGATAATACAACTGCCCATGAGTAAGAGGGGCTTCTTGACAGCACCCAGAAGTATTGGCTCCGGATGTTGGGCAGACGCCACCGGGCTCAGATGCCATTGACACACCTATTGAAAGGCATTATAAAAAGTCAGAGGACGCGTAAAATGTGAGAATCGGCACTTGCATCCGCCACTGTTGCCGGGCACAACATTGGGCCAAGAAACGTATTGGATGTAGCTGCAGCATGCGGGTACATAGTTTATTCTGCAAGTAGTACGCTGTTCGAGCTCTGGTAAGGGATTGGCACTGGCCATTGAGGCAACGAGGCCGAGGATGACGATGAGCGTAGCTTTGGTGCTTTGGAGATACATTTCAATCACTGGATGAGTCTGAACTCTGTAGACTTCTTGCAATTTCTGTGCCGCTTAAGTACCTCAAAAGCTGACCTCCGCTCCATACTCTAATGGGCTAGATAAACCGCTCGACACGGTGCTCGACACTGGGGATGTATACTTTCCAGTGAACCAGCTACCCTCGAGGCCAACTATCACATAAGGGTACATAACAATTTCAATATAGCGTACAACTACAGGACAGATTTGATTTATTTTTAGAACATATCAGGACCTGGAAATGCATGTCCCCTGATGGACGAAGCCATAAGATATTAAAATTACAGAATATGGAGATAATTGGGCAATTTCTTTAGGTCTTTCATCTCTTAGTATCTTCTAGATCGCACCTGATCACAGTTCCACTAGGTGAATCGTCAGTGTTTCCATCTAAAACGGAGTGCCAGTGTGTATGCTGTAACTTGGATAGAGCTGACTAAAAATAGCTCTCACAACCCGCGAGAAATCCGGACAAGGTACACCGGAAATGGGCGCTGACCGCTGAGCGTCTAAGTGTCTATTCTGCTTACCGATGAGAAACATTGCCTGCGGCAGGTGAAGCGAGCAAGATCAAAATCGAAAGCGAATACCGTTTCCTGTGTCATTAACAAGCCAGAGAATGTACATAGTTGGCCACAAAGCCAGTGCAAGTATTTTGGGTTCGTTCCACATTGGGACGACGAACTTGTAAAGGATTTGCTTTACTAGGTCTGAATAAGACAATCAAAGCCAAGCTTCGATAACTTTATAGCCATACATTCTAATAGCACTTTCGTAGTTAGAAACCCACGGCAGCCGCATAACGAGAGGTAAATGCGTATCCAATAATAGCTATAATTAGGTAGCAATTAAAATGTTCACTATTTACGGTGGGGGCATTGCTCCGGCGCAATCTGTTTCTTCATTTTGACCACGGATTACTCCTGAGCCCACTTAGGGAAGGTCAGGGGTTTAATGGGAATAGCGAACACTGCTATATGTGAATATCGTAAATCAAAATGCCAAGCAAAGGGCCTCATGCTGATTGGTGATCGATCTGCGGGAAGAGGCGTGTATTTACACTGTCACATCGGGGTGCATGGACCTGAATCTTCCGCTTTCATAGTATCATAGCCTATAAGCACATATCACTTGACAAACCAAATGGTGAAGGGGCAGACACCCATGGGTCTCAAGCTGAGCCTTGAGGGAGTGGTAGCTCTATGTGGACTATAGGGGAGCGGACGTTCCTTTCTCCCGTGAAAGAGTGTCACCCTCGACGCGTATACAGATGATTAAGATGGGACGTGTACGTCGTATTATCGGCGCTTCATTTGTCACTGGGAAGAGAGGTTAGCTGACAAAATGATACTTATTACTTCTCATACATATCTGTATTTCGCTTATCGGAATTTGGCTACCCATAATAACGATTTAAAGATTCAACCAACATTAGCAAAAGAGAACAGAGCACAGGGATGGGTGGTTTCCAGCATAATCGTTGATGCTAAAGAGTTTGATCGAGACTCAACACAAAAATGGGGTGCCGTCTGAACAAGGCAAAGAGACCATTTGAGAAAAAAGTAATATCTTACGGGGCACAAAAGATGGCCAACGTGGGGATCGAACCCAAGACCTTCGCGTTATTAGCACGACGCTCTAACCAGCTGAGCTAGTCGGCCATATAATTGACGTATGTATTGTAAATCCCACCTGCCCTACATCTCTTGACTAATAATTTTACTTACTCAGATTGAAGAAAATGAATCGTCGAAGACTTCAAACTTAAAGGTCGCATGGGAAATCTTGACAACAGACCCCAAAAATGATCTATATACACTACAAATACAAATCAGATAGCAATACTGAAGAGCTATCCCTCATCCATCGTTTCGTCGCCTTCTTCGACTTGTGATGCTCCGTTCCACCATGCGACGGGACCCAAGCCTTGTTCCGCTATTGAGCACTAGCAGAATAATACCAATTAGTGCCTAAGACTATAATTAGTGACACGGTAGAAGCACTCACGCAAACCATATATGGCGGTCTCTTCAATTCTCTTTTTATCTGCACGCCTTCGGTGGCTTTGGGAGGACCAGGCTCGTCGTCGCAGAATTCGTCAGATTCGACGCGGAGGCGGATGATTTCGCCCTGGTCAATGTACATGCGGTCTGCAACTGGTGTGTCGAGGAGCTCGGTGGTTGTGGTTAGTGTGGAATCGGGGATCCAGAAGTGCGCGCGTTCGTTAGAATCGCTGAGGATGTTTGTTAGCATGGTAGAGGTGCGGTGTAAATTTAGACATACAACGCCGTCGGTTGGGGAAGGTATGATACGGGGATATACATGTCGTCAAAGAAGCCAAGGGTGACTAAGATGCATTGTTGGTCAGGTTGATTCAGTAAGACGGACCAGGGCTGACTCACCTCGAATCCCTTCCTCGTCGGATGACTTGACCTTGCCAATGACGACCTCAGAGGTAAAAGGTCGAAACACAACAAGCCGAAAGACGACTATGTTAAAGACAAAAGTTTGAGTGATACATTATCCAGACGAGTTCAAAAGCACAACTACATACCTTTATACCACAAGAACCCGTCTCCATATCTGACCTTCCCTTCCCCAGCCTGCGAGAGGTCGAAAACGCAGATGCATAATCCAACGTCGTGCAAGACGCGATTCGCGTACTTTTTGTTGATTTCTGCAATCAAGGCATCCTCCACAGGTGCGCCAAAGTTGGATGGATGGATGGCCATCGTATCCTAGATTGATTCTGCGCCGTGAGTCATCGTGATCCTTGCAGACTGAATTGACGGTTTGTGCTCACCTTCAAAACGGAAAGACAAAACATGGCTGCGGGGTGAGTGTTCTTGCCAACGTGTAAATCGGCGACAGAGCGTCTTATAAAGCCTATGAGAACATAAGTAGACAGTTAGCGACAAGGTGAATGCTTTACTTTGGGTTCAATCTAATCGACCCTTTCTTTTTTGGGTCCGCTTGGCACGTGATGTGCAAAAATTCGAAATGTTTCTCCACTGACGCCTGACGGACCCCTTCCAAGTTGTCTCCAAGTTCGCAAATCCCATTTCCTCCTTCTATCTTGGCTGGCATACGAGTCCTGGACATATATCTCTCTATAAATTTCTAATATTGGCCAGAACATAGCCGCGAACGTTTCAAAGTATGTCTTCATCACCCTCGCATGCGGCGATTAGGAAGGAAGTTGGGAGACCCAGTCCATGGCTGCATTTTGTGGCTGGTGGGTAAGTAATGGCGTGTTATAAGCTTGCATGCTCTCTCACTTACAATTTAAACCTAATAGACTCGGTGGAATGTGCGGGGCAATCGTGACGAGCCCATTTGATGTCGTCAAAACACGACTGCAGTCAGACCTGTTTCGCCAGAAACACCCAGCTATCGGTATGGTTGGAGGAGCAGGAGGGGTCATAATGGGGGCTCCACGTCCTACTAACCTGCTGTACAATTTTGTGGAAACGGGGTACATAATCCGGTATGTTGCGCGTCATGCTATCGCGGTACTCCAAATCTCATTACTGTCATTTTCTAGGGATATCTATCGAGAAGAATCTTTTCGCGCTCTTTTTAAAGGTCTCGGGCCTACTCTGGTTGGCGTTATCCCAGCGCGTTCAATCAACTTCTTCACATATGGCAACGGGAAACGTATCATCGCCGATAAGTTCAACAACGGCCAGGAAAACAGCTGGGTGCATCTATTAGCAGCAGCTGTCGCAGGAATCGCCACCGGAACTGCGACAAATCCTATCTGGGTGGTGAAAACTCGTCTGCAGCTTGCTCAGGGCGACAAAAAGGTTTTGGGTGGCAGCTGGATATGCATCACGAAGATTTTGCGAGAAGAGGGCATCAGAGGGTTCTACAAGGGTCTCAGTGCGAGTTATCTTGGTGTGACGGAGACCACGATACAGTGGGTTCTGTACGAGCGGCTGAAGAAGCTCAACGCGAGTCTGGATGGCCACGGTCCGATATCACAGTGGGCTGGGATGCTGGGTAGTGCGGGAACAGCAAAGATGGTTGCCAGTCTTATCACATATCCTCACGAGGTGCGCAGCTCCTCTCCTTCATGGCTTCTTGCTTACTGACCAGTGCTTTAGGTGCTACGGACACGATTACGGCAGCCAAGCATCAACGGGGTGATCAAATATACTGGTCTCTGGCAAACACTACGGCTTGTCATCGCTGAGGAGGGCGCTCGGACGTTATACAGCGGTCTGAGTGCCCACTTGATGCGTGTTGTTCCTAATGCTGCTGTCATGTTTTTCATCTACGAAGGCCTGATCAATTGGAGCACTAAGCATTGATGACACAGTTGCTCCTTACACCGTCCTGCATTCACTCTCTGCCGGAGATGACGCACTGGTTTTGCCGGCCTCCGTCTCTTGCCCGCTCCTTCCATACATCCCCACTCTATCATAATCATACCCTACAACACACGTTCCTCGAACATGTACAGCTACCCCACCAAAAGTACCCGTTCGCTGTGGTTGCACCTATATTAGGCGATATCGCCCACCGGATCAATAATTGCGTCGCCCTGCGTTTGGTGACGGGATCTACGGTCGTATACCATTCACTCGCCACCTGCTAGATTTAACCCAGATGGTCCCACCACGTCAACAACATAATCATGCTCTTTACATACTCGACATGTATTTATCCACCCCCACGGCACTCGTGCTTAGAGTCCATTGTAGTATACATATTTTACTCTGTTGTCATTTGTTTTTATTTGCAATAATATGCAATTAATTGTCCTGTTTTCTATTTACACTAGGAAACTATAAGCTATAGAGGATACATACATTTCCATCCAGTTCTACGTACGTTTTAGAGATACTTTAATTGTATGATACACTTCCAGATTGCTCAATTAAGTTATTAGATTCCGACGCACCATCTGTCCGCCCCTGCTTTCGACTATGCATAAACCTCGCCTTCGCCATCGTCCTCCTATGCGCATGCGGACCCAGTCCCCAGATCTCCACCACCGTCCTATTCCCGCGCCTGCACATGACAGCACACGTCTCCGGCCCAAACGCGACCTTCCACACGTTATCGCTCGCCTCGCTCAGCTCTCGCACGAAATTCCCCGTCTGCGTCTCGTACAGCTTCACGTGCCCGTCGCTGCCGCCCGTGACGAGGTACTGCTCGTCCAGCTGCAGGGAGGTGATGGAGGACCCGTGGGGCGTGAGCCTGTAGAGCACCTTGTAGGTGGCGAGCGAGAAGGCGATGACCCGCCCGTCGGACCCGCCCGTGGCGAGGATGCTTGGGGTGAGGTGGATCTCGCAGACGAGGGAGGTGTGGCCTTGCAGGAGTGCCACGCATTGTCTGAGTGGTTGCGATGAGTGAAGGATTTGAGAAGGAAGGGTGGGAGTGGGGCTTACCCTGTTTCGGCGTCCCAGATACGGACTGTGGTGTCCAGCCCTCCAGACGCGATCCGCACGCCGTCAAACGCTATTGAATAGACTTGATGAAGATGGCCCACTAGAACATGGATGCATTGCCCTGTATCGATGTCCCATAACTGTAGGATAAAACGAAACGTTAAATTTGAACACGTCATACAGAAGAAAAAAACAGAGCCTACTCGACAAGTGGTATCGTAGCTGCCGCTGACGACCTTGTTCCCATGTACATCCAGGCAGCGCACACTCTGTTCGTGGCCTTCCAGCACACGCAGAAAGTGGCCCAGCTGGATGTCCCACACCCGCAGTGTCCCATCCCTGGAGCCAGACACCGCTATAGGGCGGTTGTGCAGTACGCGCATGGTGCGGATGGTAGATCTGTGCCCGTCTAGGATGTATATGCACTGTCTGTCAAAAGTGAACGAGATAATGATAAATAGCTGTAATATCAATCCGATGAGAAGAAAAGGGGCTTACCCGGACACCACGTCCCAAACACGAACGGTCTTGTCACATCCCCCACTAACGATAATAGCATTTGGCTGGCCCCACCCGCGAGACGAACCAGATCGGGTAACAGTCCCGCTCGCGTCCATGTCACGAAATTCCTCTTGGTCCTCCGCATGCACCATATCTTCCGCCATCTTATGCTCGTTGTACCGCTGCCGCGCGCGCTCCTGATTTTGCGCCCTTTTGCTTTTACTTGCGTGTGTCGCACTGGAGTGGGGTGCTTCAGCAGCAGAGTTGGACGAGGATTGAGCGCCGGAATCTTCTTCTTCGCTGTAATGCGGCTTGATCCCAAGTACTTTCTGCATGGCGGGTGGTATGCCATACGGCTCCATTCGAAGTGGCTTCGGTCGAAGAGACTTCCGCTTAGGGGGCTTTACGAGCCCGACATCCTTCCCGTCTTGAAGACTGAGTTTGGATAGTTCATCTGGGAGCGTTTGCTCTTTGCTAGAGCTTTTCTTCTTCTCAGATTTGGGTGTCGATCTTGTCCCTTGCGTGGAACTTGCACTCTCCTGGGCAACTGAAGCCCTGCGTCTAGGCGGTTCGGGTCTTCGTGACAAAGGTGGCAAACTAACTTCCACGAATTCTCCGGTGATGGCACTGGCACTTACACGCCCTGGCGTGGCCCCCGCCGCCGATGGTGATGCCCCGGTTGTTAGTGCAGTTGGTGGGGGAACAGGATCTGGTGCTCTGTAACCACCTTCGCTGACCAAACACACACTCCAGACGCCCGATTTGTGGCCCACGAGCGTCTTGCAGAGCACACCTTTGTTGGCGGAGAAGATTTTGATCATGGAGTTTGAGAACCCGACGACGACCCAGTCGGAGTCAAGAGAGAGAGACGTTACGGTGCCTGCATCGGGGCTAACAATGGGGAGATGATGCGCCTTAAGGAGCTTGCCTCCTTTCCGCCAATTGGTACCTGAAATGTGAGTTAGATACTTGTGTCATAGAGGAAATGGTGGGGTGAGACGAACGGATGATATATGAATTTTTGAAGTGCCGACGAAACGAATATTCGACGGGATGATTTGAATGTTTCTTCCGTCTTTCCTCGTTCTCCTGCTCGTTTTCCTTGTTCTCCTGCTCGTGATCCTCGTCCGAGTACAGTTTCCGAACCACCTCTTTCCTCTTCGCCCGTTCTTCCCGCCTCCGTTTTTCCACTCGCTGAAATTGCCGCTCAGCCTCCTCACAACCGTCAAACCCATATATGGCACACATTCGACGCCATACGCTGTCATCTCGCACCACCCTATACCAGTATTTGCACACCTGCGAGGCTCGTACGAGAGTTTGTGAGTCGTCGATGAAGGAAAGAATATGGAAGGCCAATTCCACGGGGAGTTGATATAGAAAGTCACGCTTCAGAAGAGGAGCGACGGTCTCCCGAGACAAACAAGAGTTCTTCTGGAGTGCAAGCGGCAATAATAGACAATAAATATTGGCGTCTGAGAGCGGGGCTCATGCTCCGATTGAGAGATGGAATTCCATGGTCCGGGGTATGCGGTTTATGCACCGAGCGTTCATGCGAAGCTTGTGGTGTCGAATGTGCTTCTTTAGCCGTGGATTTCGTCGTATGTTGTCGTTGTCCAGGTTGTATCAGCGATGCTGATGGTATGCTCGCGAAGGGGTCGTAGTTCGCGTAATCCGATTGTTCGTCAGTGTCGTTCGATTCATTTGGAGAATAAGAGGGTGACTGCATGTTGGCTGGTTCCTTTGAATCGAATTCTTTCGGGATGCACGGATAGAATACAACATACTATCTGTTGTGTGGGTTTCGTATTGGCGCTGGACAATCAAGAATGAGGCCAAATTATTCAAGCAAACGGCCCCGGACTGTCAGACTGATTAAATTACGGAGATATCTGTACGTTTGGGACCCACCAGTATCCGTAAGTAACAGACTTGGTTGCGAACTGTTTAAACTGCAACTCCTTATGAGTATGCAGACAATATGCAGAACGATTCACAAATAATCGATGTCTCGTCGGTCCCGACTCGGCGGAGTCAATGGGTTCCTTGTAGGTCTATATGAGAGCCAATTTTATCATCAATGTAAAGATATAAAGTTACTTTCAAGATACTTACATACGTTTAAAGTGTTAGATGTTAAGTTTTATGGGACATCGCCGTCGCTGTTGAAGCTGATCAACCGCGCTCTACCAGTTTCGCCGTCGTGTCGGAGTCCGAAAGAACGCCAGTGCCTGACATGCTCAATGATGAGTTGTGCTTGGCACTCGGCGATTTCAAAGTTCTCACAGTCAAGCGGATCACGTGGACTAGACATTTTGGCATCTGCGCTTTTACGCGGAGTTCAAACATTTATTGGAGTCCCGCTCACAACTCACACATCCCTTTCTTCCGTCTGATGAACGCAAGATAAACGCTCGCGAACCAGTGATATGTAGCTTATAAGTTATAGGAAGGCCCCACCACCTCATACAGTGAACTCTTCATGAGGTGCAAATTACCGCAGTCATCTAGATATTACTGGTTTTTTCATACTTTCTCCAGGACTTTCTTCGTATTCGACTATGGTAACCTGATTCGGAACTTCAACCAAGGCAGAGTCTCCCACGCGAAGATCACGCGGCTCTGTCAACACCTTTCCTACGGACAGAACAGACAAGTTGCAGTCGAGTAGAGACAAGGCTAGACAAGGTCGGACAAGAAATCTATGACAAGCATGCCAAGTTTTCGCCCGAGGTCAGTACTAACATATGACCTCATATGACATTGCTCCTTATAACTACTTACTTCAATGAATTACATATGCCACGTCGCTAAACTAGATATTTTGTAGTCCCTGTGATATTGGCTGTCATAGCGATACTATGGCGGAGCAATATGCTACAGGCACTACTGCAAGAAAAAGACATGCGTCATGGGCGAGAAAGGAACTGGATGTGGCCAGACCCAGAAAGCCTTTCACATCAATACAGGAGGAAAAGGCCAGGAACAGGACGTTTCGAGTGCAGGACGGCCCCAGACACCAGGAGATTTATGCTCAAACCCGCCTCGCGGCCAGTGCGCATTCTACAGAGATTGCCTCGAATCACGGTTCCACTGCGGAAGTGAAGGATACCCTCTCGGCTACGGAGAGAAATACTGCGAAAAATTTGTAGCTGGACAAGAGAAACTCTCCTCGGCTGGTCAGAAGTGGATGATGGACACCATGCAGTGTTTGCAACGCGTACTGGTTCCTGACGCGACGGCCCCGGATTCCAAGCTCAAGCTAGATAGCGATTCAGAATCGGTTCATGGGACCAATGGATCAGATAGCGAATCTTTTCTCAAAGACCGGAGGTGTAGTGCACTGAAAGAAAAGGCCTTTGACTCACATTCGGGGTGCTATCTTTCCAACGGTCTATGTTCATTGAGCGGAAGAGATTGGGTACAGATCGTGGAGATAATTGGAGTCAAAACCCTGTTCGACAGTTGGGATGCGATAAAAGAGACAATTGAAGCAGCAGAGGGGTGTTTATAGTCAACATGATGTTATATGTGCAGTTTGAGAACTCCAAGTTATCTTTCAACTTTTCTGGCTCGGGGGCGCTTGTCGATTGGATTCCGACAAGATACGTAAGTCGGCATCACAGGGCCGAGGCTATTGCACAGCCTCATGCTAAAACTTGGGCCGGATTTCAAACCGATGGTAAAACGCTTTTTTTTCTGCTTCTTGAATCTTCCGACCTTTCACCACTAAACTACTTTTATTCCTTTGTTCACATAGGAATTATCGATGTAGTTGAGATGTTGAATTATGTCAAATGATACATTACAATGTGTGCCTATTTATACTCATTCTCGCGATGTTCCAGGAAGACTTCGAAGTCTCGAACGGGGATGGATGCCCTCTCGTGCACTAGGTAGTGCTGGATCCCCTTGGACCAACCTTGGGCCTCTCTCAAGACTTCCAGCCTTTAGTGGATTCCGTGGCCGTTGTCATGCATCAATCATGCAGCTCTCATGCTTGCCTTTATGAAATTCCATATAGTGCCAAGCAGAGTGGAGTCCCCCTCAATAAGAATATTCCGTCGCCCCTGATAAACATAATTCCAATAATTTCTCCTTTCCCCCACCACTCTCTACCACCACTCATACGAAAAACTAATACAGGGCTCTCCTGGTTAACGAACAATGTTATCCCTGGGGACACTTGTGTTTTGCATTTCTTCCGTTTCTCTTTCACATCTCGTACATGCGACGCCTGCGCATGAACCTCACCCTCATTTTAACCGCCATGCTTTCCACAAACGAAACTACGTGACTCCAGACCAACGGTCATCTTCTTATGATTATGTGATCGTAGGAGGTGGACTGGCGGGTCTGGTGCTTGCTGCTCGTCTCTCCGATGACTCGTCGAAAACCGTTCTTGTACTGGAGGCAGGACCCAACGGAGATGGCGTCCCGACAAAAATTAGTGCGTGATTGTCGATGTTCGCTCTGCTCAGCTATCTGAATAATCAAATCCAGATGTCCCATCCTCGACATATTATGACTCTTTGTTGGGAGTTGCTCCTTACGATTGGGTGTACACAACAGTACCCCAACCTAATGCTGGGAACAGGAATATGGCTCAGCCTCGAGGCAAAGTGCGTCGTGAAAACTCTTCAATTGCAAATTTTGTGAGTTTGATAATTTTCTAGGTTCTTGGAGGGTCATCTGCCGTGAACGGGATGTACCTCGTCCGACCTGCTCAAGTCGAGGTCGATGCTTGGAGCAGTCTTATCGCTCCTAACGACAAGACGGCTGCTGAGACCTGGAACTGGAGCAACTTCTTCACCGCGTTGAAAAATATCGAAACCTTCACACCCCCTCTTCCCGATGTCCAAAGTGTGGCCGGCATGAAATACGACGCGGCTAGCCATGGAACAACCGGAAAGGTGCATGCAACGTATCCTGCATAGTACGTCATTAATTTCTCCTAAACGCCTCATTCACCGCTGTTTACGATGAATGTTTCATAGCATGGTACCCATCTCCAGCACGTGGCTTCCTTCTCTCGAAGGCGCGGGCATCGCAACGTCGCCTGACAGCTACTCCGGAAATAATATTGGCGGAATGTTCGCCTTGTCTGCAGAGAATCCGTCCAACTGGACTCGATCCTACTCCAAATCGGCCTACATCGACACCCTCCCGCCTCGTCCCAACCTCCATATCATTACCGACGTAACCGTCGAGCGTATCGTTTTGCTGACAATCTCGTTGCCGGCGACCGTGTCGCGAGTGCGGTAGAGTTCTCCACTGGTCCTGGAACCCCTGTGCTATCCGTCAATGTGAATAAGGAGGCTCTTCTTTGTGGTGGAGCGTACGGTAGTCCACACGTATTACTTTTAAGCGGTGTGGGGCCTAAGGATGTCTTGGACGGTGCCAAAGTGACAGTCCAAAACGAGCTCCCTGGTGTCGGGCAGCATTTATCAGACCATCTGGTGAGCTTCTAATCCTGTATCACTTTTATTCTTACTCACAATGGGACCCAGTCGGCTGGTGTGGTCTTCACATCCAATGTAGATACCCAGGGAACAATCAAATCTTCAGGTAGCGTGTTCTCTGTAAGTTTTCCCCCTTTCTTTCAAGAAAATGTTTCACCGCGTCTTATCGCTGTCGCGTTGTATTTTATGCAGCAATCCGCGGAATTCAACTCGTTCATCAACAGCGGTATCGCCTACGTGAATGGTTCTCGCCTCTTCGACGGCGACGCTTCCTTCTCGACCTTCCTGAGTAGCATTTCCAGCGCTGTAGACTCCTCTGCGGCCTCTCTCGTGCCCAGTCAATACGATCCTGTCGTTCAAGGGTACAAGGCCGTTTACCAGACAATTGCTAGTAGTTCCTATCCTACCACTGGCTTGATCGAGATCCTCTTCAGTATTAATTCGGCGGGAGCGGTATCCATCCAGGTCGGGCTCCAGCAACCCTTCAGGTACGATATCGAAGTCATCTGCATGGACTCCGTAAATTTTCTGACGTCTATCCCTTGAATTGTAGCCGTGGAAGGGTTTACATCACATCGCCTTCCGTATATGATGCACCCGCCATCGACCCCCAGTATTTCACGCACCCCGCCGATGTTACCGTCATGCGTCAAGCCGTTAGGCTTGTACGTCTCATCGCCCAACAATCCCCGCTCAAGGACGCACTTGGTGAAGAGTTGAAGCCTGGTACAGCCGTCAGCTCTGACGAGGATATAGAGAATTGGCTGCGGGCGCCGTAGGCACGGAATACCACCCTTCAGGTGGATGTTCCATGCTCCCCAAAGACAAAGGTGGTGTCGTCGATGCGAATCTGAAGGTATACGGGCTATCCAACGTTCGCGTTGTGGATTCGTCTGTCTTCCCCGTTACTTTCTCGGCTCACGTGAGTCCTTCCTTTATTTTCCCGCTGGAATAGGGTTATTGAATCTATTCTTTCTTATTTTTTCTTTCATTTCTAGTTGATGACGCCTACGTATGCTCTTGCTGAAAAAGCTGTTGATATTATTCTCAACGGAAACACGACGCCCTCAGGCGGCTCGAGCAACAGCAGTACCTCGACCACAGGTAACGACAAGACCGGCTCGACATCGTCAGGCGCTTCTGATTCTGGAACCTCCTCTAAGACCGGAGCCGCTATGGGACGTGTATCAGCGTCATGGCTCGCCCTGTTCGTGCCGTTCCTTGCGGCTCTGCTCGTGTAATGGCTAGTGGTTAAATTTCCGCTTGTTTTCCGTTCGTTTCATTTGATGTTTCGTTTCACCCCACTCCCTCCTCTCACGGACAAGTGCTGATTATTAGTTTGACTTCTTTACCTCATGCTCGCGCATGGACGCTTTGTTCTGTCAATCTTTCTTTCCCACTCGTTTATTCATTGGATTTTTGTGTTACGTTTTACCGAAATGTCGTTCAGATTACGACTGTGTCTGTGATGACCCATCACCTTTTTTCTTCGGCTTAATCCCATTTCCAACCCGACTCAAGTAAACACCAAAATTCGTCTCACACATCTGCTTCAGGCTTTTCATACGGAGCTGCGCACCCCCTTTCCATGTACATTCTTACCTTAAAACCCCGCACGGACTCGGACTCTAGCTGCCGTTTTAATGTACTTTCCAGTTTCTCTATATCCTTGTAGCAACTACGCATTCGCCTGTAGATCAATGGCATCCGGATCCCATTCATATCATTCAGTATGTAATTACAACACGGCTACATATTGATGTAGATGGCGCAATTTGATAAGTAATAGCTGCTCGCTGAGTAAGGATTCATTCACGAAGACCCCCGAGGTTCAAAAGCGTTTCGAAATTATTTGATTGTGATCAACACATGCAGACCTCATTTGCTGAAACACGGAAGCCACTCATCCAATGCTAGTTGGAAGAGTCCCAGACCGGCGAAGAAAGGCTCTTGAGATACAGGGCTGTAGAACCCTACGGTTTTGAAATCGCTGTGATTCGCATCTGGAGTAAGGAGAACCCGCATGTCGGAAACGTGAACCATGTTGGCATAGGTTATTCCAAAAAATGTCGAGGACGAGGGAGGAGGTTTGTTGCAGCTGGGGTATTTTGGGACTGGGTTCAGATTGAAAGGTCGATGATGATAAATTTACTTACGTAGGGATGATCGGCGAAGGAGTTCTTTTTGGAGAGTTGGATTCGATGGAAGCCAACCCCATCGTTCTCCAAGGATCAACTGACGTAAAGAAAATCATTCCGACTGCGTAAGTGACGAAATACGGCGATATCGGGTATCTCTAACATGACAGTGGGACAGACAGTGAAGGCATGTGTACTCATGTACTCACATTCTCCGTTTGAAAACATAACGTTTGAGGGATTCATATTCCATCCCCCGTATCTGTTCACATTCTGGACTTGGGGTGACGCAGGTAATCCTTTTCCGAAAGTCTGATTGCATTGCTCCTGGAAAAGGTTGAGGGATAAAAATGATGTCTCGATGGACAAAGCGTTGTTCGGGTCTCCTCGTTGGTAGAATCCTATTCCGGGAGCGACATTCAGTCAAGGACAAGGATTGACATCACTTGTGTCGTCAGAAACTTACCATATTCCGAGCAGTATTGCCACATCCATGATCTATCTTGTACTGGATCGTCTGCATTGCCAGGAATGGAATTGTAGTCGATTTCACTAATTGCCGTTAAAAAGGACTTGAAGCCAACGTCGATGCCGAATTGTGCGACGAGCCCTGTCTCGACTGGATCGCTTGTACGATTCCGAGTCTCTAGGATATTGCAGAAAGGGAGTATGGACGATGCGAATCCGTAATACTGATTTGCGCAGGTTAGACAACTTCAAAATAATACAAGTTGGCGGTGATTCTAGATTACCCACTTGATAGAAGTCTAGTGGATCCATAAGCACAGAAGCTGCGTCCACATTACTTGTATTTTTTGCCTTTTGTACTGTCAGTCCAGCCGCACCAGTCGTATTACCACCCGGACCACTCAATCTGGCTTTGAGTAGGTCAAATTTCATATTCGATATGTCTGTTTCGTTATCTCCTTTCAAAGTATTGTCGACATGCCTTTTTCAGAACTTTCAATTAAATGGGAAGAAATTGTGAGTAGAAGGCTACCTTGTTACCGCAACCCAATCCGCCGAACAATTTCTTGTCAAACTACGTTCGGCTGCCTTGTAATAGCTGGACATGTCGACCTGCGCTTGTACTGGGGCAGACGAGGCCCAAGATGCGAAAATTGTAGCTGGATTGCGAATCCTCATGATGGCCGACCGAATTCCTGGTACGAGCCTCCAAGCATGACCCATGGCGTCTTACTTGGATGTATCGCGAACTTCTGGAGCAGGCTTGACGTATTGGATATCGATGAATGAGATGAATTTCCCTTCACAGGGAAAGCGTTGGCAAAATACACGATATCCTCAAGGGCTTGCTCGGTATTAAGGAAACGCCATTGATTCGCCGTGGTATTTTTCTAGATCGAAGTTCAGATATGGAGTGGTTTGTACTTTTCGAGTGCTACTGACATTAACTGGGAATGGAAGCGACTGTCCATAGAATCGGTGCTCCCAAAGTATTGCGAGTCCTCCGTATCGCTTAGACAGTCGCATGACGGCAGAAAGACCATGGAATTCCTAGCTCGTTCATCGTGAGAGGTGTGATGTCTGTTTGAAATATATGTTCACTACCTGAAGATAATAGGGAAGCAGTGGCTCGGCGTCTTGTTCTCCAGAATCGAATACTTCAAGCAGAAGTTAGGAACATGGAGTCATAGAGTTAATTGGTAAAAATGCACAGAACACAGGCCCTCCTTCTTTCCAGTATGTTGCATTGACCCAGTATCTGTTCTGGAAAGTCGCAACAGATTCGCGAGTGAAATGATCGATAGGTATCTAATATCATGAAATCAGTCAGTCCTGGTTCAATCCACAGTACACACTGGCATACAGATATGAATTCTGCGGCGTTGACGGAGGGTAGGTGGTCCTGGGACGATATTTCAGGTTGAACTAGGTTCTGGCGAGCACTTATCTTGGGAGGTCTCAAGGGAATCTGTGCTCCATGCGAGTATGCTTGAGTGAGAGCTGCCAGAGAGAGAAGTGTTAAGAGACTACCGATAACCATCGAGTCTGGCTGTGGAGCGTAGTCGCTTTAATTGCGATAAGATGGTATTGAATTCGAACGGTATAAAATTGCAGTCGCATTTCCTAGTTATCAGGGGAGACCCTTCTGTCATTCAGGGAGACATATGACTTTCGACGTGTGGTCCAAGGCTTCTGTCAGTTGGGGTGTAGAGTTGATACTAGATAGCGGCCCGGGGAAGACATTTTTTTGCGTTCCGAAGCAAATTTGAATACCAACTAAAATATAAAGATAAATATATCAGATCATTTCAAAGAGGATAAAACAGATGGCGTAATTAGAAGCTCTAGCCAAGGGTGGTATGGGAGGCTGAAGACTCGCTTGACGGGATATATCACGTGTGCTTGTAACTCTGCGTACCACTAAATTTGCCAAATCGGATTCTCAGGACTTGCAGAGACCTACTATTCTCTCTATATACTTAGTCTCAATCGTGCTTTTGTGGCTTCGGCCATCCTGGTCATTGATTTGAACGTAATAAAAGAAAAGACGTTTATTTTCCACGTGTATACCTGTACTGCATTTTCTGCATCTGCATCGTATAAAATTCTACTTGACTCAACAGACTTCGGGAAGTTGGCTTTTCAGGACAGGCGGAAGCATAATTTGTAACTCCATCATTTGATCTTTTTATATAATCTGCATCAAACCCCTTGATTGTATCCAAAATGAATCTAGTACTTCTGCCCAAAGATTACCAATGGTTAATGGACTCGGTAGTACAAAGATACGTGGTGCGCGATATTGTCGTAGATTGAGGTTAAATTTTAAACTCGTATGTGAATTACGGTCAGTTTCATTAGAAGCTTTCATAATTTGTCAATGCACACCTTGCACTCATGGCCTTTAAATCTTCTACTGCGAGCTTATTTCTGTTTGAAATAATAGCTTAATATTGTGGTGAAATAGAAACTGGAACCTTTCACCAGATATATCAAGCAATTCATTAAATTGGCACTAAAAATAGCGAAAAGTAAACAGTACCATCCCGAAGAATAATCTCAATAGTACTACAAATGAGATGTCAATGGAGTCCATACATATCTGTGGTCTTGCATAAGAATAACTACCTTGTAAAACCGTTTTTTCTGTATCACAATATTCTCCGTAAGGTCAATCCGAATTATTAATATGCACGTATCGGTGACCAGAGGTGCGCCCCATAGTCCGGCTAGTATGTGACGAGTACATAAGTTTGAGGTTACTAAAGTTAAGTAACATGGTATGCTCACAAGACCATGTATTGCTTTATGTGAGCGCACAGCATAGTATCACAGTTTCCAATTACTATTTGAAATTCATCTCGATTATCGTGGTCTGCCTACCCGGGAAACTGGAGGTAACGGAACACCTGTCAAGAGTTGTGTAAGCCTAATACGGGCGCTTAGAGTCTAGAACTTACGTATTCTAAAATGCACAACCCAACCCATGACAATAACCTGGCCCGATAAAATAGATAGGAGGAAGGCAAGAACGTATTTATTTCTGAGATAGAGCCCATAAACACGTAGTATCATTATGACTGTTCGATGGTAAGCATCCTGGTCTTCGAAGAGTCATGAGGTCAAGGGTGGTGCGCTGTGACTCACACTCTGCGACTAATCAAAATTGGTGATCAGCTTGTTCCATTGTGTCAATTAGAAGAATTTACTCGGAACCAATGAGAGTGCGGCTGCCTCAGCAGATTTCACATAGCGATCACAACTACATAAAAAGATTAAGCAGAGAGAGTATTGTCTTACAGACCCCGTACGTTAAACTTACTCCAGTATCACAGTATTACATGCACCAACAGTAAGCTATTACAAATGCCTACCAAAATGGGCCAGTTTGTTTCATAGAAATCTATAAAAGAGATCTTGTAAGCTGGTGTCTGCTTTGCTTGGAAGGGAGTCCGTATCGACTTGCAAAATCAGGAATTGACGATGAGTGACGTAGCGATATAATATAAAACAGAAGTGTAGCCAAGGTCATTGGTTGATACCACATCTTTTCAACCTGGAAGGACATCAGTGGACTCGTAAATTTGGAGCACTCTTGACCCAAATGTACCTCCTCTGGTAAAGTCAGTACTGCGGCGATCGGTTGAAAGTCAGGAATTGTTGGATAATGAAAATATAACTAGTATTCACAATGATCGTGTTGGAAAAGCACATAATTTGCTGTCTGGAACTTGCATTTCCCTTGCCTGAAAACTCGTTACCAGTAATTAATCGAGAACAGCGAGAAACTCACAAATGTGCAAATGCGGTGACGACTGCGCTGTCCATGGTCAAGACGTCCCAACTCGGCTAGATTAGATCGTGTAGAATAGTTTTTAAATCAACTTTTATATCTCTAATTTGTCTACCGAGATACCATAACTGTACGCAATTTTTATTGAAATAATGACGATTTCCTCTTCATCAGTGAATCAGTTGAAGAGCCGCTCTCCTCATAAGACGGTAGATCCTAATGTGAAAATTGCATCACAGCCACCTCCGAGCCAGAGAATATCTTGCCTTATGAGATTGAAAGGAAGATGGCTGGGCAAATATATGAATATTTAAGAATCCACTGGAGTAGAATGTACGCAGTAATGACTCCAAATCCCACACACATTTTATAAAACAGTGGCTCTCATGCTCAGGCTCCATCACGTAATTTTCTGTGCAGACTGCCATGGGTGTTTGATTTCATTTGACGCTACAGATCCCCAATTTAAAACTTCCTGGTATTAAGCTGTTTTGTGCTTATCACTGTCAAATAATTGCCAATGAACTCAGAATATGTACTAGAGAATTAATACTCTATAATCTCTGCTTCTCAGAGGTTCAAGCAATCATGCATCACGCTTTTATAGTATGAAGTAACCGAGTGCCTGATGAGTGATTAATTGTGTGTGCACGTTGTATTCCTCAATCAGCCACTGAACCCAGTGTCAAGCCGGCTGCGGATGCAGAACATATTGGACATAATCAAATCCGACCCGAAAGCTACCCATGAAAATAACTGACCTTTAGATTTACTATCTGCTAACATCGCTCCCATATCCTGGTTTGATTTTCCTCCGTTATTGACAAGCAGGTTAAATTTACGACTCGGAGTGCCTAAAATTACACTATAAGGAGGACCATGTCCTAGCACTATAAAGCTTCTCCGAACCTTCCCATGTCACCAGGCTGGCTAGATAGTCACTGGTTCCCGATATTCAGCGCCCCTGGTACGGAGAGATATTGTTTTAGCAGTTAAAGTTTTACTGTGTCTAACTTGTTCGCAAGTTTGCTTCCAACCACCATCAACCGCTTTGTAATTCGCTTGATGTTTACCCACTATAGATAAGATTTCTTCAGAATGAGATGTTGAATTTCTCACATAAAATACGTCGTATATTTTTTTACGAGGGTTACAAGCGGCGTGGCTCGCAATTTTCTTGATAACTATAGACCTAACAGAAAGTCACGGCCTCTCAAAAGAGGTCATATTTTCCCTGAAAAAATCACAAGACTCGATCAACTCACGATGGCACCAGAGAATGAAAACACTGACCACCTTATTCGAAAACTCTGGGGCGATATCTCTTACATGGCTCCCACGAATCTGTGTACCCGACTTCTGTTTACAAGTCCCAGAGCAAAGAAGGCTTCCCTCGCTATCATTGATATATCGATATCAGATCTAGGCATTTTTAAAATGCTACCCATTCTCAGGATATCCGAGAAGTCACACCGTGGTGTGTATATCAGGAACCTATACTTAAATTCTGCCAGCTGCAAGCTTGGCATTAATTTCGAAGAACAGATGACTGAGTGTGCAATGAGCACGAATATAGTAGTGCCGGTAAGACGTGAATCCTTTTTGAAGGATGAAGCATGTAAGTCCGTAAGGATATTCCAGCCCATGCTAAGATTCCCCAAACAGGTTCGTCGGTGCATACTATTGATAGGGGGATTAGCTCCGCGTACGAGAATTCTCATTCACCCAAATGTTACTGCAACGGTTCTATGTAAGAGGAAAGAGGGCCAGATTTTTTCCATCCCACTAACAGCAGCACAAGCCTTTGTCATGACGCTGGAAAACATCAAACTTCTACGGTCTATCATAAACAGCTCCTTGGATGACCTTGAATCAGCATATGAGTCAAAATCACTTCAATTTCCCGCCTTAGACGAGCCTTACAACAGAGACGCTGAAGCAGAAAACTTGACTTTGCATCCCGAGATCGGGAAAACGATTGATCTAGTCATTGCGGCTTCCTACCAGCTGCTTTCAACCGTTCGACACCCCTTCCTCACTCTAGCGGATGCGTCCAGCGCGGTACGTATTCTTCCTGTCGAACAACAAATTTGGTCAGGAAAATGGCTGATCCCACGTATTGCTAGTATCACCTCTCAACTTGCCTTCGTGTCTCTGAGAAATTGAACATTCCCGAAGTGCTTCGGGATGCTGGTCCCGAAGGCCTTGGTGTTGTTCAAATAGCTACCAAGGTTGACATAGAACCTAGTAAGCTAGGTGCATAGTTTGCTTTCTCCCTGAGTTTGAATCATCTCACCTGCATAATTAGCCCGAGTCCTGAGGGTCTTAGCAACCCATCACATCTTCAAAGAAGTCAAACCCAACGTGTTCGCAAACAACCGAGTTTCTTCTTACTTTGCAACGCAAAAAAGCCTAGAAGAGATCATTACTGCGTAAGACCCTCTGCCGAATACTGCATATAGTAATAACTTAACTTGCTTTAGACCTGAATCGAAGTATTTTGGAGGATCATCGGCGGCCGCGGGATACATAGGAACATTGTGAGTACCTTTCTGCACCGCTGCCCAGTTCTCATACGAGCATGCGCAGCACGGATGAAGTCTTCAAGGCATCAAGCTACTTATTGGAGAATCTTGAAGATAAAAAACTGGAAAAAAGTTCTTGGCAACGGGCGCAGCACTGCAGAAAGCCATGTCTACAGATCAGGTTTACTTCGCATGGCTCGAGAACCAGGACAACGCATATCGTTTTGCTAGGTATGGTGCTTGCATCCAGGGAACATCGTTGTGGGATCCACCGACGACCATTTTGCACGGTACGTCGCTATAAACGCTGAATGTTCACAGTCATGACATTGTCTTTGAAGGCTATGACTGGCAATCGATAGGCAATAGAGGTGTAGTCGTCGACGTTGGTGGAGGATTAGGTGCCCCTTCAATGATACTGGCACGCACCTATCCCAACCTTCGTATTGTCATTCAAGATCGCGAAAATGTTGTGATGCAAGGGAAAGAGGCGAGTGTTCAATGAAAACCGAAGTCAAATTTTGTGCCCCTGATACTACAAGATGCCACAGCATTGGGAAAAGGCGTACCCAGAGGGATTGGGCAATGACCGTGTTTCATTCAAAGGAGAGTTTGAGCCTCATGTGAACCTGCAAAATGCTTACCTATAGCCTTAGCTCATGACTTCTTCACGCCTCAGCCAATTATAAGCCCATCAGTCTTCTTGGTGCGAACCATTTGCCATGACTGGCCAGACAATTCGGTTGTGGAAATTTTGAAGAACCTACGCGCTGCAGCTAGCGATTCAACTCATCTAGTGCTGGCAGATTACATCATGCCTTATGCATGCACAACGCCTGAGCATATACCCCAAATAGAGGCTCATCTTACAGGACCGGTCACTCCACGTCCGTTGTTGACTAACATGGGCAAAGCCTCTTTCAACGCCTACTTCATTGATATGACGGTCAGAATTCATGGCTATGGAGTAAATTTGAATGCCTCACCTAAAGCTCACTGAACAGATGGAGGTGTTATTGAACGGGCAGGAACGTACACTAGATCATCAAATCAAGCTCGCCGGACAGGCTGGGTGGAGAGTCGTCGATATCAAGAGGATAGTAAACTCGCAATTTGGATATCTGGTTGCCGAACCAATGTCTCCAGTTTCCTAGCGTCGAGTTCTCTGCGCCGTCTGCAATATCTATGATAAATTATAATCAAATATACGCTTACCTTGAAGTTTGAATCCTTGATCACGTCAGATGGGCCCAGTTCTCCAGTGAAACCAAGGTGCAACATCCGGTTTCGATATGAGGTCGCGTCAAGTCTTGGAAGTGCTTTGAGTGAGATATCGACTGGTTCCAGGAACCGAGCTTACATCTGAATAGTGTGGTACTGAACGTTGAACATCAGTGCCCAACGCATACAAACATTGAGCAAGAAATTTTGATGAAAGTTTCTCATCACGTGGAGGTAAGTCGAAACTGCGTCGTTCTTGTGAAGGCCACAGAGCCAAAGGTTACGGTCAATGGGTATATCAAAGACTATGGAAAAGTCCAAGGAGCAACTACAAGAGATATAACGCAGAAAACGTGCCCCCTTGATGTGAAATAACTAAGTAAAAGAATAGGTTACGTCGCTCTAAACTCGATTAGACCCGCCTCCCCAGATGTCCAGATCTTTTCGAACCTGAACCCGGATTTCTCCCTACAAATTTTCTTTGTAACCATAACCACACTTTGAGGCTAAAAGAAGACGTACCCGAGATCTACAAATTCCTGAAGTGTTCGTTCTTTGCTGTTTAGAAGTATCATCATGTTGAGATCCTGCTGATAGAGCCGAACTCTTCCCATTCCATAGTTAGCCAAGAGAGGCTCAGGGGCCTATCAAAAGTTTCAAAATATTTACTAAAGAATTTATCATAAGTTTTGATCAATGCAGACCTGTTCGACGATAGATGCACTTGTATCAGGATCTCTGACAGCGTGTTGAAGAACAAATTCATCTACAGGTTTGTAAAAGCAGATATGAGACAGGCACAATATTATCAGACATAAGTCATAAGCCCACGAATGAGGAGACGACTATTTGCACCCATAGCTTTTCGGATGTTGCCCAGGATCTTCAGTGACTCCGACGTCGGCCAATCGTGACTATGATTATCCTTAACCATATAGATTGGTAAGTGCAGGAAGAAATTCTTACAGAACATGTCGCAGCTAATTGCACACAATAAACATGAGACTCGAGACGCTTGAAGCTTCAAAAACCCATGAGGTGACTCACATAGTAGAAATCACAATTCGGCACCGGCTGATCGACAAAGAAATCGATTGATGTAAATTGAACGCGTTGCTTCTCAATGGCTTCAGGATATTGCGTCTTCCAATACTTTCAAGGGAGTATGATCAATTGCTATTATTTCTACGGGTTTACTCCTCGCTCACCTCTCTTCCCAGCTCGACGACAGCCGGGGAGTCCTGGAGGACCACCTTCAGTTTAGGGAAAGCTTTCATCAGCCCGAGCGTAACATGTCCATTCCCACCACCAACGTCGCAGATAGTGGCATTCTCCGGAACCTTGTCCCAGGCGTAAACTAATAGCAAGAAGGATAATCACAATCTATAATACGCCGAAATTTCATCGCTCACCTTTTGGTAGCATTGACTTTCCGGTTACCTCACCCCACCCTACCATAGCCTGGGCAAAGCGCTACGATGGCGCGTGTTAGACCACAGAAATTTATGTCAAATAAATGGTACGTGCATCATTAACTTTCTTGCCCTTTGTCTGTTGTTTAATGCTTAATGAAGTGCCAGCGTTACAATGATACAAAGAAGGCTTACGGTTGTGTAGTAGCCAAACAACGAGGTGCCATGTGCACGTTGAAAGGGTGAATCATCAGGCGACGTAGAAGACGCGGTCTTGGGGTCAGTGAGGGTCTCATTCAGATACAATCCTGCTTTGAAAGCTTCATCCGTCCTAACAGTGTGGTTGGAATCAGATTTGTATTCTCGAAGTCCTATAGCTGAGTCACATACATGTGTCCTACAAGACCGGATACAGGATTCGTTGACACTAATTGCATACTCAGGCGATTGTTGGCGAACACATTAGGTTTGACTAAAATTTCTCATCAGGACGTATGGCCATGGGAACAAATATATCAGACTAACCCTCTTCGAAGCAATGTTTGGTTGCCAACATTCGTAAAATTCTGCCCAGTTTTCCGGCATCGAGACCAGCTTGGCTGGCTAATTCCCTTGATTGCTAGGCCCTCAGGCTTTCCGATGAGCCTATCTGCTATCTTTGCGTTCGTGGCAACCAGCATGCACGCAGACTCCTCGTACTGACAAGATACCAATCGATAAGTAATGAACCATAGATCACAATATGTCGATGCTTGCCCCGTACGATTTCTATGTACAAAGAAAGTTAGAGAATAGCACCCATCCATCGTGTCATCTGTTGAGCACTTACATTCGTTATCACATGTCCTGGATTTGCGACGGTGAAGCTCAGCTGGGCGCATGCTGCCTCAACGGTCTGAATTGCTCTGGCCAATATGGGAGAAACAAGGTGGGGTGCATCGAATGGTCCGGGCTCGGTTGAATGAAGTGACGGAATGGAATGTCCCTCCTTTGAATATTCATTCGCGATGTCCTGCACTGCGGAGTTGATCAGACTTGTAAGGGCTGTAATCTCAGCTGTCCCATTATAGGGAGTGGCGATTGGTGCTGACATATCGTTTTTCTTGGATTTTAAGCCCAGGTGAGGAATGAGGGACTGGATTGCGGTAAAATTCGTCGAGGTATCCGTCCTTATAATTGTTTCGCAGGGTTCTATATGCCGTGTTTATAAGAGCAAATTGTAGAGAGGCGCCCGCAGCTTAAATTATTATGCTGACATTAGACCCATAGTTAGCTTAACAATTCGCTCATACACGACCACCAAAAACGGCTCGTATTTCACGGCTTGAAGGAACAAATATCACAATGCCAACGTCGAAATGTCCACCTGTTTCTACTCGTACTTGATCAGATGTCAAATAGATACTTGGTTCACAGTGAGGAATCCACATTTGAAATGATAGGGACTATCGGCTTACACAGTAGGCTTCCTTTATTCTGCATCTGAATGGATTGTCCACATCAAAGGTATTTCCCACATAAAAATGCAATCGCAATCACTGAAGGTCCGTTGTAGGTCGAGGTCAGTGGTGTATTTTTAAACAGTGTTAAAGCCTCGGCAGCCTCGCGTGTGTATTTCGTCTGACTGTTTTACGTTGTCACCACACCTCCTTCTACCATGGGAAATATCTTGAGTACATGCTTGCTTGATTAACCAACTCATCAGGAAAAGAACGCTGAGTGAGATTTTGGATAAAGGCTTTAGTACTTAGTCATGGTCACATATCAAACGTCCTAGTCAGTGATAGTAGATCCACTTTCTCGGACTATCAGGCAATCCAATATTTCGTCCCATTCTTGCCTATATTCTGATGTTCTTTGGAAGCGTTGGTACGCCCATTGGGCCAATAAGGTAGGGGACACTAAAAGATCCATTATTAAAATCAATATGAAGTATAATTATGATGTTATGAATATCGAGAATTTCGATTTGGACGATCATTCACTGGATGACTAGGTATGTCCAACCACTTAAAGCTATCCCGTTAGAGTTTGGAATATTGTTGAAAACTCACTTAAGAATAGCTTCACTATCCCACAAGACGTCCTTGTGACTTCCACTGATCATTGATTGGAAAAGATTGTATTACGATGCGATCTACAGCTTGGATCACTCATAGATAATTTCAGATGTTTTGCTCCGAATGCTTCTCATATTCTGGTTTTTTTTTGAAGTCCAGAATGACTGGTTCATCTTTCACAATTATCTTTGCGGGATGCAAGCCTGGCCCGTCATAGCTGGCGTCCATGTCGACAATTTTTTGTCTATCGCAAATCCTCCGAGGAGGAACGGGCCGCCCAACTACCAAAACTACCCTATTGGTCCCTAGTTGGTTGCCTACTATATCTGGCAATTGGAATACGTCCCGATATCGCCTACTCCGTTCAACAACTATCACAATATTTGGACTCATATTCTTATTCACACTGGAATGCAGCAATCCGCACCATCCGATATTTAAAAGGCACACGCGAATTAAAGCTAACTCTTGGAGTAAAATATGATATCAACCTCCCTCGGCTTCACGGACTCTGATTGGGCAAACTGTCTCGACACCAGGGCGTAGTGTTGGGGGCTGTTGCTCTTATTTTAGACTGAGATATCTTATCTGTTCTCTAGGTCCAGATTTATCAACAAGGTGCTACTAGGATAATATAACACGATCAAAAGTGACATTATTATTTCCAAGCATCGGGCGCAGTAACTGTATCAAGCCGTGCTGAATTCGATCAGCCCTGCCTCACCGGAATCCCAAAGTTTTTCGAGCCTAAATCCCGACTTCTCGCTGAAGATTAGTGCATGAATATTCAGAGTTCTGTTATTGGTTTTTAAGTACGCACCCAAGAGTGATGAAGTCCTGTAGAGTCCGCTCTTGACTGTTCAACAAAATCATCATGTTGAGATCTTGGTTGTATTTGCGGATTCGAGCTACTCCGTAGTTGGCCAGGAGGGGCTCTGGTGCCTATATCAAGTCGTCTGGATGAGAAGTTGTTGATGAAGCTCCAGTGTATAATTCACCTCATCTGTTGCAGAAGTATTTGCGTTGGGATCTCTGACTGCATGTTGAATTACGAATTCATCTAAAAACGTTAGATAAACCAATGGGTCGCTATCCAGTGATGTCCTATTTCTTACGAATGAGAAGGCGACTACCATGGCTCATTGACTTGCGGATATTCCTGAGGATAGCTAAACATTCCGCATTTGGCCAATCATGACTGTAACATGATCGGTGAGCCAGAGAGATAGAGACATACAAAGATGTTGACCTACAGGACATGTCGCAGCTAATACTCCCATTGACTTATCAGTATCATTCCAGACAATGAGAAACCTCACATAGTATAAGTCGCAGTTCTCCACAGGTTGTCCGACAAAGAAGTCAAGCTCCAGCGAATTGTATGCGTTGTTTTTCGACCGCTTCTGGGTACTCCGCAAGCCAATACTGGATTTTTTTTAAATATATACACTATGACATACTTTGCACTTACTTCCTTTCCTTGCTGAATCACTGCTGGTAAATCTTGCAGAACGACCTTCAGCTTGGGAAATTCTTTCATAAGTCGGAGAGTGGCGTGTCCATTTCCACCACCAACGTCGCAAATAATCGTGTCTGCCGGTACATTATCCCAGTCGTAGACTAGTAGCAGAGGAAAGATTAATTCTATTGAACAACCGTAAGAATCGGAGGTGATACCTTTAGGCAACATCGACCTTCCAGTTACCTCGCCCCATCCAACCATAGCCTGCGCGCAAATCGCTGTATATAGTGAGTCAGCTTCCACGGTTGAATGCCAGAGAATAGACCTTACATCATTTACTTTTTTTCCCGATGGGCTATTTATATCTCACATCAGGAAAGCAGGACAAATCCTATTTAGCAATACGACATTTACAAACCTGTCACATCATTATAACACGCAGATATCAGCTCATAACCATATATCTATGACATATAATATTATTTTTGTAATATAAAGTAAATATAATATGATAAGTACATTATAACTAGATTGCAAGGTCATGTAAGATGTTAAACGGTTTATAGATTGGGTACAATATTGTTTCTGTAACGTAAAGCAAATATAATATGGCAAAGACAATATAATTAGATTGTAAAGTGGCTGCCAGGTTCACCAAAAAAATCATAATATGCATGTCAGATGTTAGACAATTTATAACTCATCATCGTCCTTCAGCAGGGTTGTACGCAGGATATGAGATGGGCACAATATGGCATACAAATTATATTTAATTATCATAGTGAAATATTCTTGACATAGGCGTAAAATTTCCAAGTGAGCCGGGTGTGTAGGTCAACATAAATAGGCTACAGTGAGGCGTAGCCATAATCCTCTTCTCCTTCCTCTTCCTCATCACCACTGCAACCAAAATCATGGACCTCATCCCCATCGCTTTGGTCCCCACCTTCATCATCATCATCATTATCTTCATCGTTGTCGTCTTCGTCATCTTCTTCGTCATCATCGTCGTTGTCGTCTTCATTTCCTTCCAGTTCCAGATCCTCATTCATGGCGCTACAGGGGTCATCTTCGTCATCCTCTTCTTCCACTTCCATTTCCTCAGAGCTTGGGTCAATGGAATCAAATCCGGGTGCTTCCTGCTGAGGGGTATTCTTCAAATGACCGATGCCACCACCAAAGTAACGCATAATCATATCTCGATCAACAAAACTGAGAGTATTCAGCTGTTAGTAATACATCAAAGCAGGGACCACCTGACGTCCACTCACATGTTTACGTAGAAGTTTAACCAGTCTTCTTTATTGTCAGAATCAAGGCATCGAGCAATGCTACAGGGCCAAGGAAGGAGATCAGGACTCCGACCAGCTTCAAAGGCCGGAATCAAGTGACAACCGCGCACTACAATAGCAGGATCAACAAAACTGAAAGCAAATTCATCTGTGGATTCTACAAAGCCAATTTTGGGTAGGCGTGCTCGACGAAATCCTGAACGATAGCCGGGTTCCTCGCCAAACCAACGGACCCAAAGAAAATCCATGCGTTTGACGGTTTTGGCATCAGGAATCACTGGATTCTCAGCCCAAACGTTGGCATGGTAGACTCCAATGACTCTCGCATACCAGTAGGGTTCAGCACCTTCCTACGTTAATAGGAGAGCGCAGCATAATATCTGGGTGTGAATGAGGGCGGACAGTGTCCCACTGCCGCTGTAAGTCGTAGCTAGTGTAATAGATGCGGCATGTCTGAACAGAATAAATCTTGTTTCCGACAAAGCGTATGGAGTTGCGATCTAAATCCGTGAATTCTTCGTGCATGTCGGCATCAAATTCACGGCCGGTTAGTCGTCCTAATAAATGATCTTGAAGCTTCGGTAAAAATTTCTTCAAAGTCTCAGTAAGTCCATGAGTTATAAATCACAAAAGCGTTAATCGAGAAAACGTACATGATAAGCAGGGTCGCTCCTGTTATTGCGCAGGGTGCCACGGATATCCTGAGGGTGACTTTTAGACGGAGAGATATAGTATCTCAGCTCTGGGTCACCATCCGGTTGGTTGTTGACGTGACCTGTTGTTTTCTGCTTGGTATGGCCGTGAAGCCGCTTCATATCAAAGGCCAAACGAGCACGTTCAAGCCTTTTATAACGCTTAGCAATTTGGCGCTCGGCATTGCGCTTGTTTGTCGATCCATACATGCGCTTAACGACTTTATGAGCAAGTTCACCCTGTTGATTAAAAAGTAAGAATAAATAAAATACATAGAGAGAAATTACTGACGACTTGGGTTGAAAACCCATCCGTTCCACCAAAAGGCGGATAGCACGAACGTAGTCTCCGAGCGCATGCCATTTGTAAGTGAAGAGATTCAGGGTTTTGGATTTCTTGCTGGATGTATTACCTGCCACAGCTTTCTCCTTCCCCTTGCCAGACATCTGGCGCCTCTGTCGTGCCCCTGCTTCCTTTGGGAGTTCGACTGTCGCAAAAGCGGACTGTGTGGTGTCCCTAAACTTCCGTGTTAACTTCCCAAGCTCCGTTGTAACCTCTTCAAGATGCTGTAGAGTACTCTCGGTATGTAGTCGAAGTTTTGCAAACGCATGCCATTCTGCTGTTCGGTATAAGAGCGTCATGAGGATTGAATTATATGGCTCTTGCAAAAGTCCTTCAAACACTGGAATACTGCACTAAAGAACAAGTTAGTACTCAACGTTTTCTTCTTTCATGCCAGAATTGCTGGTCTTACCTGTAATAGGTCCTCAAAATCGCGCTGCGAGTTTCTTCATCTCTGAGGCATTTGTTGCAAATCGTCTGATTGTACTTGACCCAAACGTTGGTACACCCCGAAACCTTGTCGATGCGGAAAAGTTTATTAGTTTTCAATAGATAAAAATGCTGGAGTGGGCGTACCGTTGATCCAGCTTAGCAACCAAACTGCCGTCAGGGGCAACAGCATACAGAATTCGAATTAAGTGGGTAAAGAGCGCTTTCCAGACACCCAACTCAAACTCGTGCAAAAGATCAACAACAAGCATCCGCGGGATGTCAAAATTGCAGCCAATTTTATCAATAAAGGCATTCTAAGACCGAAACATGAAGCTCGAATAAATGAATATCAGGGAACTTGACTCACCAGTGTTGGGACAGAAGAAGTCGCCTTGAGGAGCCGATTGACAGCGGTACCGGCGATGGCCACTGCAGACTTGTAGATGGCATTCCGAGCAATTTGAACGCTGTCTAAAAGGTATTTACGAGCCATTGTAAGTCGAGATTTAATGTCATTCTTTGTGCCCATCTGGTCAAATTTTGATTTCGGAACGAGACACCGAGGGCACGGGCAAAGGCCTTTGTCTCGTATGGTGGCAAGCAAAACTCTGTCAAAAGGATTGATTAACTCAACAGTTCGTTGAAAGAAAGGAATCCACTTACTTCTCAGGATAATCTGCAGAATATGTAAAGAATCGGGGTATACCCGGCGCGAAATACCGTCAGCGCATTTGACTACCATTCCATATTTATATGCATGAACGAAATCTGCGTCTAGTAAAAATTTCCAGACACCATGCATAAGCTCTCGTCGGCAATGCGTTGTGAGGTCTTTTTTGCGTGCCCCATTTACTGCAGAAAGAGGCGGCAAAGTCCTGGAATGAATCAGGAAGAGAAGGAATATATGCGATGTGCTGGCAAGCACCCGAGTTTGGCTGTCCACGAATGTATTTCAAACATTCCCAAAAGTAGATAGATTGGCCAGAGCTTTGCGGTACCAAAGTTTGCAAGGTGAGTGCTGTCAGACCAGAACATGAGGGCAGCTACGACCTTCTCTAGCTTGCAATCCGGCTCATCAGGAGGAAGAGGAGCACGCTGCACGTTGTCATTTTCTTCAATGAAAACATCCGAGTTGTAGACCTCAGAGAATACCCGTTCTTCTTCACCACTTGGAGACCTATGCAATAATTTGAAAGGCGAGAAATGGAAGTGGGAAGCAAGGGGGCGACGAGAATGCAGCTTGGATAACAGCGGTCAATTTCCGATAGAGCAATCCTGGAACAGAAAATGTGCCTGGCGGTTTGCTTTTGGTGCCCGAAGGAACTTCAATGTTGATGTTGGCCATTTGAAAAGAGTCGGAAAGGGGGAATTCTTCTCTGCGGCATCGCTCCTTTGATTCTCTCTCGCCGCGTTGAAACCTTTCAAATCTTCAAGCTTGAAATTGGGGTCAAGAAGAACATCGTTTACGAGACGGTTGACCTCGGAATCTGACTTGGTGTATGTGCCAGAGTCCTTCCAGTTCATAAGCATTTCAACTGATTCATTTCGATGGACAGGGGTTGGGGACGGTGGCGGCATGGACATAGGGTCAAGTTCTCCAACTTGGTGAAGCTCTTCTTCGGGAATAAAGAGTCGGGATCAAAGAAGGCCGGTAAAGGTATTCTCGCAGCAAGCCAAAAGAATTGGTGGCAGTCCGCAGTCGATTGCGCACAATCAAATGCAGGCGCGGCAACACTGCAGTTGACTGCTCATCTTGAGCGGCAAAGGCTCAGGATTTATGTCCTCATATCGAGCAGGGAGCCGATAATTCCGCTTCGGTCTACCTGCCTGCGTAAATTGGGGAGGAGGGTGTGAAAAAGACGAAGGTGGTGGGGGTGTCGAGGTTGCAAGAGGAGGTGGAGGCGAAGGTGGCGAGGTTCGATAGCACTGAGATCTTGATCCATTGCCTGATCCTCCAAGTTATGGGGTACGACATTTCCTAAATGACTCGTACTCGATCCAGCAGTGGACACTTCCTAGATAAACCGTTATATTTATCGACTATAACAAAAAAAAAGAAAAAAGAAAAAGCTTACTCCTGAAGTCGCAGAGCCCAAGCGCGCCTTGCGGTCTTTGAGTTTCGCTTGTTTAACCTTTGTTGAAGCGGCGGTTGTTTTTCGGCGTTGATTTGCCCCATCTTGATGTTTCAGAAAAGCTTTACATTTTGTCTGGTGTTGTGTGAGACCCCTAGCAGATATAGCACTGAATTGTTCTGGACAATGCTTGCACGGGAACATAAACGACACAGAGAAGGCGAATAGAAATAGCGATAGTGAGAAAGCGATAGCTATTCGCAGCTTTGCGCGACTGGGAGGATGTCTTGGCATATGAGAGAAGAGGGATACGATTCAAAGTATTGACAGCGCAACGCGAATATATAGAGCGGGTTGGCCCAACCCGCACAGCGTCATTAATTTTTGATGATATTTCTTTTAGCCCTTGATTGGCTACTATGGCGAAGTGTTTAGACAAGTGGGGCCGTCGTTGCACCAGTAACGTCGAAGCCGACTAGTAGAGTGGAGCATTACTCGCTAACCGTCTCATGAGTTGTCGTAATGAGCCCTTCCTCCTGATGCGACCGAATTCGCAACATGTCGTATATAGCAAAAAGCCATGACAAAAAAATGAGAATTATGATGATGCGTCATTCTCATTCTTCTCCAACGGTGGCGACTGCGACTGCTGCGAATGTTTCGACACTGGCGGCGACCCGACGAAGCGGTGCATTAGCACATCCACCATCTTGCCCCTCCCACCTGGAACTACCGCTGAAGAAGGAGGCGACATCGACTGTGCTCCCGACTCTACACGCATCTTGTCATCTCCAGTATGTGTAGGTGACGGCGCGCTCGATGCGGGGAAAGAGTTACGACGGGCGGTGGTGCGATTGACGATGTTTACTGTTGCTGCTGGACCTGTGAGGCGTGCCCAGTGCCGATTGGACGGCGAGTGGGGGCGGCAGCACAGCGGGCGACGATGGGCTGGGCGGGAAGGGCTCGCGCGTCTCTGGCGAGTGCAACGCAAGCTGGGTGCGAAATGGTATGGGTGAAGGCCTTGTCGACGGTATAGGCGTTCGCCTACCAGAAGGCGAGGAGATCCTGCGCTTCATATCGATCCGCGAGCACTTGGAGTTGTTGTTGTCTTCTAGGTCGGGGGCTGAGGGGCGGCGCTTGAGGGGCTACCTCTGGCTGGGAGGCGAAACATGGTTTGAGGACACCGAGTTGCGATGAGAAGGAGGAAGGCAAGTGAATGGGTCGCTTAATCGGCTATGTGATGAGATTGTAGGCGAGTGCGATGGACCGTCCACTCCAGAACTTGAACTCGTCGCAAGTCCAATAAGCAACAGCGATACATTCGTCATAGTTTTTGTCAAGAACACTTGAAGGCGGCCGCAGCGTAGCACTTGTTGGCGACGGCTGAATGGACCTCGACTATCCAGAGTGGGAGCTGTTCTCCGGATATCCAGGGCCCTTGGGATACGCCTTGAAGTTGCCAGACATATTCGCAGTTGATCGTTCGGCAGAGAACATCTTCTGCCTATCCGGGCCCTCATCTTCCTTTCGCTTGTTGCCATTGACACACCTTCGTCTATCCTTCTTGGGAGCAGGCTCCTGCATCGACTGAGGAGACGACTGAGCAGAAAACTGGGGTGGAGGAGGCGGCGGAGGCTGAGGAGTGTGTTGTTGAGGGGTCTGCGGTGGTTGCGACTGGTGAGCATGACCTTCTTCCCTGCTATCTTTGGTCCGTCGCCGACGATCCTTAGCCTCTGCAAGCATGGGCGTCGCATGCGGGCTCTCCGACGTCCTTGAACTGCCTACAACGATATGCGAAGGAACATTATTTCGTGCACGCATACCTTCTGGCGATACCGGATAGCTCCTGTTCTCATTTCTGTCCATGTCGTATCGCTATTGCCCCGAGCATCATGACGGGGTCATATCGACGACTGGGTGGTTCGTGATGCGAAGGAGGTTGCTGCTGTGGCTGCTGAGGGCGGCCGAAGAGGGTCGGAAACCAGGATGAGCAGAAGGAGGCTTGTTATCCCAATACCGTGGTACATGACTTCCGGCGAGGGAGAAGGCTCCGACGGACTATGCGCACGAGGGGAAGCGAGGCTGGTAGAACGATGTCGGAGGAGCCCCATGCTGCATGTACTCGCCGCTGTGCCTCGGACGGCGATCGTGTTCCCATTCACGGTGATCGGTAGGTGGTCGACGATCCCAGCCAGGTTCAGGCTCAGGGTGACTTGGCTCCCGACGATGGTAAACATGAGGAGATCGTTGAGGAGGTACAGCACTTGGTTGAGCAGGTCCGATAGGCTGTCGCACATGAGGAGGATAGCTCTGGAAGTTGGGAGGGGGGGAGAGAGAGGGCGACCGCTTTCGCGGGTCGGGGAGATGGAACCAGAACGAGGCCTTGTGCCGCCCGCGGTTATTGTAATACGGATCGGGATGCTATAGATGTCCGCCATTTCTGGGATCATCAGAGTGTTGAGGTGGAAGAGGATGCTGCAGGCGAAGGCTCTAGTGGCCGGGAGAATACGGTGCACTTCCTCCAGCACGTTCTCATTTTCGGCGTGCATGGGCACCTGCAGCCATACACACGTCGCAGAATCGGCCGAAAACAGCGGTAAAAGCAGTCTGACGATCTAAACATACCAGTAAGACATTCCTCCATCGCGTCAAGAAAAAAAGAAAAAGTCGGCGTACAGTATCAAATAATAGGCGATCAGACATATATGGACCGCCCTCTCATCCAAGGCCCGCCGCCCTCTCATCCAAGGCCCGCCGCCCTCTCATCCAAGGCCCGCCCGCCCTCTCAACCAAGCCCCCGCCCTCTCAACCAAGCCCCCGCCCTTTCAACCAAGCCGGAAGGCTTCCCTCACCGACGTGGACGTTCGAAACAGGAGTCAAACTAGAGTCGCCATCAACAATAGGTTAGGACAGTGGTAATTGAGTATACATACGTTTGTACTCGGTATCTCTGAGGGTCGAAGCGCGCGGCGCGAGTCGTGGCATTTGGGCTGGAATAGAACGTCACAGCGATTCATGGTATCTTGACGGCGTTTCTGGCTGAGCAATTCGTTAGTAAACTCATTTTCTGTGTGTTAGAAACACCGTCTGTGCAACGCCAACCCATAGTATCAGTACTTCGCAAAGTAGCACGGATACCCAGCTGTACATCTCTACAGTGTACGGCGATTTTTTGGGTTTTATTTCATGTTATATCACTCAATCTCAATTTATTTCATTCGAATGGGATTACGGCTTCCTATATACTAACTACTGACACAAAGAAAATGACTTACGAGGCTTGGTGGATGATGAGGGAGAGCGCGATTAACGATGGTGATGGTTCAGAAGAGAGTGGAAAGGAGTGAGAAAATGGAAACCAATGGACTAAGTGGCGCTGAATCGAGGATCCTCGGGTAAGTAATAGCCGATTACCCGAGGATCCTCGATTCAGCGCGACTTTCGTCCTCCGATTATTATTTTCGCACGCCTTTCCTCCCTCTTCTGAACGACCACCATCGTCTGCCGCCCTCTTCGCTCGCCACTTCCATGCAATAGTAACTAAAGTAATTTTATGAGTTGTTATAAGTAATAAGTCAGAAATAAGGAAATTTCGTCAATAAAAACGTAAGTAAAGAATAACAACTTGGAGTTAGTTTACTACTAGAGAAATATAGAACTTTGGCTACGACGGTCTAACCGTTAGCGCCATTCTTGGAAACAATACTCAGAGGTCGAGAGGGAAGAAAGTATAGGTGGATCTTGCCCAAGTGCGTAGCAACAAGTTTCTAAACCTATAACTGATAAGCTTCAGATACAAATCGGATCCAGACAAAATGAGGAATATTAAGGATTGAAGGATGGGAAGGGATGGTGGAATATATCAGAGTACGTGCGCGTTGGGTAGTAAGGAGGACGAGCTGCTTACTTTTTGAGCTCACAGGCTGTCTCCGCTACCTCCGTATCTAAGCCTCCTTCGTTGGTTCTGCAGGCGTTTGGGCGGGTGTCGGTGTGCTGTTGATATATACCGCGCCAATCTATTGGCTACTTCGATTATGGAATTGCATTGGCGTGTCGAAGGAGAATTGAGGCTGCAACTGGGTGTGGATTAAGAAAAGAATTTATTTTACATGGACTGGTATGTACAAATTCACTCCCTTTGTCGGATTTCAAAGAGAAGTTCTTCTAACAGATCATTAATCTCTTTCCTTTCCTCCCTCACCTCACAGGCCATATCCTCCAGACTATCCTTAATACCATCGATGTCGGAAGTCATCTCGTCAATGCTCCCTTTGATATCACCGATATCGAGTTCCACCCTGGCCAACGTACTAGTATGGCTTTGTCTACCCTCCTCGACCCCTGAGCCACTTCCGCAAGACTGCCCTTAATAACAGTGACCTCTTCTTGCAACCATCTTATATTGTCATTGTCGCGGAGAGTAACGCGCCGTTTCTTCGCCGGGGTTCATTCTCAGGGCCTTGGGCTGTAGATTCTCGGCGCTTTAACGAGGGTTCTCTCTGAGGAGAACGATCACCCTGGTATTTGCACCCATCATCAGTATGACTACAGCGTGAGGGATATGCAGAACCACCTTGGTATCTGGTGCCGATCCGATTGCAACAACCGTATTGAGGATATTAGACTGTCCAAGTCCTGCATTTGCTTGTCGACGACGCCGTGATTGAGAAGGTCTCTCGTTCGATATGGCAGTTGCAGCTGCCTGAGGAGGGGGTCTGGACGCGATACAGCGGTAATAGGAGAGCCAAAAATGGGCGGGTCATTCCCCCCACTCTACAAGGTGGAAAGTCCGAGCCCGAATATTCGGTGAGGGAATATTGTGCGTCGGAAGCACTTTGAGTTTGGGCGGGTTGGTCGCAGTGGAGCGTAATGGGAATACGGCGAGTGTTAGAGCGACTCATTTTGGGTTGTTCGCTCACCACCTTGACTCTTTATAGGTTCGGCGGAGGTCTCCACAGCAATGGAGTATGACGAAAATCTCTTCTAGTCTGTTGTGCGATGCCAGGGAGAGCAGCAGGACCCTTTCAATGATACGGGATGTGGTGGTTGTTGTTGGTCCAAAATGGTAATTATACAGCTACATGGAGACGTATGACGAAGTAGTAACCATAGGATATTTTGTCACTTGATCCCTTATCAGCCTATTAAGGCACTTTAGAGATTTCCGACATTGTAGAATGTTATAAAATCTATGAGGACCTGAGCGTTAGAGCTATTCCTGAAAGCTCAAAACAAAACCTCGAAGACCAGGAGAGGCAGGAAGTATGGGCAAGACTTTACGATCCGTAAGTACGCACTAACTAGTCTCCCAAAATCTATAACTGACAGGCCTAGTAGCAAACAGATCTAACCAGACGCGACAAGGAACCTCCAATTCTGGTTAGAGCTGCGTACGGCGTCATTGATAAAAATCCTCCTCTTGACCCTTGGCCCGCCACCGTTGCAAGGTGCATATACGAGTGGGGCCGCCGTTGTTGTATCAGTGACGTCGAAGCCGACTAGTATACACTGCCGACATTGGCGCTGAAGGCAAAACCAAATTTACATTGAACGTTAGGGTATATCATATATAAAGTGAGCAATATCATACCCTTTGTTGTTTAATTCCCCTACTTCTAACGGTCATGCCTGTTTCCCCTGTACATACTGGTCCTTCCACCGAGTCTCGCCCATCATCTCCTACCGGTGATACTCGTGCGCCTGATTCTGATGACACTGATACTAGCGCCGCTATTTGGAGACGACGATTCCTCGCGCTCCAAGAAAGTGTAAATACCAACAATCCATCTAAAAGAAAGGCTGAGTAAGTAAATTTAACTGAGCTTTAAATCTACTTACCGGCTCAACAATACGGCACTCGTCAGGAACGCAAGCACCACCAGCCTTGGACGCGGTATACGCAAATTGATCTTTGTCTGCGGAGAGCTCAGAGACTTGGTGTCCGAATCAGATAAGCATAGCGCTTACGATGCCGACCCGAAGACATAGATCTGAATAAAGAACTTAATGAGCTCGACGAAGATGAAGTTGAGAATTTGAAGCGAGTATGTTCTTCACTTTTTTCTTTTAATTTTTTGCTTGGTTGACGTATGAATGGCGCCCAGCTGGGAACGCAGCCACACAGCCGTCCGAGAACTCTGCCACCTCATCCCCAACTTCCAGAAGAAAATTGACGAAGCACAACCTGAAGAGCTCAGCACGTTTTATGCGATGGTGGGTAGCATTGTCTTGGACATTGGCGTATTCACTTACTGAATCACCATTAGCTTCAGCATGGTGCCAATGGTGCCCGTAGTGACGACTTGAGTCGGATTCGTGGATATGTCGCAGATTGGTTGAACAAAGCCAACCCTTGTCCCTCTCCTCTGTTGGATGCCCAGTGCCGCAAGAATAGGGGAATCGAGCACGACACCACAGGACGACTCTTATGTCCTGCAGAGTTTGATTGGAACAATCTTGTGTGAGTAGTCAACCACTCAGCCCAATGATGTGACCTCATCTCCATTCACAGTACTCGTACTAAGCTACGTGCATTTGATGAAAAGTTTGACTGGCTTTCCAGCTACCACTCGAGGTGTTTCTATGCAAAGTACAACCCAGACGTGGAAAACTTAGAATCTGGGTACTTGAAGACTCTCCTCGTCAAAGTAGGTTTATTTTCTCTTGCTTTTCAGTCCGTATTTTCTACTCAGCGTTTTAACAGGTCTATAAAGTCATATTCACATCGCCCAGCTCAGTCAAAGATATTTTGGATGAGGAAAACAACGCTGAGAACATGCCTCCAACCAAGTCACAGAGGACTTCTTCCAACAGCAACTCTGTGCGCCGCAATGTAGCGTCAAAGCTTCATCTGACCAAGGTTACTCCCGATCTATCGCATATGCTGCTGTACAGGTATGCGTCCATGTATCGTATGTTGCTCAATGCTTATCCGTGACTGCCAGCTCCACTTCAACTTGCAAACTGCGCCCTCATGGACTCCGAATTATGGTGGATTTGACTACCAGGGGTTGTATCACTATATTATCGATTTCTTTGAGGTTCTCCCTGGGCCAGCTGCAAAGAAACGTGCCCAAGATTTACTCGCCTGGTGGACAAAGTGAGTGTTCCCACTTCTCACAAGGAATATTAGTTTAAGCAATGACGATAATAGGCAAATCTTCCCAACCACCCACCGCCATCGTCAATCAAACATATTAGCATCGTGCAAAGCACTCAAAGAACAACGTACGGCCCTTGAGCGCACGGAGGCCGCTTGAGCTGTGCTCGTCTTTCAACGATTATCCTGCACATTTGTATATAACGTCCCCACTCACTGTACTTTACATGACATTAGTATCTTGAAGCTACTACTCACCGTATTTCTTAGTAACAAGTATATCTTAACTTGCAGTATATCTCTCAATGTGATTTTTTTGTTATTGTAACTATTCTCAACAGCCCAAATTTACCAACAGGGACTTGCGTTTGTGATGCCTATCGATGGGTGCTTATTTCGTTGCACGCAAAACACACACATAACTCGAGAAGGCGAATAATCCGAGTCTCTCAAAGACTACGACTTCACCACCATTTCTCGCTGCTTAGATCTCACCTTTTCCCGACAAAACCTCATCTTTACCTCAACTATGATCCAAAACTCTATCGCCCTCGTTGTGATTGCGTTTCTCGATGTGGAAAGGTAAGCTGTTCGTTCCCTGAATTCTTTGTTCGGGTGTTTAAGTTTAGTAGAGCTCTTAAAATGACTCCTGCGGCATCCCTCCGAGCATGTGCAAGTGGGCTGGACGTCCGGGTGTTATTCACATATCGGAATCTTCTTACCTTTTTGTTTGCAGTTCGTCTCGACAGGACCATCTTCATCGCAGGGGATATATATTCAACCGGGTTGAAGGCGACGCCTACGTTGGGAACGTGTATACCGGTATGTCATTTAGCGAACAATCAGCAACTTCTGACATTATGATTCAGCTGCAACTGTGCCGTGGACCTGGGACGAAGTCGGGAATGTTGTAGTGATTGGCGGCGGCATTGGGAGATTATGGAGAATGTTTATACTGCTAGGATAACGATCCCGTCTTAATTCTGGACCTAGTTTCAAACTAACATTATATCATTCCACTCGCTCCTTCTGTCTCTACTGAATGGTACTGTCCAATATGAATTCCGAAATACTAATATAGTGGCACTATTTGTTATTAAACCAGACCCTGTGAACACTGAGAATGCATAAGAAAAGAGTAGCATCGTAGTCTAGTCTATAGTTATCTGTATTCGGCGGTGATTAGTAGATTAAGCCCAGAATTTCTTGTGATCATCGGCCGTTCACTGAACAGATTCTTGGCCTATAGTTTTGTGGTCCTTCAGACTGGTATGACACGGCTAGAAGGCTAATCATCACTTTGAAAAGTGTGTTAGATAGATATAGGTTATACCTTTGAACGCCGCGTGTATGGGCGTAGCCGCCTCTCGCGGCACCATTCTATTATCTAGCGTCACCATAAGACATATGCCAGCGCCGTTGTAGTCCGCTTGTGATCCCAGGCCTGTGCAAGGTTGGTCTGGCTAGTTAATGTAAGCTCAGGATTATTCGACCCAATGGCGCGCTAGTAAGGAGCGAAACTGACCCGTCATAGCCAAAGTTCTATATTTCTCTAGTAGTAAACTAACTCCAAGTTGTTATTCTTTACTTACGTTTTTATTGACGAAATTTCCTTATTTCTGACTTATTACTTATAACAACTCATAAAATTACTTTAGTTACTATTGCATGGAAGTGGCGAGCGAAGAGGGCGGCAGACGATGGTGGTCGTTCAGAAGAGGGAGGAAAGGTGAAAAATAATAATGAGGAGACAAAGCGCAGATCGAGGATCCTCGGGTAATCGGCTATTACTTACCCGAGGATCCTCGATTCAGCGACTTAGTCCATTGGTTTCCATTTTCTCACGCCTTTCCACTCTCTTCTGAACCATCACCATCGTTAATCGCGCTCTCCCTCATCATCCACCAAGCCTCGTAAGTCATTTTCTTTGTGTCAGTAGTTAGTATATAGGAAGCCGTAATCCCATTCGAATGAAATAAATTGAGATTGAGTGATATAACATGAAATAAAACCCAAAAAATCGCCGTACACTGTAGAGATGTACAGCTGGGTATCCGTGCTACTTTGCGAAGTACTGATACTATGGGTTGGCGTTGCACAGACGGTGTTTCTAACACACAGAAAATGAGTTTACTAACGAATTGCTCAGCCAGAAACGCCGTCAAGATACCATGAATCGCGTACGTTCTATTCCAGTCCAAACAACCC
>JAJIRX010000741.1:0-18537 GCA_023853785.1 Psilocybe azurescens | reverse complement strand
TCGACCCAAATCCTCCATTAATACACGTCACCGTCCTGCAAACACCAACCCGTACCCACGTCCTTCGACAGGATACAAAAAGCAAACTTCAATAAAAATTACACCTCCAGCCCCAGTGCGAGTATCCTCACAACTCGCACAGCAACAGTGGCATCATCAAGAATACCTCTGGTTGAGCCGACAATATGCCGTCGACAACAACGACTTCCACCACTCCTTTCTGGTCGAACGTTCTCGTGCTCGGCCACGCTCAGAAAGATCGATACCTCTTCTCAAGACTATTCCATCCGAATCCCAGATCGTTCTCTCGCCTCTAGACCTCTCACCAGCATCAAAGAATCTCGACCCCTAAAAGAATATCTGCGCCTAAAAGTTTGTCTTCTAGGCCGCCTTCGATATCATCAACCCTATCGAGCATGTCCAATTCTCCGTCGCCTTCGTCTTCTCGTTCGGAGAGCCCCGTGACCCCAAGCTCCCTTCCTTCCTTTTCTTACAACGGGACTGGTAGCCGTCAACACCGTCGACAGAGTTCATATCACCGACGCCACCGCACCCACCCTGACAGCGACGCTAGCTTGCCGCCATCGCTGTTATCCCAATCTTGCCCGCCTTCCAAATCTATTCTGGCACGTACATCCTCGGTATCTACAAAGGGTTCATCACATACCGTCAACAAATCCGTCAAGTTCGCCGCCATTCCCACCGTGCATTATGCAATTAGAGATTATTGGGCTATTGAGCCAGTTGATAGGCAAAGGTACGGAGATGGGGATATGGGCATCAACATCGACGCCATGGACGAGGACGATCAATCATTAGCTGGGTACCGCGGAGATGATATGTTAGACGCTGCAAAACTCCGCGAACTGCAATGCACCACTCCCACTCCGGAACGAGAGAAAATAAAGGCAAAGGGGCTAAAACGGCTTATGACCCTGTCTAGGAGGTCTGTACCTACGACAGGCACAAGCCCAACCTTCGTCGGAACCGCGCACAACCCCCTCTCCCACAATCTCTTGCTGCTTCTACGCGGCCGGTTATTTCACTCCTTATCCATTGGGAACGTCCCGTGCCCAGGCTATGCAGTCCACGCTATCGCTGAGGGCTACTCATCACAATTTGAAAGGAGAAATGCCTGGTTCTGCTCTCGACCTCCACCTGCCAGGGGAGGTAACGGTAAGGTTAGGGCACCTCCTCCGCTCCGAACCGCGCCCTCCTGCGAGAGCTTTCGAAGCTCGAAGAGTGCAGCTGCCCGCAGTATCCGGAGCTTGGGTAGTGTAAAGAGCACTTCTAGCACACGAGGGTTTAGAGCATGGCTGGGGCGCACGGTCGGTTGGACAGAATCTTGACTTTTTTCATTATGCATATGTATTGCTGACGGATATGCTTTGATGATATGTATTCCAGGATATTCTTCCGTAGATTTTCTTGGGATCTAGGGTATATTATATATGTATAACTACGAGGATACCATATATCTGTATGTGTCTTGAATTCTACGATGCAAATATCTTTTTCTTGAATTGAATATAGAAATGAAAGTGTAAACCACATGTATAGCCATCATAACCTCGTAGACGTGATTGCGATATAGAAATATGTTATACAAACATAATGTATGCAGTCGGTCCTGGATACAAAAACGCCTCTAGGGAAAACATCGCAAAATACAAAGAAAAGCCGCTGATCCAGAATCCGTTTTAACAAAAAAATGCAATGGACAAATCATCTCCCTGCCAGACAGGCGTATTTAGGAACAATGATATCACAACATGCATCCTCATCCTTATGTTCTTCCACCGTGGAAGTCATTGATGCCAGAGGCATAGGCAGCGGGTCAATATACAATGGCGATAAATCACTGCCCAGGGAGCGATGATGTTGTCGCCCTGCATCTCGGATCCTTATGGTCGAATCCAACACGCTCCCATATGCATTTCGCTGACCACCATAGTTTTGGAACATTCCTCCAGCAAGCCGGTTATCTGCATTATTTCCAGACGCAGTCTGGCGGGATCGCTGCAAAGCTTGAAGCCGATACGCTGTGCGTGACCGCTCCAGCTCTTCTTCTTCATTTGGCGGTATTTCATTACCGTCTGCATCGAGGCGTGCTGTGAGAGAAAATGTGAGAGCGAGTAGAGTAAAGATCAGTCTGGAGCATACCCCATCCTCGTCTGGGAGGTGAGCTCTCTGGAGGAGACTCTGCGGTGTCAGTAGTTCGCGTGATTCTGATTATTTCTGGGTTTGGTTGTGTATCAGTTTGCTGGCGTTCTCGCGGAGGAAGCAGGTTGCTTTCTTGGGCAGGGAAAAGCCAAGAAACGAAATCGTCGTCAGACCAGTCGATATTGATATTACTGGCCATGTCTTCTAGGCGCATTCCTTCTTGATAGAAGTGATACCGTTCAAACGCTGAGGTGGGAGTCGCTTCTGTAGATAAAGGCAAACCTGGTACATTTCTTGACATGTCCGTCGAATGAGGTGTATTCATCATTGTGGACAGTGTGAGGAACCGATCTGGCACGTCAGCACCTGAAGGACGGTGGTTAACACGTAATTCAGGACGTATTCGCCACCTTCGAGGATCAGGTGCTCGCCACGCTGGAGGAGCAGTGGGTAAGGGAGGAGAATGTGCCATTCTTCGACTATCAAGAGACTCGGTGCCCCTACCCAGATGATTTTGTCTCTCGACTCGAGAGCTGCCACCATTAGTATGGAGCATACTATCAATGGCTGTTTCCCGTAAGACGCGGCGTTCTGCATGAAGCCCTTGAACCTCTCGGGCTTGTGCCTCTCTGGCTGCTACGCGTAAGCCGCGAAGAGTGCTAGCCGGGTCGTAGGTAATTCCTGGTCTTTGAAAATATTGCATGTCATTCGAATGTTCCCGCCGTGAGAAGCGTGGAGGGAGGACATTGGGAGATAAAAGAGGTTGGAAAAGTATGGAATCGGTGTCCATCCTGTTTAAAAGGGCTTCATTGACGCCTTGTGCGTCGCCAGTTGAGGTGGACCGTTCGACGTTCGGGAGATTGACAACAGGTGGTATATGAGGTAGAGTGAAAGTTGTGCTCGCATCAAAGCCCCTGCTCAATTCTCTCTCGGCTTCAAACCTGTCCCCTGCGAGTAGAAGAGCCTCGTGGCCAGGTTCAAATTCATTGAAGTTCATGGAAAAGCGCGGGAGGCCATCTGTACTCGGCAGGGACTCAGAAAGCTCCATCAAGCTGCGTCGAACTTGACGAATTCTGTTATAAGCCACCTCCAATGCCACAGATGCCTGCTGTAAGCTTCTTTGTGTGTCGCCATGCTCCTGCTCGTTGGTCGATGGTCCGCTGGATGAGTCCGGTCGACTGTAAGGTGAATCCGACTCTGGTCTTGGTGATTGAAAAGTCCCACTCATGCCGCTGACTGGAGAAAAAAGTAAGGGAATGGTGAAGGAGCTGTTAATATACCTGTCAGAAGTGTTTAAAAGTATGACTCAATGGAGAGATGAGCGTTGAACAAAAAGTTGGAGCAGTGAGCCAACAGTGAGCAGTGGTGAATAACTGCCACCAGGGCTCTGATCAAATAGGTTGTGCCAGTTCATTTAATCGTGCGCATAAACTCAAATACGTTATACTCGCATATGTAACCCAATATAACCAGACCATACGAAAAGATGTCTTGATTGTCGTTATTGTTATAACGACAACTGTCTACAATTAACAAATTCTTAAATAAGTTGGAACTGAAAGAAATAACAGGTGGGGTTGACTCTTTGAACATTCCGGTCTGAGAAGTGAAAAATAGAACCGGAAATTAACCCGTACACAGGCCAAGCGCAATATTCCGAATGGGTTTTTACATTGTATTTTGGACGGATATTATGTGTTGGTAATTAATACCCTTCGGTGCATTCGTCTTCGTAGGCGGTGCAAAACTGGGTCGTTCCCGGTGAAGCAAGTGACTAGAACAAGCGAAAGTGCAAGTAGGCCTGTGGCTAGAAGGCACAGTGCCAGCCAGCCCTGTCGAACATTGTCGTATATCTTTCATAAGTATAGGAGATTAGCAAACTCGTATTGGAGATCCACGAATGCCTTTTTCGGTCTGCGTGTAAACTCTGCCTTACCTGCCCACCGAGAATCGGCCCGACTGCACACGAGAAACATTCAGAAATCAATTAAAGAGCTAAGGTAATGAAGCCTTACTCGATGTTCCAATGCCATATGCAAGATTGAATGCCCCATACACATGGGCATCTAAAGTGTGTTATTAGAGCATAAGCAAAAGAACAGATCAACGAAATCATAACTTACACCCTACGCCTTCCAGACTTCGAGAGGCAGCGGCTAATTCAGCCGTCAAGGGTGCAATAACCCCAGAAGTAAAGAAAGCTGAAATCTCATACATAAATCATGTTCCAGTGGGGAAATATTTTTTCTGCTCACATTCAATGGCAAACGAGGCAATGAAAAGAACCAAACGACTTTGGATGATAATTATGCCCCACCAAGGCAATGCCAGCATTAATGATAAAATGGTGACCCACTCCGCCCCGTGTTTATCGGTGAAGTAACCGGCAAGGGGTGACGCTAAATGACGATGACTTTAGAATCCCGACGCAGAGAAATGTTTGCCTTACAGAAAAGAGTGGGTACGACAGCGGCAATAAGCACGAGACCAACAGACTTCGAATTGAGGTTCCAGACATCCTGTAAATGTAATGGTATCGATGGCTCCTGAATACTATACGTGACCCTATAGTGATTTTAATTCAGTGACCAAGTAATTAAAGACACGATCATCAAATACCCGTAGACGAATATGACAAATAATGCAGCCAATGCCCTCGGTGACTTGGAGAGTTGAACTATGACGAACAAGAGTGAAAGATGTTTCGTAGAAGATGAGCTCGGTTCAATTTCTTGGTCTTCAGGGACCTTGGCAGACTGTTTGCCATCTACAACAGTATTGGTTAACATTTTGTCACTATGAGAACCTGGATCCTCGTGGTGGGAGGTAGAGACGACATCGGTAGTAGAGTCGCTGGGTTTCGTCGACATTACGGCCGGGTCGACACCCCAGACGATAGCATCTGTACGTTCAATAATTATAAGTCGTCCCAAGAGATCAACGAAGGTAGCAGCAATGCCAAAAATAAATGGACCACGATAACCAAAGCGATCATAGAGCAATCCACCTGCAGGCGGGCCAATGGAAAATCTGATTTTGATGAGGACGAAGTTCAACGTAAAGTGATAGAACTCCAAGTAGACTCACCCTATAGACATGCCGCACATGGCAATACCTAATTGCACTGGAGCACAGCAAGAAGCTATTAGATTTTACGTTTGCATTGTAGAATAGAATGTGCTCCTTACGTCCGACGATCTCAGGGGGATGTGTCACATCTGCCGTAATATATGCATGCTTAGGATTTGTTTGATAGAAAAATAGAAACTTACAAAAGAGCCAACCCTATGACCCAGACCACAGATGATCCTATTCCTTGTAGTATACGAGCAACACACATGACAGCGTAATTCGGCGCTTCCATCAGCATTACCTGAGATCCTACAAGGATGAATAAACCAGATATTAAGGGTGATTTCCGAGCCTTGTAGCGCTCGGATAGCATTGCAATGGGGATAGTAGCTGAAGATACGGATTTGTGAGATCAAGAGTGCGGGAATATAGGGACGGGCTACATATAACCAAGCCACCAGACTGCAGAACGGGCTCGTCAGATCTCAGTGTGACGTTCTAACAAGAAGAAACTTGCAAAGGAAAACAATAACCATCCGGTCATCGAAGAAACGTCGGAATAGCCAAGGCGTTCAAGATGAAAAGGTATGACCGGGATGATTATGGAGTATACAAGTAGATCTACTACGACACCTGAGGTAGTACGTTTACCATTTAGGGCGTCCCAGTTAAAACTCAAAGCTTGATAAAAACGAACCTAAGCCAATAACAAAAGTCACCATCCAGGACGAGGACCGCCATTTCAACCCCCAAGGCCTTTTTTCTGATCAAGAGAGATCACAGAGGCAGACATAAATAGCGGTTTGGTTTGTCGTGGGGTGGATACTCGACAGGTACGCTTGAAGTCAAGTACAATTCAATGATTGCCGACGGCATGTATTCCATAACTTATGTAAGCAGCTAGGTTTAGATTGAGTTAATCCGAGTCAGAGCCTGTACTTCATTTATTTCCACGTTTGCATGGTCTCATTCCTTCGAGCTTCATTTACTTTTAGAATCCCATACACTCACTTTCGAACTATGTCCCTTTGCACTCCATCCCTGCAGCGCGTCCCCGCTCCTGAGAAACTCCAGATTGAACTTACCGAGGTCGAAAGCAACATTTGTGATTTGTTGCGCGATTGTTCTGTGTTTCTGCACCATGAGAAAGGCCTCAAGACGACTTGTAGAATAGCCGGAGGATGGGTTCGCGATAAGGTCAATCCAATATCCTTTTTGACCGGTTAAAGCACGCTTGAATCTCCAATACTTTGTATCACAGCTGTTAGGTTTGCAGAGTAATGATATGGATGTTGCTCTCAGCGATATGATGGGTTTGGCATTTGCCGAGCACCTCCGTGAATTCGCAAACTCGAAAGGCGTGAAATTGGGTACAATCACTAAAATAGAGCAGAACCCTGACCAGTCGAAACATCTCGAAACCGCCACCATGAAAATGTTCGGCCTTGACATCGATCTTGTCAATCTACGTAGTGAAGAATATGCCGTCGGAAGTAGGATCCCTACCGGAGTGGTGAATAACTTTGTGGAAAACTCATATTTCATCTCATACCTTTGTCTTCAAGGCTTTCGGAACACCACTCGAGGATGCATTACGAAGAGACATTACTATCAATGCATTATTCTACAACGTTGAAACCCGTATGGTAGAGGACTTCACGGAAAAAGTGATCTATCCCACAGGTCCAGTCTAAAGTAGCGGGCTAATCGGGTATCAGGGATTGAACGACTTGCGAGACGGCATCATCCGCACTCCTCTGCCTCCCATGGATACATTCCAGGACGACCCGCTTCGTGTTTTGCGTTGCATCAGATTTGCCAGCAGATTCGGGTTCGATGTTGTCCCAGAAATTAAAGAAGCAGTGAGGGATCGGAGTGTACAGGTTTGTCCTCTTTTCTATTATTCCGTTCACTCATCGAATGCGACTTAGGAGGCATTGATCAACAAAGTCGCCCGGGAAAGGGTAGGCGATGAAGTTGGTAAAATGATTAAGGGTATGCTCTTACCACCCTTCCATCTTATTCCGTCTTAGTTGACTTTGGCCTAGGACGAGATCCCCTTCATTCTGCTCGACTTGTCTATGAGCTTGCCCTTTATCACTCAATCTTCTCCGTCGTACCCTCCGAGGCTAAATTCGCTGTCCCTGATATACTATCCAAAGAAGATTATCCGAGCGATGCCTTGGGTTCTGCAACCATCCTCAACTCTTTATTATTGCCTGAAGAGACCTTGCGAATTCGTGTTCATCCAGCCTTGTTGTCGGTGATCAAAGACGATCCTTCGTCCAAAGCCCGGATATTGCTTGCTACACTTCTAACGCCGTACATGGGCTTGACTTATAAAGATGGGAAAAATAAAATCCATCCTATTGTCACCAGTGTAATTCGCGATTCGTTAAAATTGGGAACCCAAAATCATTTCTTAGATGGAATTCCTACCCTGTTTTCAAGTATACCTGTGATTAGGGAGCATATGGACAATCACTTGCGACAACCGCTGAGTCGCGTAAAGCTGGGCCTTTTGCTTCGTCATAAATCCGTCCACAACCCGATCACTGGCAACAACTGGACAACATCTTTCTTGTTTTCTTTAGTGGTCCAACTGCGACCATTATATGATGTACATAACGATATTTTCAATGGTACGCCCTTTCATGCGAGGTCTTTCATTTACTTAAACTAGGAAATAGTGGACGCTGCTTCCAAGATTATTTCAGGCTACAATACCTTTTTCGATATAATATTTGATCTCGGCCTACAGAACGACGTTGATTCTAAGCCATTGTTGAATGTAAGTAGTAAAATTGTATATTTGTAAGTCGTGTATTGACACTATTCCCAGGGCCGCGAAATTGGTGCGATTTTTGGGGTAACAAAGACGGGGCCGTGGATTGGGAAGGCATTGGAAGACGTTGTTGAATGGCAGCTGGGTCATCCGACAAGTTCCAAAGACGATTGCCTGCAATGGTTGAAAATTCGTGGTCCTGATTTATACATTACAAAAACTGATGGCGACGAAAAGTCAAAGATACCCTCTAAGCGACTTCGCACGAAATGAAGATAATCAAAAATACAAAATGTCATTCTATGGTGCTCGCTAAGTAATCAAAAATAAAAGATTGAATCTAACTACCAGTGTTCTGAAATGCTTCTGGCTCTGTTCCCGGTTTCGTTTTGCGACGCTTAGAACCGAGAACCATGTCCCTTGAAAACAACAAATTAAAATAGAACATAGGCCGACAATTTGAAAAGGGCTTACCGTTTTTGATTGAATCTCGTCGCCCAACGTATCTGGCAGGATTAATAATATCAGGACGCTTGGTTTTGCCCATTTGCCTCCGTTTCAATTTCGAGGGCTTGGGCAATTTGATGATCCAATCAGGCACTGTTGAACCTGACTGAAGCAACACATTTGCAATCCTTGGGCGTTTCTTTGTGAATAATGGCAGTGAACCCGTTCCGATGGACGAGACTTACATTTTGAGATAGGGTGCATCATCGTCAGTGAAAATGTAACGGCTTTGCCCTCACGACCTGCCCTTCCTGTACGACCAATTCGATGCACGTAACTTTGCACATTCGTCGGGAAATCGTAGTTGATTACCTCCCGAACACCCTTGAAATCCATACCTCTCGCCATGACTTCTGTAGTCACCATAACCCAGCTCTCGCCTTTGCGCATTCGACTAACAGCATCTTCGCGCTCCTTTTTAGTCAGCCCAGCATGTAAACAGTCCACATTAGGTATGCTATTGAGGACAAGTTCCTCTGCCAGAGACGTCGCCCGGGTCTGCGTCGACGTGAAAATTAGAACGGGCGGGTTGTATGGTTGTGCAAGATAAGAAAGGAGACTGGGAAGCTTAGATGGATCATCAGCGACATAAGTCAATGACTGAGATATCAGGGGAAGAGGCGTGTCTCTGCAGAAAAATATAATTGATAAATAGACTATGCGAAACTAAGCGGGGCTTACTTCAAACCAACCACAACGCGTACTGGATCGTTAAGCATTTCCATTGCCATCTTCTCGACACCAGCTGGTAACGTAGCACTGAAAAGTGCCTTTTGTAGAGTGCTGTGAGAGCAAGCAGCGACAATTTCCTGTATTTGAGGCATGAACTCAGGGTCCAGTATACGATCCGCTTCATCGAGGACTAAATGTCGAACACTGAGACGATCAGATATAATCTGAGATATTCAAAGGCTAACACAACTCACTTATTTAATTCCAGGATACCCTCTTGAAGAGCAGCAACGAGACGCAGAGGAGTGGAGATGATGACATCTTATGGGATAATCTATAGTCAGACAGCAAGCCGCAAGGAGTGATAGCAACTAACTACACACCTACTTTATCTCGAGCCCCGTTTTGAGATATAGCATTGGCGGTTGCTTTACTAAATAGTACGATTTTCCATTTGCGCCCTTGAGCAAGTTTCAAACACTCATTATGAATCTGATGGGCTAATTCACGAGTTGGCACTACAATGACTGCTCTCACACCGGCACCCACAGAAGTCGAGGCAGGTGCAGCAAGTTTCGAGAATATTGGGAGAAGATAAGCAAGTGTCTTTCCTGTGCCTGTCGGAGAGATAGCCGCGAGGTCGCGACCCTATTTAAAGGTAAGAGAGGTCCTGAAAAAGCATAGTAGTGGGTTACCTACCTGCAGAAGAATAGGTATACAGTAGGCCTGAACGCTCGTCGGAGTTTTGTATCCACTAGATCCCAGATTAGCGAATATGCGCGATGGAACTCCCGATGCCTGAAGGGATTGGAAACTGTCAATATGTGGCGGTACGTTGGATCCTTTCGCTGATACTCGATGGACGACTTCTGGTCCTTTTTGCTCGCTACTGGATCCTCCTCCTGTTCGTCTTCGGATTTAACTTTCCGCCTCTTCTCTGACCGACTTGGTTCCTCTGTTAGTTTCCTCTTTCCTTGGCCACCCTGAGCGTATTTGAAAAATCCAATTCTACAGGAATATGCCCATCCAGAGCTTTCGTCGCCTCTTGTTGCTTCGGCAGTGTTTCTTTTTGTTTCTTTTATAGAGTGAGCCAAATTGAAATTTAAGAAATTGATTCTGAACCAACCGTGAAAAGAAGACTTTCTGTTTTAGATTTATCGAATGTCGCACCCCTCGAGAAAGCAGGCGGAATGCTTCGTTGGGCATTAGTAGTACGCGAGATGCTCGATGGTTCGTTGGAAAGTTATAGTATATACAGAGCAGAGAATTAAATCACCGCATGTAGTCATGTGACGTAAAGAAATGAGTCCTTGCTTGAGTCTTTTACAAGTCTTTTACATAGACTGGTGACCAGCCCTTATATGAGGATGCCAAATCCTCGATATAAGGACTGGCAAACCGGGTCTTTCCGGTGGTGAGGACTGCTTATGATCGGAAAAGATCTCTCGGATCACTCGGTGTTTCCATTTCAAGATTTGGTGCCCAAAAGCAGTAGTTCTTAAAAAGGAAGAAACGATATAAATAGATTTTTCGCCTTCTCTGATGAAAAATGGTCGAGAAAGCTCATTTTCTTGAGTGTAGAGCCCCTTTATGCCTCAAATAACCTTGAATATGGACCATGTCTGCACGCTAAGTGAGCGTCTGCAGTATTTTCAAACATGCAGACCCGATCTTCTCCAGACACTCATTTCGGATGTAATCTACTATGTGACGATTTCGTTGCTCATGTTTTTCAGAATCAGCATGTGCATGTCGATTTCGGCTGGGCTCTGTGGCTGCACACAATATTTTTGACCATGTTGGGGTGATTTTATCCAAGATTGGATCCATTAGCGTATTGACATTCCAATTGGCAGTATATTCGGGGGTGATATCTCCCGGTGACATCTTCAAGTGAGGTTTGGCATTTTCCATTTCGTCGTCTATACGATCACACACAAAGCTGATTCCAAACGTAGCCATCCAGTCATTGAGTATGCCCTTTCCCTTCTGATCTGCGTATACTGTTGTCAATAGATCTTGAAACCGGGAATGATTTGCAGTCGAAAAAAAAGCACAACGAGAGGAATATAGCTCAGCGTGATTCCCACTGATAATTGTGGACAAAGGTCAGTCGGCGTGAGCTTTGCACGATGCAATATATCCAACACACCGAGAATGAGATCTATCTTTGAGGTTCGAGCCTTTCGAAAGCGCAGAACAGCCTTGTTTTCGTCATTTTCTTGAAATTGATGGGTATCTTTCATGGTGTTCTGAACCTCACTGAATGGGATGGGAGACAGTAGTACTGGGTTGGGACTTTGTAGCATTTGAGATCCTTCCATTGAGCAAATACATTGGGAATCTGTATCAGGAATAGTGGAACAGAAATCAAGACGTCGAGGAGCTTGGGCACGGCGAGACCAAGCTTTCTGCTACCTCAAGCAGCTGAGAGTCTATGTTGAGTGGAGCAGGAGAAGCAATGTCAAATGGCATACTGCTAATTGTATCAGAACCAATAAGTCAGGAAGCGTGTTTTATTGTGTATGAATAGTTACAGATGTGTATCCTCATCTATCAGCACTACCGATGACTCATAATCTCTTGTTTCCCCCATCCTCTCATTTTCAGGAGGTGCCATGACCACATCCGCAACCATTGTGTCCATCGTGGGGGTGTAAGGAGTCGGCAGCTGCATACCCGAATGCTGAGCCTGACGCTGGCACATTGTAGGGTGTTTGAGGTAGTTCAGCAGTCCAGCAGTTCGTGTGGAATTCGGAATTGAAGTGGGCATGACCCTGCATTGATTGCAACGTTTCCGAGTGAGGGTTCGTGAGGCCGAGGTGGAGGAAGATGGAAGGGAGAATGTGAAAGAATGCTCAGCGGTTTGAGCATTTTCTTGATTTTCTTGATTTTCTTGAGGCAGAATGGGTGCAGGATCCACACGAAAGGATCGGGTACCCTTCATGATGATGGCAGATAGAGGAAGAGAGGTGGGGAGATCGACGCACGACGGGCTTTGAAGACGTTTGCCATCGTCGTGGCACAGAAATGTAAATTTCCTATTTTAGAACTACTGGAAAAGGGTAACCGGTGATGTCCGACGTTCATTTTCGATCATAAGAAGTGCATCAGGGATTTAAACTCCGATTTACAGGTCCTTGTATCGAGGGTTTGCACTCATACAAGGATCTGTCACAGGTCTATCTTTTACATAAGGTTTGAGTTTTGACAAGTGCAAACCACCATTTAGTTCTTGACCGCCTTTAATTGGAGTTCACATTGTCAGGAAATTTTGATAGACGTTACTTCAACCTGGTGCTTGATGGTAAGATCATGACATCCCAGACTGTCCTACAGGCATCCACCGTCATGTGATACACCAAAAACTCGAATTCATTTAATAAAATAACTGCACGTAATAGTAGGTAAAAAAACAACAAAACATATAGAGAAATGTCCTAGGTACACAACAGAGCTTTTATTTACAAAAAAGAGGAAGGGATGGTGAGAATATACACAAAATACGAGAGAGAGGTACAAAATGAGCCACACTATTGAGTGTGACACGCGACGGCGGCCCGGCCCGGATGGCCCCGGAAATCGATTATTCTTCATCCTCATCGCTCTTCGTTGTCCTCGCTGCCCTCGCTGCCACTCTCCACAGCCTCAAAACCTCCCTATCATCTTCGTCGTCACCAGGAGCACCTGCCTGCAAAAACCGTCTGAAAAATCCTTCAATTTTGGCCTCGGAATCGCTTTTGGGATGGGGATGGGGGTAGGTTTGTCAGAATTCTTCAACTTTGTTCCCTTCTTCGTTGCAGCTGCCTTCTTCTTGTTGAAATCTTCGGTGGCCTTCTTGTTCTTCACCCTAGCCTCTGCAGCCTCCCCCCTTCCTTTGCTCATCTGCAACCTTCCACAGTGCAAGGGCCTCTCTGTACCTTTCTTTGGCCCCTCTCCTGTCCTCCTTCAGCCTTTCCTCATCGCTGGATCTCCCTCTCCTTCTCCTTTGCAAGCTCATAGAACTGGTCACCTGTAAGGAGGCGAGGGAGGCCATCCCCTACCAGCTTCCCAGCCTTCTTCTTCGACTTTTTCTCCTCTTTTGCTGCCAGTTGTTGCTTAAGTCGCCGAGCATAGGCCTCATTCAGAATGTGGGATGCCTGGAGCTCAAAAGCATGGATCTCCATCCTATTGACATGGGCTTCAGATTCACGGAGGGCAGAGAGGAGAAGAAGCTCATTGGGAGTGCAGGGCTGTATTTTGAGGGCAGCAATATGGTTGTTGACAGGTCCAGACAGACTCTTCTTTGTGCGAGTGGTGTGCGAGGGCATAGGATCAGAAGAGACAGCAGGGGTGTGGGAAACAAGATGGCCAAGGTTTGTCTGCTTCAAAGAGTTGACAGTATTTGCGAGCACCTGAAGAGTAGAGTCTGGGGATGGAGATGGAGTGGTGGAGGTCGTTGCAGGTGTTGAATTTCTTGTTGACTGATTCAACACCGGGTTAGATGAGCATGTGATCCGGACTTCCAGCGGTCCGGCAACATCAGCGATTTCCATGCTCCTTATCTCTGCAGCTGATGTCATTGTCTCGGTATCAACTGAGCTGCTGGAATCCACAAGTTGTAAATCATGGAGTGCCTTGGCAAGGGCTTGGACAGGTTCTGAGGCCTGTTTCATGGGCACTGGGAGGTGAACCTCATAGGATGTGTCTTTGCTTGGAGCAAGCATGCTTTCTGTAATGACAGATGGGTCATATGGATGGATTCCAGTCTTTTTAAAAAGCCATTTTGATATTTTCAGGTGTCAGAGCAGCGATGTAGGCCTTCGAAAAAATCTGCAAAAATTGTTTTTGTCCATGGGTTGACCAGTGCTTCGGAACCAGTTATCTCGTTCCTGTGAAAGATATTTTTCAAAGGTGAGAAAATCACAACATCAAGACCTTGATAAATGTGTGTTCCATGTGCAGGATAGCAGATGATAACAATCTGGTGCTCGCGGGCATATTGAAGAAGGGGAACAGTGTAGTGGGAATTATGGCCATCCACAATCAGTAACCGGTGCTCATTTTTGGCCTTCGTGCGTGTCATTTGATCAAAATGCTTGATCCACTCAATGCCAATCTCTCCATCGGTCCAGCCCTTCTTCTGATATCCTAATCTAAAAGGGAAAATTTGAATAATCAGTATTTCTTGATCAAAAAAAGCAAAATTCATACGAAGCCTTGAGAGGATTATTATCTCCCCATCTGACATTGTATGCATTGCCCTTGAATATCACAGCTGGACGAATGGTTGTCCCATCTGCACAGATAGTCACAATACCAGTGATATTCTCCTGTGTTCCTGCACGCTGCTGGTATGGGTCTCCTTTGGTACGAGGGCCAAAAACAAACTCCGCTCTCCTTGACCTTGTCCCTGAAATCCAATCTCATCAGATGCATACATATTGATAGGCTTGATTGAATATTTTGTGATTGTGCCCAGAAGAATGGTCTCGAACCAAAGAGTGTTGTTGGCAGGGTTGGCTGCACGACCTCTTTTATCTTCCAAAGGTCGTGATTGGGACATCTTGATATCATCCCCATTCCTGACCTTGAATCGGTAGGTCCAGTTAATACCAACACCTGTTACAGGAAATGCATCTCCTAGTCGGGCACTGGCAATTTGGTCCACTAGTTCCCTGGTGCGCATATGATCATATGGGAATCCACGGCTTGCAACCTCATTAAGAAACTCAACAACAATCTTCTCCTCTCCTGGTGTAAGCCAAGCACGGTCTGCATTAGCCTGTTCATGAGTACTTCCACCTTCTACTAAATGTTTCAGCATCATATGGCAAAGTTTAATCTGCTCGCCATTGGTTTCTTGAATATGCATGCCTTCAAAAAGCATGCATATTTTATGCAGCCCCATCCACACATTCTTTGGCTTCTTCTGCTCAGCTTGATATGCTTTGACAGCTTGAGCCATCAGCTGATCATGTTTTTGCTTATATTTTCTGGATTTTTCAAGTAGTGATTTTGCTCGGCCAGGCATCAGATTGAGTAGAGAATGAGAGTATGAGGTGGAGGTGAGATTTGAAGAGCACCAGATGCCATTCTGTCGACACAAAATGTGCCTCAAGGCAACCTTGCGGCAGCCTCTATTTTTGAAATTCTCACGATTTTTAAAGACCTGCACTGATGCTCGCTCACATGCTAGGGCCCTCAAATTGCTACAGGATGTTGATATGCATATTATATATATTACTAGACCAAAATTGTACATCTATGTGGGGCCCAAATTGTAGAAGATCTCAAATAAATTTCAACTTACTATAATTTAACATGTTACATTACTGTTTTGACCGAAAATACACCTGTACTCAGCACGAAATAAAATAAAATTTTACTACAAATTTATAGACCTGAGTAGTAGCTACAATATACAAAAGAATTTGTGTTAATAGGTGCAAAAATCAATGTGAAAAGTGAGAATTACCATTGAAGTGTAACACCGGCTAGTTGTGTCACAGTAGCCGGTGGATGCTATACCAATATACTTGTATTGTGGGCCGAGGCTTTGCCCGGCATTACGAGTCCTTTTTTATTTTTATACTGTATTCTTTGAGTCTCAGCATTGGCAATTATAGTATTTGTACCAGAGCCTAAAGAAAAATATATTATATAATTGTTATTTCTTATATTATCAATGGTACTAAATTGTTGAATCCACCTCTGTCAGCCTTAGATCCAAACAGAACATCAAACTTACATAAAAAGGGAAATAAGTCAAATGGTCAAATGAGGAGTTGAACAGCAGACAGTCATAGGTGTGTCCAAAGAATGTGATTAGTTTGGTTGGATATATTTTATGAACTATACATCTTAACAAAGGGAAAAATTAGTAAGTGGGGAATGAGTTAGAGAGGAATTAGCAAAAGTGATGTAAGTAATTGATGCATGCAAGTGAAAGAGTTGAACTCTGAATCACACAGAGAACACAATTCAGAGTGCATGCAAAGCTTATCAGATGGGCTCATGAACTACCATTGTGAATAAAAGAATTGAATTCTTGAGTAAATTTAAGTGATTTCTTCTTTTCTCCACCAATAACTCTTTGTTACAATACTACTTGCTTCAATTTCAAACAGCTCTATACACTTTCATGTGTTCTACTGAGCAAGAGAATTCTCAGACTAAAGATAAGAGTTCTATTATGCAACAATAGGATTCTATTAAACATTGGCTCAGTTTTTTGCAGGATTGGCTGCTTCTTTATTGCAATATCTGGAGAATTTTAAAACACTTTGAACTTCAGGTTAGTAGAGTTTTTCAATATATTCCTACCACACTGACAGGCAGCCAATGCATCCTCATACACACCACATTTTCTGTTGACACCATTGCTGTCTCTTTCTGTATTTTGGCTCCATCACTATAGCAGGCATTGACTTAGAAAAGAAACAGACTGGTTATTGATTGTATTTGTCCTTGGCAAATGGTATCATTAGTAGAGACATAACACATTAAAGTTACAGATCACAGCAATAGGACTATACAGATTTCAAAATATGCTGAAACACTAACAAATATTCTTGTTAGGCACAACCAAACATTACAGAAAGAAATAGTCTACCTGTCAAAATGTCTATTCAATTATTGGAGTGAACAATATATCAAAGTCAAAGAACAGAAAAAAAAGGGATACAAAACAGGTACAAGATACTACAGAATATAAAAAATATAGTCAAATACTGAGGACATAATATCAAGTTTGAATACACCAAGTTTCATTGTTCACAGTAAGGAAGAGGTTAAAAGAAGAAAAACAAAGGTGTCATATAATATAGCAACATATGCATGACAGAATCACAAACAATACAAACATCAAGACAACAACCACAGTCCATGAACCCCGGTTATGACTTGATAGAGGCCAAGGCCACATTGGAGCAGGTGTACACAGATGCACAGCACAATGTGAAAGAATCAACTGCAATGTCAGAATTCAATGTAAGTTTGTGCTATTATATTAACAAAACACTATCCACTAGCTGAAGACATTGTTGACAGAATGACAACTACCACACAGTGTTTGTCAAGCAACTGCATTCATGGCATGTAACAAGAAAACCAAAGATGATAAAAAGATACTCACCACATAACAGCATGAAACATGTCAAACCAGTGGCATTTAAGACTGGAGACATAGTATGGGTCACTATGTCCTTTGTAGCATATGTGAACAAGGACAATACTGCATCAATAAACATTGTGCTGAAGGCATTGACATTGATAGAAGAGAAGGTAGGCAACTTCTATGGCCTCACATTGAAACAAATTGTATTGCTATACAATGATATCAAAACAAATCCAATCAGAAACATGAAGCAGACTCACTGAAAACAATGCAGAAGAAGATTATCATCAAAAGAAAGAGAGTATTTGATGAAGAGAAGAACATGTACCACAGCATGGAACACATATTCATCAGCAGCTGAACAGTGCCCATATAGGTAACACATGTCAACTATTACAATCAACATTACATATTTGACATGTAGCACTACATATAATTTAATGTGCATATAGCACTATTGTTATAGTATATTTTCATTCCGTAGATCCCTTTGCCCTCATTCCAAAAATTCCTGCTCAAGACTGTTTATTCTCTTCTCTTAAAGAACTGACCAAATCGGCTGTACAATACACATTTAGGTAGTTAATTAATCCATCTAGATAGTGGAGACTTTCTTTTTCTTGAAACTACATGTGATTTCCTCTTTAAATATGAATAGCAAGATTGCAGAAGGAAGCAATGCCTGTTTAAGCATCTCCAATAACTGAGCATTGCAGAGTCCACTTAGAATAAAACAAGCATCAGTCCTCGGCCAGATAAAAACTAGTAGTGTAGAACTTTACAGAATATGCTTGACAGTTGTAGAAACATTTTCCTGTATTTAAGAGTGTTTAAATGAGGCCAGAAGAATCTTAATTCATTTTACTACCCATTCTTTGTGTGAACTTTCACAAGATATTCATAAAACTTGAACTCATTAAGGTTTCAAGCTTCTGAACTGCAAATTGCACAAAACATTACACTTACAGCTGAATCACCCTCTGAAGGACCACCTTTATTTTTCACTACTCAATCTATTTCATAGGTCTAGAGATACCCATTATGCTACTAGATATCTTACTTAGGATAAATTCAATCTTATCTAAGTGTTCAGATACATCCTAAAGCATGTATTCAAGGATCAATACACCAATCATTATATAAGTCATAACAACTATAGACTTGGAATGAGACTTACAAATACTATTTTTTGTAGACAGTAGCAGTAAATAATGTTGAGAATTCACCAGCATGACAAAGG
>JAJIRX010000739.1:0-14792 GCA_023853785.1 Psilocybe azurescens | reverse complement strand
TATAGCAGTCATTGACTTAGAAAAGAAACAGACTGGTTATTAATGTATTTGTCCTGGCAAATAGTATCATTAGTAGAGCATAACACATTAGTTACAGATCACAGCAATAGGACTATACAGATTTCAAAAATATGCTGAAACACTAACAAATATTCTTGTTAGGCACAACCAAACATTACAGAAAGAAATAGTCACCTGCCAAAATGTCTATTCAATTATGGAGTGAACAATATATCAAAGTCCAAAGAACAGAAAAAAAAGAGATACAAAGCAGTGCAAGATACTACAGAATATAAGAAATATAGTCAATACTGAGGACATAATATCAAGTTTGAATACAACAAGTTTCATTGTTCACAGTAAGGAAGGTTAAAAGAAGAAAAACAAAGGTGTCATATAATATAGCAACATATACATGACAGAATCACAAACAATACAAACATCAAGACAACAACCACAGTCCATGGACCCAGCATGACTTGATAGAGGCCAAGGCCACATTGGGCAGGTGTAACACAGATACAGCACAATGTGAAAGAATCAACTGCAATGTCAGAATTCAATGTAAGTTTGTGCTATTATATTAACAAAACATTATCCACTAGCTGAAGACATTGTTGACAGGATGACAACTACCATATGGTGTTTGTCAAGCAACTGCATTCATGGCATGTAACAAGAAAACCAAAGATGATAAAAAGATACTCACCACATAACAGCATGAAACATGTCAAACCAGTGGCATTTAAGACTGGAGACATAGTATGGGTCACTATGTCCTTTGTAGCATATGTGAACAAGGACAATACTGCATCAATAAACATTGTGCTAAAGGCATTGACATTGATAGAAGAGAAGGTAAACTTCTATGGCCTCACATTGAAACAAATTGTATTGCTATACAATGATATCAAAACAAATCCAATCAGAAACATGAAGCAGACTCACTGAAGACAATGCAGAAGAAGATTATCATCAAAAGAAAGAGAGTATTTGATGAAGAGAAGAACATGTACCACAGCATGGAACACATATTCATCAGCAGCTGAACAGTGCCCATATAGGTAACACATGTCAACTATTACAATCAACATTATATATTTGACATGTAGCACTACATATAATTTAATGTGCATATAGCACTATTGTTATAGTATATTTGCATTCTGTAGATCCCTTTGCCCTCATTCCAAAATTCCAGCTCAAGACTGTTTCATTCTCTTCTCTTAAAGAACTGACCAAATCGGCTGTACAATACACATTTAGGTAGTTAATTAATCCATCTAGATAGTGGATACTTTCTTTTTCTTGAAACTACATGTGATTTCCTCTTAAATATGAATAGCAAGATTGCAGAAGGAAACAATGCCTGTTTAAGCATCTCCAATAACTGAGCATTGCAGAGTCCACTTAGAATAAAACAAGCATCAGTCCTTGGCCAGATAACAAACTAGTAGTGTAGAACTTTACAGAATATGCTTGACAGTTGTAGAAATATTTTCCTGTATTTAAGAGAGTTCAAATGAGGCCAGAAGAATCTTAATTCATTTTACTACCCATTCTTTGTGTGAACTTTCACAAGATATTCATAAAACTTGAACTCATTAAAGTTTCAAGCTTCTGAACCGCAAATTGCACAAAACATTACACTTACAGCTGAATCACCCTCTGAAGGACCACCTTTATTTTTACTACTCAATCTATTTCATAGGTCTAGAGATACCCATTATGCTACTAGATATCTTACTTAGGATAAATTCAATCTTATCTAAGTGTTCAGATACATCTTAAAGCATGTATTCAAGGATCAATACACCAATCATTATATAAATCATAACAACTATAGACTTGGAATGAGACTTACAAATACTATTTTTTTGTAGACAGTAGCAGTAAATAATGTTGAGAATTCACCGGCATGACAAAGGCGCCTTAGATGCTGTTTGCTTTTATTCCACCGTCATTCCATTATCCCCCTTCACCCCTTTATTTTATGTAGACTATAGACCTTTATTCTATGGGGAGATATATAATATCTCCCCTGTATGTAACATACCTCAGTTGCTCTTATTTTAGACAGAGGTGCATCCCATTTTATATGTACCGTTTGCAGTAGAACTGATAGATTAGTAGATACATTATCTGTTCTCTAGATACATATCAATGGCATAACTTGCTCTTATTTTAGACTGAGATACATTATCTGTTCTCTAGGTCCAGATTTATCAACAAATGATACTATCAATATACACAGAAGCCAGTTATACATGTAAGGACTATATGAAATTATTGACTGATGACACAAAAGACTAATAATATGTTGCACCAAAACACTGCTAAACTGTAGTCAGATCAAACAGCTACTTGGCATTACAAAAGTGACTGAGCACCATGTGATTTTATATTCACAATGGATATTCATGTTAAGGCTATTTTAAAAACAAAGGATGGTCATATACCTTTCTAAATTTGCTGAAGCACTCATGTATATATATTCTTTATTATCTATAATTTTTGAAGTTCTACATTTCTTTGTTCACTCAAAATTGTGAGTGAACAAACATGTCAATGAAGAGTTTTAATATGTATGTCATGCAGTGCTCAGTCACTTTTTGTAATGCTGAGTAAGGATATACACTATGTAGGACTGCATATCAACACCAACAAGAGTATAAAACTGTAGAAAGACATGCAAGAAAATAAGCAGACATATCCCAAGGGCAATGGGGAGACAACAATGATGGGGAAGGAAAGAGAAAGAAAGAAACAGATTTCCCTCATGTGTCTGTATAGCCCCACGCTGCAAAAAATATTTGGAGTCAACCAAGCGACTACAATCACCACGTGCAATACAATCCATAAAAGAAAAATGTTTGAGCCTAAGGCTATATCCTCGTGCCACCAATAGAAGCGGAAATAACCGAGCGGCCAAATATGACCGGATTTAAATATAAATATCACGTGAAAACATTAACTAAAGAGGAAATACTTTCGGGCCTTCTATCCCCTTCTGATCTCCTAATCAATCAATTTGTCAACATCAGCCAATCAGCGATTATAACACATGCCGCAAAAAAATTAATATATTATTATTTATCGTTATCGTATCATATCGGTCGGTTGGTGCCACTTTTTTGAGTAACACGTGCTTAATGTTACAAGGTCACATCACGTTATAAAATAAATCACGTTATCGAAGATAGATTTTGTGACAACAGCAGGGGTCCCTGGTTAAAGAACGAGTCTATTACTACGTAATAGGACTCGTAACTAAAATTACAGTACATGTAAGACCAGAATCCGTGAACCGTGAAAACATTCAAGATTAATTATCAGAAACTGGTCCATATCCTCCTCGTATATCTGCAGGCACAGCTGTTCTCCCAAAACGAGTTAGTCCAAGAGGACCGTCAGGCTCATCTCGACGCGGAATCCAAGGCTATTTATTTGTGATAATTAGTTGCTGCGAATGGGTTTAAATGATTCTGTGCCAGACTCACTTCCCACCACCTTGTGTTGGTATTCCTGCGATTCCAAGGCACCTCCGCAGTTATGCCAGCCTTCAGCATGCGGGTCTTGATACCAGCGCCAAGCAGGAGCCAATACCGTCAGCAGGAACAAAGTCACCACCAGCTGGTCTCCGAGGGAGAGTCAGCGTTCTGGACATAAAATTTAGTGAGATGATCCACGAGGAAGAACGGGGATCGTACGGAAACATCTGGCCTCAACAGTACCCTCCTTTCCTGTCGCTGTGTCTGGATTTGTATTGCCCACCGAGGCTCCAGCGCAAATGGGCAGATTTTGATTCAAGCACCATTGTTTTGTGCAGGATAGACAGGGCTGGGATGGATTATCGGGTATATTTAAAGTCAAGATCAAGGAGCTTGTCTGGAAGCAGATGCCTATAAGAGACAGTTGAAATTAAACAATGGACACAAAGTATCTTGAGAAAACAACCCTCTCACATTTACAGAAATTGGTTGCTTCCCATTTCTTCCAACCGGCCTCAACAGAAACTGGCGTTCCTCTCCCACCGTCTCACATTCCTTAAAAGGAAATATGTACAATTTAAGGGTAGATAATTACTTATAACCGTTGACAGTAAATGCCGGTTAGGTAGAGTGGTTATTGATCCAAGTTATTTGACGTGTGCTCGATGGTTCAATTCTCAGTGAATGCATTTTATTGTTTATTTTTTATGTTTTCATACTTAAGACAATTTCCCAATTGCCATAAGTATTTTTAATACTGCCTTAGCTATGTTAGGCATTGTTGAATAGTTATGTAGGGCATAGGAGGTTAGAGCTAGGGCTTAGGTATCCATTTCTCTCAATGCAGTAGCATATTCTCAGTTAGGTTACAGAGTTAGTGTGGCTGGTTATGTTAGGTGGTTAGTGTATATTTTTTTCTTTGAATCTTTTATTATTGTGCAATAAGCAAACATGGGCTAAGACGCACAGGTGTAGATGTACACCACTCTGCACTATTGTATCTACTAGTGCTCAAAACATAGAGAGCGACAAACTTATATATCTAGGGGTCTTTTTGTAAGGTATAGGAGATGTAAATTAAGGCTCATTATGAGCCAGGGGGTTAGTGTAGGTCAGATTGCTTGAGAACACATATAAGCGTGTCCTTGAGCGCACACATAGGCGATGTCCCACTGCTCAGTCGTGCGATTACCAAATAAGGCAAATCAGTGATCTCTGACACATCACGTGTAACTGAAAATGTGAGACGGTGGGAGAGCAAGGACAGTTCTCAACAGACGCCTAGAAAGATTCGTCAATAGTGTTTGATTCAGACGTAGTATATGATATACCAATAGTGCCAAAAGAACGAATAGAACGTGTGGCAAGAACACCAGTTTAGAGCGGATCATGGTGGCATGCCAGGAGGTGGCTTTGCTGGAATTTGCTAATTGTGGAACATGCTGAGCTTGAAACTTGAACGCGTCTTGACTACATTGGCACATCTCTAGTAACTACCGTTTCTACTTGGCCACAAATCACGGTGGAAACGGCCCATCAAGCTAGTTCTTTCTTATCTACGCTTGTCTCGTTATGTCTGGGGAATATGACGATGTGCTCACCAACCAGCCGGTGGTCATAGACAATGTTTGTTCTTTCTGGCGCATCTGTTTTATCCTGGCTGAAATATACGCATTTCTTTCAAGGGATCTGGTACAATAAAGGCAGGTTTTGCAGGGCAAGATCACCCTAAATGCTTCTTTCCGTCTTTGTGCGTCTTCATGGTTAGGCTTGTTATTCAACTCAACATCGTCTGCTGACCATTCTTTAGTGTTGGTCGCCCAAAACATGTACGCGTTATGGCCGGCGCTTTGGAAGGAGATGTCTTCATTGGCCGACGAGCTCAAGAATTTAGAGGTCTGCTCAAGATAAAATACCCGATGGAACATGGAATCGTGACTGACTGGGATGATATGGAACGTATATGGAACTGGGTGTATGCGGAGGAGCTGGGCACACTGAGTGAGGAGGTGCGTTATTCTTTCTTCCTTTCAATTTAATGCTTAAGTCTCTGTGACACCAGCATCCTGTTTTACTGACCGAGGCTCCTCTCAATCCTCGGAGTAATAGAGATGTGGCAGCGCAGATATTTTTCGAAACTTTCAATGTGCCAGCCCTTTTCACTTCCGTACAAGCCGTCTTGTCATTGTAAGCGGTTAATCTTTCGCTATTTGTGCGGTTCTTATGCTGTAATGAATAGGTACTCGTCAGGGCGGACAACAGGTATTGTACTAGATTCTGGAGATGGGGTGACACACGCCGTCCCAGTTTTCGAAGGATTCTCTATGCCTCATGCTATTCGTCGTGTTGATGTGGCAGGAAGGTAAACGGCTTCTTGTATCATCTTGCCCAATCTTAAAATGGAGTAGAGACGTGACCGATCATCTTCAATTGCTACTTCGGAAATCTGGCCACCACCTTCACACAACAGCAGAGCGTGAAGTCGTCCGTACCATCAAAGAGAAATGTTGCTATGTTGCCCTAAATCCTGGAAAGGAAGAAAAGGATGCAGCGGGTCGTGTAGAAGAGTTTCGACTGCCTGACGGAAACATCGTCCAAGTATGCTTATATTCTTTAACGTCACGTATACGCTAGTTCTAACCTATTCTCTTTTTCTAGCTCGGTGCTGAGCGATTCCGTGCTCCTGAAATTCTTTCAATCCCGAAATAATCGGTCAGGAGTATGCTGGGGTGCACCAAGTTGTTGTCGACTCCATTAATCGGGTGGATTTGGACCTTCGAAAGAGTTTATTCTCAAACATTGTTTTAAGCGGAGGAAGCACGCTTTGCAAAGGTATTATAAATAAGACTTCAGTTTCGTTTTGGGGGTATTGCTCATGTATGACCTCAGGATTTGGAGACCGTTTGCTCAACGAAGTGAAGAAACTGGCTCTGAAAGACGTCAGGATCAAGATATATGCACCGCCTGAGCGCAAGTATTCGACCTGGATTGGTGGCTCCATCTTAGCTGGTCTGAATACCTTCAAAAAGGTGGGGCGCAAGTTCTCTTTACAGTCATTTTAACTCAGTGTTATTGCAGATGTGGGTATCTGCCGAGGAGTATCAAGAGGACCCAGATATTATCCACAAAAAGTCGGGATTCTGATGGATAACCTCTGATCTTCGCATTTCATCTTATAATACCCATATACAACTTTTAGTACAGTCCATATTTCAGCAGCATCACCTAGAGGCAATTGTATATTTGACTCGCTTTTGACTGAGGACATGATGCAGGATCGAGAGCAAGAGAAAGCATGTATATGCATAATATTCGTGGAGGGCCATGTATGCATACAAAGGTAAAGCCAGATACTGGAAGGTGGCGGACAACATCTACTTCTTCTTGGGTGCCTCTGCTGCCTTGGACTTTTGGTACCGCGGAGCTGAAGAAAATATTGTCAGAGGCTGATATTGAGCAGAATCTAAATGATTAGCTGACCTTCTTGGCGCGGTTCTTGCGCTCCTTCCGTAGCTTACGGGAAGGCTTGTCAACCTTGGCCGCAAGACCCGACTGAAATATTGTTAGAGAGAATCAGTCAGAGAGGGAACACGCAACGTACCCGCACTAGACGGTACTTGGGTTCGAACTTCTTCTGCGATGCCTCATCATCGTAGATCAGGGCAAATCCTGTGCTACGTCCTCCACCGAATTGTGTTCGGAGACCGAAAGTAACGACACGGCTTTTGTCAGTCTTGTAGAGAGAAGCGAGCTTCTCAGAGAGATCGGCTCTTGAGACGTTGGGGCGGGAAGGGTGGAGAATGTCAACGACGAATTGGCGTCGAGCCAAGAGACGGTTCGTGATGAACTTTCGCGTGCGGAGGGTGATGGGGGCTGAGTTGTCGGCCTATAAACAAGATGGTCAGCTAGATTCTTTGCCCAGCCTGATTTCCCCTCCTCAACACTTCGAGTCATGGCTCCACCCCTCTATTGCACATAATTAACGCATCTTCTCCCACATCCTCGATATCCGGCACAAGATCATAGGTTCACCATGACAAACTCACCATTTTGATGCCTGGGTCCAGTACTATTCGAACATGTCAATAAATACTTGTACGCAACGCAGGGGCATTCTTACCTTGCTTGAGGTCGTCGCCTATGCCGAATCGCACACTATTCTGATTCAGTGCTACTGGTGGCTTGCGAAAACTGCATAGCAGCTCGGACATCACCGAAAAGTGAGAGTCACGTGTGTGTGACAATCCGGTACCTTTCTCACCAGTAGATTATCTTCCTTTTTATCTTATCTTCTTGTTTCGACTTCGTTCCGTCTCCTGATACAACGATCTCGTCCCTTTCATTCTCTGTTCCCTTATCCTTGAAACCGTTCCTTCTTTACTCCAAGACCATATGATCTTTTAGCTATTCCCTTTTATCTCAGACCCTTTTTACATAGTTCTAGAACACTCTTCTACAGTATAAATACAGGCCACGTTGTAGCTACAAATCCCCCAGTGAACAACGAACATTTATACCTGTCTTACAAGTGTTCTAAGCTTTGCTACCCATATATTCCGTGTGCCAGGACGACACTCTCGCGGTCACAATAGCTACTGTCATAACGTGCTTATTATTACTGGGTATCCAGTCACACCAGGTCCTCGGTCCCTGTAAAATTCCTCGAGGTGCCATAACAAGGTGTTGGGTTTGTTGCTTGTAATTTGTAAATACCCCAAATTTCCTTGGAATCACCTTGGGAAAGCGCAAATCTCCAAAATACCTAGTTTTGAAAATTTTAAAGTCGGATTCACATTTTTACGATCCTGTAACACCTCTCGACACTAATTTTTTGGTCTGGGGTGCAGAACTCAGCCAACTGCATCCAAAACAGATCCAAGTGTTTCTGATTACGTACAGTACTGTTAGTAAGCATAGTAGCCTGGGATGACGCCACAACTTGGCATTCGATAACTAATAGATTCAACTCTGAGCAACATCTCATACGCAGTTTGGCTTGAATGAAGCAGCGTAGGATCGACATCATCCCATTCGACAATTTATTTATTTATACATGAGCGCCTCGCAATTTGCTTCCTTTGCTGCATATGTGAGTTCTCGTAACTTCCATCATCATCGTCGTACCAGTACCTTTCAAAAACCTACAGACCCCTCCACCGGATGAATTTGAACAATCCCTGACGGCCACAACAACAAAACCACCAAATTCTTGGCTTCATTCCCATCCCCCGAGAATTCGTATCAATCAGGAGGCATCCCAACGTTCCATTCTAATGCTGTTGCTGGGTCGTCTATCATCCCCGCGCAAGAAACTACACAAAGTCAGTGGGAAACACGGTATGGTTGGCGGGTGGACCTTCTGGCGGCTTCTGCATACATCTTAGGTCCCATATCAGGTTTGTTTCTCCATGTTTCTCTGAACCAAATGCTCAGCTTCTCCCATAGCTCTGATTCTTCTCATTATCGAGACGCACAATGACTACGTCCGATTTCATGGTGTGTCCATCATTCTTGGGCCAGTACACTACTTGTTTTCTGAACTGAAATATAGCTTACCAGTCGGCTCTCACAACAACACCTCTGGTGATCTTCAGGATCCTTTTGTCCCTAGCCCAGTTACCTTCATGGTTGCGAACCATCTGCACCTTTTCTGTCTTCTGTCTCCAATTCTTCATGAGGTGAAATCTTTTTCGCGCGTCTTCTATAACTGATGAACCGTTTATCAAGCTTCCACGCCTTCCGTGATGCCTCTCACCATAGTTTAATTCCCTTCCATGCTCCTTTTGTTGGGCAGTTGGCCGAGAAATGGTTGGCAGAAGAGTGACATATAGGACTTGTCATTACACACCTCGTATCCTTCGAGGTAGCAGTTTGTATTCTAACGGGTTTCTCCTGCAATTTTATCAGAGGCGAAGTCGAACCCGTGTTCTTTTGTAACTTAATGGAGTCCTCACCAAGTTACATGGAACAAATAAACATTGTATAATGCGTGGATTACAAAACAGGTCTGAGGGTAATGTAGGATAGTAGGTGGACGTCGAAGCTTGATAGTGGATACAAATGTATGCGCAATTGCGAGGTGTCATGGATAGTTGTGATAAACATGTTTGACCAGTCAAGAGTTGGTTGGAATCTATACGCATAACCCAATCACTTCCGCTCGGATTTGCATACAGCCTGTGTTGCTTGTCCGAGAAGTACTCGCAGCGAAGGACCTAAAGCGTTGATGGCGGCATCGGTAATATCTTCAGTGGCGTCCAAGAGATCATCAACGACACACTTAAGGCTGTAGACAACTTGGAAACATTAAGACTCAGCCATAGAAAGTACAATCGGCTAGACTTACTGGGACCTAGCATAGGCCCAATTGTTGGTACGTTGTAAACCACTGTAGTCGTGGCACTTAGCACATCTTTGTTGGCGTTAACAACCTTTTGAGAAGGGTTTCGACATTATTCTGACGATCGTAGTTGGCCAGACCTTTGTCAGAGGCGGCAGCATCCGCCAGAGCTGTTTGGAAACTAGATATGTTGTCGTTAAAGCCAGTCAGAGAGGTGACGTATTGTTTCTGAAAATCATAGTCATCGTCATCGACATACGCCGAGGAGGCAGCCAAGTCCTCTGCACCCCGTGAGCGAGCATCAAAATTGCGAACAACAGCATCGCTTACTAAGATCATTTGCATTCAGATTCGCAGAATCGTACAACTCTGTTAGAGCACCAAGATCGCCCAGTTGTCGTTTCGTTCGACCGTGTTCCTTAGAGAAAGAAGACAGGACAATGGGCAGTGATTGCAGTCTGCGGGGCGAGATTCTGCGAGTTGTGGGATTGACAGAGATCAGGCTGAGCGAATAATCTGCCGCCATTAAGGGAAGCGGCAATGGGATAGGCGTCGCGGAAATAGATGACGCAAGCGACAAAAGACATAGAAGACCAACAGCGTGCAACACCATGCTCGCGAAGACAGACATGACACTGAACATAAATCAGTGGAGTAAGGAAGCTTTTACAAAGGGCGACTAGCGCTAAATCTTATGCCAAAGAAAGGCAGGTCAGAGAAGAGAAAAGAGTGTGTTATTAGAGCAAGTCATTTCAAGTCCTCTTGCTTATATCGGCCATGCAATGTTTGTGTCTCTTTGCTCATGGTTAACCACACATGGCTGCCGTAATTACAAGTCGTGGGTAAATCTATTTATACATTTATGCTCTTGTTTCTTGGAAGAACAGAATCACCAGGTATTCCATCAGATGCTTGCTCTAAATAAAGTTTAAACACGGAGAATACTAAATGGACACATAGTAGTACGCTGTACCGTGTTCGACAACTCGAAACTAAACGACCTAGTAATAAAAGGTAGGAATAGGTCCCCAGTAAAGCAACCGCGCAGAAACTGGTTGGCAAATTGGCCCGGTATTATAGGAATAAATAGATAAAGATGAAGTCCAAAAAATTGTCTACAAAAGGTCCGAAGGGTTTATGTCCGCTAGACATTGGATAGTAGCTCCGGTGCGATATGTCCGTAGTGAGACTTGACAGGAGAGAATCACAGGGCCACGCAGGTTTTACCGTCGGCGCCTACTCGGAAACCACCAGCACAGGTATACACTGAAGTCAGAATTAGTCAGGCTTTCTAAAGCAAAGTATTCCAAGGGTACGTACCAATGCAGCTTCCTTGTTCACAGCCGACATTCCAGGCACCAGTGATTTTAGTGCAATCTTGCCCTTTCCCTAAACTCGCGCAGCCGCCGCAGGATTCAAGCTCACTTGCAGTATCGAGACACTCGTAATCCCCGAATAAGCCGGAAATGGGGCACGCATCGAGACCAGATGGACAGAGAGATGATCGAGACTTTGCCGCGCGTTTGTGGTACCCGCCCCTGTTGCCTCCATGATTGCCGTTGTTACCCCTGCCGTTCTTGTCGTCGTCATTATTGTAGTTGTTGCCCTTGTTGTAGCTGGACGGTTGGCTAGGGGAGTAGTAACAGGGGAGTGGGTGTTATCTGACAACGACTCAGGGCTGGGTACCAGGTCCAACCCTTGGGACACTGAGGGGAGGAGGGTTAGAGGGAGGAGGGTTGCGAGGGACGCAGCAGCCTTGCTTTTCGCCCCAGTAGTAACTGGTTGGTGGGCAGTTGGTGTTTTTGGGAGGCGTAGGAGGGGCCGGAGGTCCTCCTTTTGTCAAGCAGCAATTTTTGTCTGCCCACCTGATAAGCAGATGATCAGTACAAGAGGCGTGAAGAAGACCGTCATTGAACGCACCAAAATTCACCGTTCTTGCAACTCTTAGGATCAACAGAAGTGGAGACGGCAAGGGGAACCAAAGCGGCCACAACAATACCAATAAATTTAAGCTGCATGTTTGCAGTTGATCACGTCGATTCGTGAATGTGAATAGAAATGAATGACAAAAGGAACGGAGAGGGGCAGAGAGAGCTGGCCTTGAAAGTCGTCTGAAGCAGGGACAAAAGGAAGAAAAACCTGACGACCAAGATAATAATCAGAGACTTTATATCGCCGGAGAATGAAACGCCATCAGAACAAGATCATGGGAGAGCTGGAAGGTCAGAAATATGACAAAAGACAACGAGAGAGACTCCGAAAACATAGCATAGCAACTACCGCTGTCCTTCACCTCGATTAGAACAGAATTCGAAGAGTACAAAACCTGGCTCAAGAAAGTGTAAGGCACGAGTTACAAAAAGGACAGGTTCGACAGTTAGATCCCAGACGACCAAAGGACTCTAGGAGACAAGAGTGACGAGTAATTGAATTTCAGTACTCGAGGTGGGAACTGAGCCGCGTAAACTGTTATCGAAACACGTGTCAAGTCTTTGATCAACAGATTTAGGTCCAAGACCACATGATGCAACTGATCCGAGATCGCGAGGGACGGCATAGGACGGCATACTAAAATAGATTTGCAATTGCCCATACTGGTGCCGATGGTCGTGAGCCTGTAATGTGAAATACACCCTTCATACCAGCTCATACCTCCTGTTACATAACTATACAATCGTGATTCGTCTCTAGTAATAGTATTTGTTGTTCCTTAAAATTTGAATGGTCTAATACGATAGCCATGGCAAAACTGTTCTGCAAATAGGAACTGAAGCAACTCGCGCTGATCCAATCTCTCTCCGTTAGTGACTTCAAGAGCGGATTCACTCGAGAGAAAACCTTTCAATATCATTGCTTTTGAAATTTTGTATTAACACGGCCATCATGTCTGTCGATTATCGGATTGAGATGGTATGTATCGGAAAGTATGGAGAATCAAATATAACGCGGCCTTGGCTCCTGAAATCAAAACTTACCCTTGTGTCTACACAGAAAGAACAACATACTATTTCATAAGTCCTGATATCCCTCTAGCAGTGTCCACAGCATTTAGGCATCATTAGGGATTGTCTTTTGGAGAGCTCGGGATGCGAAATATCGAACATCTGCATCTGTATCGGCCTGCTGGCGTTCTAATGTCGGCTTAATCCAATCCCGAATGAATGCACGACCTTCCGGGGCATCCACGAAGGCAACTGCCATGACTTCAAGAGCTTTTGCGACATTGAAACGAATGTTTGGTATAGGATCTTTGGCCAGCTCCAACAGGGGTCCTATAACATCTGAGCGGATGATTTCCAGGTTCAGTGATGGGGAGATAGTCTGGGGGTAAGCATTGAGCATTAGGTACACATGAGTAAATGAGGTTGCAAACCGTGATTGCTTGAACAGTGGTCATTCTGAACAAATAGTTTGGGTGTGAGCCCATGCCCATAACCTTGGGTACAATGGAGCCTTTCGCCCATTCAACGCCGAAAACATCAGTCAATTTCTTCAGATTGACAGTAGCAGCTTCACGAATGCTATAGACGGTATCACCCAACCACGACATGCATAGGTTTCCGAGCTGTTCGTCGAAGAATGGTTTTCCAAGTTGATTGGAGAGGAGGGGTATATATTCAATAATTGCTTGGCGTACACGCCACGACTTATCTTCGGCCAACTCGACAATGGCCGGAAGCAGGCTTTCAGAAAGTAATTCAATCCCAATAACTTCGATCTTCGTGAGGATGCAATGTAATATCAAGTAAGATGGTGATCATAGACATACCAGTGTTGACGGTCTCCAATTTGCTGATAATGTTCAATCTGACTTCTGGGAAATCATCTTTAAGAAGGTGAAGGAATAGAGGCAACAAATGCTCAATCGTGGCTTCTTTTCCTAGGAGAGGGGCTAAACCACTGATTTGATTTGCAAGGGCTGCTCGAACATGCTGTGACGAATCTTGAGACAAGTCGCGGACGCATGGGACAATCCGAGCAAGAATAACTTCTTTGTCGAGGAGTTTTGAGAAGCCTAAAGAGAAGGATTCAATTATTTGGGGATAGCGTCATCCATGTTCTAAATTTACCAGGAATTTGGGTCGCTGCAGCTGAGCGCACCTCTGCTTCGTTGTCTTTGAGAAGTTGTACGTATTGTCCAATGAGCTCTTCTCGTACGAGCTCTACCCCGAGAGCTTCAGATAGCTTCACAACTATTGAGAGGGAAATCTCCGAGAGAACATTTCCAAGCGTACCTCGTTGAAATGATTTGCTGCCATATAACGCACACGCCAGCCCTTGTCACCGATGCTCTGCTTGATTTGGCGCAATAATTGCTCCTTAACTTCGGCCGGGGAGAGTCTTTTGGCGATGACGATTAAGTCCTCAACTGTCAACAACCTAACTGAATCCTGCTCGTCCTGCTGGAGCTTGCGATATATAGGTAAACCATCCGATATAATATGTGGTTGCGAGAAGTGAGTCAACAGTGGCTAATCCCCGAAAGATTAGCGAGGACCACGAGATTATGAAAAGAGATCTAACCCCAAGCCATTTAGCAGCCGCCCGCCTAACCATTGGAGTATCATCAGAACCAAGCGAGGTAAAACCTTTCCGAAGTTCATCTTGAATCGCTGGTGATACCTTGGCGTACACTGCTGGGTATAGCGCAGCCGATGACGTTCGGGAAGTGAACCATTCTCCTTGTGACAGACGCTTGAGTAAGGGAATATAGTATTGTTCAATCTGTTGCTGAGAGAGTACGGTAGCAACTTTGGTGATGGATTCGGCTGCCTATGTTTCGTAGTTAATCATACCAAGAACGAAAAACAATTCGAAGAAATGGAGTACCTTTTCGCGCACGAGCGTCTCTTCAACGGCAGATAGATTTTCCAGGGGACCCAGGATTAGATGGGCATACTCCTTTCCGCCAATGTACTCTTCAAAATTCCGTCCGAGTTCTTCTGCCAGTGCAAGAAGGA